>CM056552.1:30457891-30713890 GCA_029721515.1 Synanceia verrucosa
CCCAGATCTACAAGGGGGTCCCAGTGGCGCCACCAAAAACCATCACTTGTGTCTTTTTGTCATTAAAATTTAAAAAGTTAAGAGCCATTCAGGCCTTTATGTCATCAAGACACTGAGGTAATCGTCTGACAGAGTGTTCATCTTTCTTTTTAAGAGGCACGTAAATTGAAAGTTACGAAGGTAACTACGGTTCTATGAATCCAGGATGACTGCCACAGGCGGTGCTTTAAGCACTGAATATCTCCATCTCGCACATGCACAGGTCGAGTATGTTTACCAACAAAGTGACTCGTGACCTCCGCGTGACGCAGGCTTGGCTATATCTTCTGGTGTCATGAGCAAGTCACCTCCGATGGAATCTTCTTGTGAAACCACAAGGAGTGACAGAACGCTCTGGTGGTCATCCGGGATTTATAGAACCATAGTTACCTTCGTAACTGTTGCTCTATTTCATCCCTCCTGACCGCCAGAGGCGGTGCTTTAAGGACTGGGTGACCCATACCAACACGGTCACGAGGAATCCAAGTACATACCTCACTGAGTGGAAGCAGAGGAACTTGGCAGCAGGGCTACTCCCAGTGGATAGGGCATCTAGCACCAGGGGTAGATCCCATGCCAGAATTCTCGGGGCTCGAGGGGGATGCAGCCTCAGTGCCCCTTTCAGGAAAAGGGACACCAAGCTAGGCCTCCCACCATGATGTCATTAACCAGAGCATGTTGGCATGAAACAGCTGCCACGTAAACTCTCAAAGTGGAGAAAGAGTGACCGTTATCTAGACGTGACTGTAGAAACTCCAGAATAATAGGAACGGAACAATATACCGGCTCCTCTTGTCTGACTGCACTCCATTCAGAAAACAGTCTCCCCCTGCACTCGTACTGCAAGTGAGTGGATGGTGCTCTGGCATTAAGGATGGTATTCCTGACGGTCCGCATACAATCTCTCAGTAATAAGAGATTGTTTCAAGTCAAGTCAAGTCAAGTTTATTTGTATAGCCCAATATCACAAATTATGAATTTGCCCCATTGGGCTTTACAATCTCTACAGGATATGAAACCCTCTGTCCTTTACAAATGACCCTCGCATCGACTAAGGAAAAACTCCTGTCCAGGATGGACAGACATGCAATTGATGCCATGTGTACAAAATAACAACAATGAAAACACATTAACAATACATATAAAATTGTATGGAAATGTCCAACTCAATATAACAACAGGTAATATAAAGTGTACATATATATATATATATATATATATATATATAAGAAGCCTGGGCAGCACGTCTTCCACTCCACCACACCAACCAGAAGAAGCCTCCGCAAGATGACCTCGTCACCACCACGTCACTCAGAACCAGAAGATGAAGCCTGACTGGTCTGCACAACCACTACTCCACCAGGTAGACTGGGTCCATGGATACCTGTGAGATGAGAACGCACAGGGACTACGAGCCACAAAACTAATCTGCAGCATGTGTTAAAGGGAGGAAGAGTAAACACATCCTCTTCTCCACTACTCTAACAGATACAACCTGAGCAGCATCGCCTCTTCTCCATCTCACCACCATCACGACAGACGGAGCCTGGATGACACCACCTCCTTCTCACCAAGTAGCCTCGGCTCACGGACACCTGGGAGCTGAGAGCACAGGGACTCCGGGGAAGAAGATGAGTTAGTAAAATGACTTAATGGAGGCATCGAAATGAAGAAGAAGAGAAGCTCAGTGTGTCAGAGGAAGTCCCCCGGCAGTCTAGACCTATAGCAGCATAACTAAGGATTGATCCAAGGCAGCCTCAGTCTTGGATCAGTCCTAACTATAAGCACTATCAAAAAGGAAAATCTTAAGCCTACTCTTGAATAAGGGGATGGTGTCTGCCTCCTGGACTGAAAGAGGGAGTTGGTTCCACCGAAAAGGAGCTTGATAACTGAAAGCTCTAGCTCCCATTCTACTTTTATAAACCCTAGGAACCGCTAATAGTCCTGCATTCTGAGAGCGCAGAGTGCTGGATTATAAGGCACTATTAGTTCTTTAAGATAAGATGGTGCCTGACCATTCAATGCCTTACAGGTGAGGAGGAGGATTTTAAATTCTATTCTAGATTTTACAGGGAGCCAGTGCAGAGAGGCTAACACTGGAGAAATATGTTCTCTTTTCCTGGTTCTGGTCAGAACACGTGCTGCAGTGTTCTGGACCAGCTGGAGAGTCTTGATAGACTTATTAGGGCAGCCTGATAATAATGAATTGCAATAGTCCTGCCTAGAAGTTACAAATGCATGGACTAATATTTCTGCATCATTTTGAGAGAGAATATGCCTTATTTTTGCAATGTTACGCAGATGGAAAAATGCAGTTCTAGCTGTTTGTTTCATGTGGACGTTGAAGGACATATCTTGGTCAAAAATTACCCCTAGATTCCTAACAGTGGTGCCCGAGGCTGGTGCAAAGCCACCTAGAGAAAATAAGTCATTAGATAGGTTATTTCTGAGATTTTTGGGGCCGATTAGAATAACTTCAGTTTTATCTGAATTTAACAACAAGAAATTGTGCGTCATCCAAGTTTTTAAGACATGTTTGGAGTTTAGCTAACTGGCTGAATTCGTCTGACTTAAATGACAAATATAGCTGAGTATCATCTGCATAACAGTGAAAGTTTATGGAGTGTTTTCTGATAACATTGCCTAAAGGAAGCATATATAAAGTAAATAGAATTGGCCCAAGCACAGAACCTTGAGGAACTCCATAACTGACTATGGACTGCATGGAGGACTCATCATCAACGTGAACAAACTGTGATCAATCCGAGAAATAGGATTTGAACCAGCTTAAAGCAGTTCCTCTGATGCCAATTAAATGTTCTAATCTCTGCAACAGGATATGGTGGTCAATAGCATCAAAAGCAGCTCTAAGATCTAACAAGACAAGTAAAGAGAGGAGTCCATTGTCTGACACAATTAGCAGGTCATTAGTAATTTTCACCAGAGCGGTCTCGGTGCTATGATATTTTCTAAATCCTGAAAGTCCTCAAATAGATTATTGTTCTGGAGGAAGTCACACAGCTGACTGCACACTGCTTTCTCAAGTATCTTAGAGAGAAAAGAAAGGTTGGATATTGGTCTATAGTTGGCTAAAACCTCTGGATCAAGACCGGGCTTCTTCAGAAGAGGTTTGATGATGGCTACTTTAAATGACTGAGGTACATAGCCTGACAGCAAAGATAAGTTGATCATGTTTAGTCAAGAGGTGCTCAGTAACGGTAAAACTTCTTTAAGCAGTGAAGTTGGGATGGGATCTAAGAGACAAGTGGAAGGCTTAGATGAGGAAATCACTGAAGTCAGTTTGTGGAGGTCTATGGGAGGAAAGCAGTCCAAGTATACATCATGTTCTTCAATGGGTTCTAAGCGTCCTGTGTTTAGAGACAAAGCAGTTTCAGTTAAAGGCACAGTGTGACTTTCTCCCTAATAGTTATAATCTTCTCATTAAAGAAGCTCATGAAGTCACTACTACTGAGGGTTATGGGAATAGATGGTTCAATAGAGCTGTGGCTCTCTGTCAGCCTGGCTACAGTGCTGAAAAGAAACCTGGGGTTGTTTTTATTTTCCTCTATTAATGATGAATAATAAGCTGCTCTGGCCTTACGGAGAGCCTTCCTATAAGCTTTCAGACTATCATGCCAGTCCAGATGAGAAGCTTGCAGACCGGTTAAACGCCACTTCCTTTCAAATCTTCTTGCTGCTTGCTTTAAACTGCAGGTGTGAGGGTTATACCATGGAGCCAGCTTTCTGTGCTTTACTAGCTTCTTTTTTAGAGGCGCAACAGAGTCTAGAGATGCTCGCAGAGAGTCTGCAGCACTATCTACCAAATTATCAATCTGAGTAGGAATTAAGTCTGAGCCCTCAAATATATTGAGATTAGGTATTGAAATAAAACTTAATGGAATTATATCCTTTAACGTGGCTACAGCACTATCAGATAAACATCTAGTGTACATGGATTTACCTGATGGAGTGTAGTCCAGAAGTAAAAATTCAAAGGTTAACAAGTAATGGTCTGATAGGAAGGAATTCTGTTTGTGGACTGATAAATGTTCCACTTCAATGCCGTAGGTCAGGACCAGGTCGAGTGTATGGTTAAAACAGTGAGTTGGTTCCTGAACATTCTGACAGAAGCCAATTGAATCTAACAGCGAGATAAAAGCAGTACCAAGGCTGTCACTATCAACGTCCACATGAATATTAAAGTCACCTACAATAATTACTTTATCAGTTCTCAGGACTAAAGTTGATAAAAACTCAGAGAACTCAGATAGAAATTCAGAATATGGACCTGGAGCACGGTACACTATAACAAATAAAATAGCTTTCTCTGTTTTCCATGTAAGATGAGAAAGACTAAGAACCAGGCTTTCAAAAGACTTATAATTTAATTTAGGTTTAGGATTGATCAGTAGACTAGAATCAAAAATGGCTGCAACTCCTCCTCCACGGCCTGTATCTCTAGGAATATGAGTATTAATATGACTAGGAGGAGTGGATTCATTCAGGCTGACATAATCATCTTGACACAACCAGGTTTCAGTAAGACAAAATAAATCAACCTGGTTATCTGATATTAATTCATTTACTAGTAGAGCTTTAGATGATAATGACTTGATGGTCTGGTCTCAACCCTGAGTTTGGTCAACTAATAAACTTGGCCATGTTTCTAGAAATGAGAGCTGCTCCTTCCAAAGTAGGATGGATGCAGTCTGTCCTCATCAGACCAGGTTTTCCCCAGAAACTGCTCCAATTATCAATGAAGCCCACATCATTAACTGGACACCACCTCGACAGCCAGCGTTGGAAGGATGACATGCGACTAAACATGTCATCAGAGGCCAAGCTAGGGAGGGGACCAGAGAAAACTACGGAGTCCGACATTGTTTTAGCGTAAGCAAACACCGATTCCACATTAATGTGACCTCCGATTGGCGTAACCGGGTGTCATTACCGCCAGCGTGAATAACAATAGTCCCATATTTACGCTTATCCTTAGCCAGCAGTTTCAAGTAGGATTCTATGTCGCACGCTCTGGCCCCCGGAATGCATTTGACTATGGTTGCCGGTGTCGCTAGTTTCACGTTTCGAAGAATAGAGCTGCCAATAACCAAGGTTGGCTTCTCAGCGGGTGTGTCGCTGAGTGGGGAAAACTTGTTTAAAACGTGAAGGGGTCGGCGGTGAGCCGTGGGCTCTTTAAAACTATGCTTCCTTCGGACAGTCACCCACTCTCCCGCCTGCCCGGGAGTTGCCAGGGGACGGCTAGCAGGAGCTACGCTAGGTCGGCTCGCACCGGCTAGGGGCTGGCTAGCTACGGAAGCATAACTAGGACTTTGGATGGTGCAGAGCCGGGCTTCTAACTCGCTAAGCCTCGCCTCCAAAACCGCGAACATGCTACACTTATTACACGTACCATTATCACTAAAGGAGGCAGAGGAATAACTGAGCATGAGACACACTGAGCAAGAGAGAGCAGGAGAGCAGGAGAAGGAAGAGGAGAAGCCATGGCTATACGCTAAGATAGCTGCTAAGCTAGACTATGGAAGCTAGTTGTTCGCCGGAAAGAGCCGCTGGAAAACACCAACGAGTGACAGGGAAAGTCAAGGGAAGTTTTAGTGTGCTTGATAGGGTTAGTACACGTACAGATGTACGGCGGAACGTTAACCGCTGTAGATTAAGGCAGTAACAAAACTATTTTTGTGCCAGAGCAGCTCAGAGTGTTGTGAGAAACAACAGAGTAGCGGCTGAGACCGGAAATGATGCAATACGCTTACCGTGGGTGAGTACCATGTGGGTACTGTGGGTCGGTCCATTCAGGCCCCAGTGCCTTGGTAAGCACTGGGGTCACCGGTGCCAGTGGGGTTAAAGTCGCACTCCACGCGGGGCGTGTCGACCTCCTCTGCCTTATGGCGGGGCGCCACCCTCTCAGATATATTTGCAGCTGCTACATGGTCGACCCCGACCACGTTTATGCTATTTTATTGTTTGAACGTGGCTGTCAGCACCTGCTTCGGTGAGTGGGTACCTCAGAATTGATGACAAATCCACTATGCCCCCTTGCTGGTGTTAGACCGGCCAGGGTGATGTCCCAAATGTTTGTATATAGTTCTTGGGTGATTTGCACACACTGTGTTTTGTTTGTTTTGCAGCCAGTGGCGGTGACGTCTCATTCAAAATTACCACAGTGAGTAGCTATAGGAGCGGCATCTGCTGTGTCTCCTTGGTGCCTTCGCGGTGTGTCTTACAGAGTCCCATAACATATATTCTATATGTGGTGGAGAAGTATTCTCATACGAAAGAGAACGTTGGGATACAGGTAACCCTGGTTCTCTGAGTATAGAGAATATCTCTCCACACATCAATGGTACTCTGTGCAGCGGGGTTGACTTATAGATGGCGTAGGGGAAGCCACGGTAGGCGTGGTGTGTCTTAAATGGTTATTCACGTTAGCTGCTGGACGTCAGCAATCTCTTAACATATATTCTATATGTGGTGGAGAGATTCTCTATACTCAGAAAATCAGGGCTACCTGTAACCCAACGTTATCCCACATATCCAGTAGGGCTGTGAATCTTTGGGAATCCCACGATTTGATTCAGAATCGATTCTTGGGGTCACGATTAGATTTTTTTCCGATTCTTTTAAATCCAAACGATTCGAATCAGAAACGATTATTTTCCGATTCAAAAACGATTCTCGATTCAAAACGATTCTCGATTCAAAAGGATTCTCAGGATCTCAGGAACCACTCCAGTCTGCTGGTATGAAAGCAGAGTACATTTAGAAAGATTTTATAATTGTAAAGTTTTTACCAACCTATTGCAATGATGTAAACACACAAAGGTAAATCCAAGACAACATGTCTGATTTATTTATGCTTGCACGCATTTTTTTTAACTTGTACAAACAAGATAATATCTTTGAGGCTGACACTCAAGCCACTTGACTTCTCACAGTTGTCAGAACACTACATTAAAGTAATAAAACTGTTGTAAAATAAATAAAATAAATAAAAAACTCAAAACAGGCTTAGGCTAGCTGCCTATTTCTGCAAACATACCACTTCCAGAAATAAAATTACACTCTTTTTTTTTTTTTTTTTTTTAAACAATTCACAAAAATTACAAATATATAGCATTACTTCCAAAAATAAAAGTGCTATTACATAGGCTTAGGCTAGCTGCCAGAACTTCCACTTCACAGATAAAACAAACAATAAAACAAAAATACTATAACCCCTCTTTGTGTAAACTACAAAACAAAAGGTTTATAGCAGCCGCTATAAAGAAATAGGCATTGCCTTTAGATTCCTGAGAGCATGCTAAATTACCAGTAAAATTATATCTGTAGGTTTTTCTGCAGGAAAATAAGCTGATCTACATGCTCTGAAGAAAGACAGCTCATCTGAGCTGTCACTAAATCTCCAGCAGTGGAGAATACTCTCTCTGCTGCCACACTTGTACCAGGGATACATAGCGTTTAGCTAATCTGGCTAGAAGAGGGAAATCTCTCTCATTGGACTTCCACCAGTGAAGGGGGTCTTCTGAGAGAGAAAGTGCAGGTACAGCCAGATACTTGTTCAGCTCCTCCTCAGCCCTGGTGCTGGCTGATTTGGGTGCAGCTCTGACCTCAGTGAATGTCTTGCCCAGCAGATTCACCAAAGCAGATGATGTTCTCCTTTTAGGGACAGGACCTTCTTCTGGGCTTGTCTCTAGCTCCGCAGGACTGCTGTCAGCCTCCCCAGGCCTCTCCTGATCCTGTAGGAGGAAAAATATATTGTTTTAGTTTTGTAACAAGGTCCCTAAGATTATTCTGTTATTTGCCTGTTTTATTTGTATTCGAAAAAATATTAAACATAATTAAGAACATTATTAGAATTATTATATAATTTAATATATTGTATTCTTATGTTCTATTCTCTTAAGTATTTTACTTTTTTTTAAAAACTTGTAACATCTTATCAATGTGTTTTACACTTACTTTGTGTAAAGCAAGATGAAATATGCTATTTAAAATCAATTGTTATATTGTAAATATAATATAGCCTACTGTTGTGTACACACAGAGATATGTTTTTTTTTAATGGTATTAATGAATTGTAGGTTAATTTAATTTTACCTCAAGTGCTGCCTCTTTTATCACATCTGCATGGATGTCCAGCTGTTGTTCTCTGGCAAGGAAAGGCAGTGCTTTAAACCTGGGGTCTAGTGTAGAGGCCTTGTGGAGAAGCTTTTGTGTCTTCACACTGCTGTATCTCTTGGTCAGATCCTCATGGATCGCCCGTTTCAATTCCCGGACAAGTTTGGAGTTATCAGAGTCATCTTCTGTGTCGTGAAGAAGCTGGGCAAGCAATGGAGCGATGACTGACAGTGTAGGTGATGAATCCTCTGACATGATGTTGGTGGCGTCTCTCATTAGCCTGAGTGCCATACTTATTTCTTCAGCATGCCTTATTTCTGCGTCACTTAGTGTGGAGGTGTCGGCTGTGTTATTTTTTCGCACCCCAGGATTGGCGAGAGCGGCACATATGGCAGGCTGCTGCTCCAGAAACCGGTCGACCATCTCGTATGCGCTATTCCATCTGGTAGCGACGTCGATTTGCAGCTTGTGATCTTCCATACCGAGAGCCTTCTGACTCACTTTCAGGGCCTCACACGCCGTGGTGCTCCTATGGAAATAACCACTGATTCGCCTTATCCTCCCTAGCACCCGTGACACAGTACTGAGCTTCAGAGCTCGCTGAGCTGCGAGGTTGAGTGTGTGTGCAAAACAAGATACATGTGTTAGGTTCTCGTTCAGCTGCATAGCAGCAAGCATGTTAGATGCGTTGTCTGTAACAATCACTAAGTCCGCAAGCGTTAGCTTCCATTCCTTTGCGACTGAGTTAAAAGTTGCATGAATGTTTTGAGCAGTGTGGCTTTCATGCATCACCCTAGTTTGCAGGACTTGAGACTGGAGCTGCCATTCTTCTGTAACGTAGTGCGCCGTAAATGTAGCGTATGATTCGGTAGCCCTAGAGGTCCAGTGGTCACACGTAAGTGCTACTCTGGTGCCGTTGGCCACGGCTTCCCCGACCTTTAGCCTTGTCTCTCTGTAAAGTTCTGGTACAGCAGTGTCCGTGAAGTATATAGGTACGACATACCGTGGCTCAATAGTCTTCATCATGAAGTTAAAGCCGTCTCTCTCGACTGCGCTGTATGGCCGCAGGTCTTTTGCAATGAAACATGCGATGGATTTTGTTATCTTCTTTGCCCGTTCACAATTGTGTGGCAGTTTTTCAAAGTGGTGAAGCGTGCGCTGCTCAGCTGCTGGTCGTGTTAGCGCTGTCTTCACTGGATTATCCAATGCTACCAACAACTCTGGGTGATGTCTTTCCAGGTGAGAATGGGGATTTGAAGTATTCCCGAAATACTTTACCGTTGCAATCTCTGCAAATCGCGTGAGTAATGTCAAGCCCTTTCTTACCCGGGCTGGGTTGACGGTAAAATCCAAAATACTTCCAAATATTGGCTTTCAAAGACCACGGAGGCGGTTGAATTTCTTTTTCTTCGTCCTCCATTAGCGGTGCAACAACAGACACCGTAACACGTGACACCGCTGCTTCCTTGTTGTGACTAGCACTATGGTGGCTGAGAAGGCACACCCACACCCGCAAAAAAAAATCAATTTTTTTGAAAATGAGAATCGATTCTGAATCGTGCCATGTTAGAAACGCGATTCGAGCTCGAATCGATTTTTTCCTGCACCCCTAATATCCAGTACATTCCCTTGCTGGCAGGAACAGCACAGGAAGAAGCAGCCGTGGCCAGTCTTTCGAAGTAAATGTCTAATGTAACACAGATCGCAAGCTGAGTGTTATAATCTGAAGCCCAAAATCTGGAAGATTTTCTTGGAATTGCAGAAAACACAGAGTTTGAATTCCCATATATTGCCAGTTCCTCTAATGCACTATTTCAGTGGTTGTGGAACCATGCTGAGAGGGATGGCAGCGGGGGAATCAATGCATGTCTGACACATGCTTGTGGATGTTTTGCATGGTAAAGGTCTCATCTCAGGTGTGATTGGGCACTGCTCATGTTTGTAAGATGTCTGTGTGTTTATGTGGAGCAGATGAAGTGTCACAGTCAGAGCTGGGCAAGGCCATCAGAGGGAGACCCTCATTGGTACTATGGGGAATGAATCCGTACACATAACAGTTGGTAGAATTCAGATTGTGATTAGCTACCATTCGAGTCAAGTTAAGATAAATGTTTGTGGACATGGGTTGGTCGTGTGTGGGAACCTTCTCGTGTGCAGTATGTCGTTTCTGCCGAAGGTTAGAAACTGCATGTAGGGAGAATTGGGTTCTCATTTCTATATTCCTTTCTGATGGGTCAGTGTTTGTAAATAAACTTTCTATGGTGATCATTTCTTCTCCTTCATTTGTGCTGGCAGTGTCAAAAATGCCACAGAAGTATTAACCCGGTCATGAGGCAGGTCAGCAGAAGCAATGTTGATGTCCGCTGTCGGTGTCCAATCAGGTGAGCTCTGATTGATGTTGACAGCTGGTGGGGCCATAGATCTTTTCCAGAGGTGAGAGTTGTGAATCCATGTGGGTCATCCTTCATATTTCACAGCAGTGGTGATGGTCGTCAGGAGGACTCGGAATGGACCAGTCCTGCAGGGTTGCAGGGCGTTCTTTCTTTTGTGTTGTCTCTTGTCTAGTTGACTGGGCTGGATGTTGTGGCAGTCACCATCAGCAGGAGAAACCTGGTCTACGATGATCTGTGAATACAGAGGTTTGAGAGGAGAACACAGTTCTTTGCAAAAATTAATAATAGTATGATCCATCAGAATAAGAGGTTTGCAACCGAGAGAAAAGGGAGTTTGGAGTTGATAAAGGTCCATTAGAATTTCAGTGGTGACAGTCCAGTCTTTCAGTTTGTGGTGTTCATCATAGGTAAGGCATCTGCAACAGCAGACTGGGGATGGCAAGGTGTGTGGAAATTGTTTGGTTCTACGTTTTAGGCAGTGAAATCTGCTTTTCTGCATGCAGTCAAATTTAAAAGAAGAAAGAAAAAAAATAAACAATAGTAATCACAAGAACATTCATTCATTCATAACAACAGTTTGGTATTGTTCAAAGTCATATTTACAAAAGGGTCAAAGGGAGAAGGATATTTGAATTCATTGTAATATTAACAGATGGATTATGCTAGGAGTAATGCTAACAAGTCTGTTGCTGCTATACCAGGAGTAAACCACTAGTATACCACTTTCTGCTACATTATTCTCCCTCTGCTCATGAGACACACCGTGTATCACACGAGCAAGTTGAGGAAGTTGGGAACATGGTACTACTGCACGGCCATTGTGGCAGTACCACAATCCATCATTAAAAAAATAAGCTCAATTTGATTTTAAAACCAAGGGAAACAACAACTGTTTCATAATAGCAAGGCAGAAATAAAGTAGCTTCTAAAAGAGCAGAGATCAGTCTGGTGTTCTTAATTGGTGTACTACAAGAAAGAAGGAAAATATTCCATAATGTTCCAAAATAATGCATAATTTTGAAGGCGTATATAGGGTCAGTATAAATGGTGACAGAAATATCTTTTACAAGGATGCATGTCTAGTCAAAACAAAGAGCTGAGCTTGTTGAGCACAGCAAAAAGTCTCAAAAGTGAAAACACTATATCATAGCTTGAGTCTAGTTGTCCAGTTAGAGAGCAGGATAAACTAAAACACCAAAAAAAAAAAAAATAGCTCAGGATTTCTGTGTGATTTGTCTAGTGGATTAAGGCAGAGTGGTTTAGGTTGTGGAGCTGGACAACGAAGGGGGGGGAGTCTGAGCAAAAATCAGAAATCTCAGAAGTCAGTTGAGAGAGGAAAGAAGTGTTGCTTGAGCATTGCTTGTAAATGTCAACAAAGATGAGGTGAGGACAGCTGCCATGCATAGGTCACTAACTGGGAAGTCTATCTCACATAGAAGACAGAATTAGCATAGCATTAGGTACACTCAGTTACAGTATACACCATCAGGGGTGCATTTGATGGTACAACCAAACTAACATCACAAATCCATCTAAGTAAATTCAGAGGTGTATCAAGAAATCATTATCTGCAGTTAGGGACCTAAACCCAACTCATTCAATGGAGCGCATACATGATTCTTTGTAATAATGCAAGATACACCTACAGTGTTTACAACTTTAGAGGATGATGGCTGACATAGACAATTAGAAAGTTATCAGATACAGTCAGATACATGTAACCCTACTCAGCCCTAACACTCAATGACAGCACTGATTGGTACAGGCACAGATTATTTCTCTCAATTGACACTTAAAAGGACCAGTCTATCAGAAGTCTAGATTTACCCACAGGAGAGAAGAGTATGAAAAGCAATGCTTTGAGTAGCAAAAGTAAGGAAGACACGTAGACCAGGTAAGTTAGGGTTATTTTTTTTCCTTCCCCTTTTTAGTGAAAAAAAAAAAATAATTAAACAGTAGCCCTGAAAAGTAGCAATCGGGTAATAACAACAATGTTAATGTCAACAAAAAAAAACACACTTACTGTCTACAAAAAAAATAAAATTTGTACTGACATTTCAATGTTTCCACTGATAGCCTCTAACAATTCAGAGATATTAACATTAATTGCATCACCCAACTGTGGATCAATTACACAACAACAACAACAACAACAAAGAAATGTTTGGGGTTTTTTCCCTTTGTGTAAAAAACAAAACAAATAAATACAGATCAATCCTTCTGATTACTGTCTAATTATCAAGGATCGACTCAGTGGGTTTGGCTTGCCACGACTACTGTCTACCTCCACCACGGCTGTGGCTCAGGAGTCCAGCAGAAGGATTTCATTTCCCAGAAGAGGAACTCAGCTCCAACCATAAAAAAAAGACCTAAAAAGGCCAGAAAGGAAAAGTGTTATTCATTTCTACACATGTACATCTAACACTACTTACAGCATGACTATTCAACATTTATACATGTACAGCAAATCAATGTCATTCATAAATGACCAAAAAAAATGACAGGAAAGTACTGCATCCATAGCTTCACACACAGCAGCTACTCTGACCTGTAACCTACCTTTGCCTCCAAATTTCACCTCTGCTACGCTTTTACATACACAGACGGTGCTAGAATTATAATACACTGCTTGAGCTAACACATAACCTAACCTTTTTCAGTGTACAGAACGGTACTTAACAGTAAATACATAATGAATTATTAATCTCTTAAAATAACATAGCTATCAATGCAGACCAGACTTGCCAATTCACAGGTATTAGCAACACAAGGAAAAAAAAATAACTAGCAACACTCACCAGAACAGGTGACAGAGGGAGAGAATGAACACTTCTTATAAAACACTACAAATTTCACAGAGCTAATGACTAAGCATATACTTAGCTAACAGGCTAATGTCAGCGCATGTAACTGCTCAAACTGTGTCTGACGATTTCCGGTCCGTTTAGCTTGACGATGTGCAGTTGAATCCACTCGCGCACACACATGGATACAGAAACGGATCCTCTAAAATCGTTTAAAACAGGTTCCATTTATTGTAATCACTTTTATCTGCATCTAATCCACGAAGAAACCACTCGACTTCTACCGATGGCATTCACGGGAAGAGAGAGCGAGAGAGACGCCGTCTCTCGCTGAGTCACGTCATTTTCGCACTGTCATGATAAGGACCAGGCTGTTTATTCGGACATCGTCTAATCCAATGTCCATTTTGTCCACAACCATAGCATGGTCTGGATAGGCCATTATGTAAATGTTGCTTAAATGGCTGCCTGTCCTGACAACCTTTGTGTTTGTTCATTGATCTGTTCAGATTTTTATCCGTCTTGTTTTCATTTTTGTTTTGATGTTATCTGATCTGTACTGCTCACAATGTTTGGGTTGCCTTCGTTCCCATCAAAGTGACTAATTTGCTAGCGGTGTGCTTTCTTTCACTTTCCTGAAGCCAAGCCATGTATCTCAATCAGTTTACCCATTTTGTCATTTTTCTGTTTATTTCCTGAGACCTGGAGAGAGTCACAGGCCCAAACTGATCAAAGACACTAGAGCAGGGGACAAAGACTGAGGGGTCATAAGCAGAAGGTGAGATCTGGGCCGAATTGAAGCAACCTTACCAATAAAAAAACTGAAGGAAGTTTTCACCCACAGCAGGGGATGCCTCCATACAGGCAGTCTGTGGGGCATTAAGAAGATAGTCTATAGTGTTAAACCAAATATGATGCTTGTGACAGTTAGAATAATATCAGAGAAATATTTTCTTTTGGCATATTGTACAGTTTTCTGATAGTGATGCCAGCAGTCCCTTAAAATTTGACAAGACACTTGCAATTTGTCCTTTTTCCATTTGCGTTCAGCTCTATGACACTCACGTCTGACAGCATGAGTCATGTCATAGCCCGGGCTCAGATTTAGTTTTAGGCTGTCTGGACTTTAAGGGAGCCACAGTGGCCAAAACAGTTTGGCAGGAGTGAAACCATGAGTTCAACTCCTCTGTATTGCACACAGATTTGTGAACAATGGAGTTCTGACTGAAGGCTACCGAAAACTGAACAGCAGTGGAGGGGTTAATTATACGACAGCACCGAGCAGCAGCGCGAGGTTTAAAAGTATCACAGGCAAGAGCAGCCTCAAATAATATAGGCATATGGTCAGAAAACACTGTGTCACAAATCTCTAGATTAAAAACGGGCAAACCATATGATAGAAGCATGTGTCCGTGTTCTTGTCAATTAAAAAGTCCTTATTGTACTTGGTGGGCTGATAGACCACAGCACACAACACTGTGTGAGAGCAACCAACCTCAAATAAACTCAGTTCAAAGTGAGTGAAAGAGGATGACAGCGATAGCTGCTTACATTTGTAATGATTCTTGTAGACAGTCGCTATTCCTCCTCCTTGGCCCAACATCCACGGGGAGTTAAAGTAGTTGCAATCATGTGGTAAAACCTCAGTCATAGTGAGAGTGGGATCAGACAGGACACACCTCCTCCCCAGGCTTTCAACTGTGGAGGCTAGAGCCTCAAGTTCATAGTGCAGCTTCATGGACTGTCTAGACATGATGTCATTGGTGTCAGCATGCACTATCACAATGTGGACGGATAGATGGACGTCAAGGAGGGTGGGAATTAGTGCAATAAAATCAGCTGTCTTGCCTCCTGATAGACAGTATGTAACTGCAACTGGAAGTTTAACAAAACTGACGACAGAATCTCCAGCAATTAAGATATCAGGTAGCTCCATTTCAGGGTTGTCTTTGTAAACTGACAGTCTTGATCTGAGTCTGTGGTCAACCGTTAATGAGCCAGCTGAGTGCATGTGCACTGAGTCGTTGATTACCTGAGATGATGCGTGCATGGGGCAAAGCGCTGAGATAGGTGACTGTGTTGAGGGAGAAGACGACACTGGAGCTGACACTGAGTGAAACAGGTTGTCAGACTCCAACTGCAGGAGTGACAAACGAGGGCGTTTAGACCCAGCAGGGCCTGAAACAGGATGTGAGTCCTTGGACAAGGTGGAACTGGCAGGTGTGGAGCGCTTTCTGATGGCAGAGCGTACACGATCCACTCCGCGAGCAGAGGGTGGATTGGGAGCGAGGATGGGCGACTGGGGAAACTCGGTCAGCGGTGAGAAAAAGTTAGTGGCGGTTCGTAGAGGGGAAAAGAGAGCCTTATTTCCCCCAACAGACACCCACGAAGGTTAAGTAAGGCCAGAGACGTCAGCCAAAGGACACCTAGCTGCTGCAATGGAGGCCAGCCGCTGCTGGCTGCCTGCTAGCTCGAGGCATGTTAGCTGGGAACACAGCACCATCTGCCGCTGCAAGTTATCCTCGATGAGCTGCTCAATGGATCGCAGTTTAGTTTTCAGCTCGGGAACTTCGGCGGACGGGGCCGTCAGTGGATCTGTAGGAGTAAGAAAAACACACAGCCAGCAAAAAACGAAGCGGTGAAGGACAGCGGATTTTTCAGCCGGGCAGAGAAGAGAAACTTACCGCCAAGGGCCCAGGACCGGGCCCAGGACCGGGCCCACTGCAGGTGTGACAGCTCCGGTAAGTTTTTAGCCCGAGAATGGCTCTCAGGTCTGAGTCACTTTGATGTCTTCGATGATAATTCACGATAGTACAGATTAAGCCAGGAAACTCTCTCAGGTGAATCAGGTGAGTTTCCTCTGTCACAGTCTTTCCAGGCCATAGAGCTGTCAAGCTAGCAGCAATCCTATTGTCACTGTGATGATGTTAGCAGACAGGGCTGAAGACAACAGCATATGGGACCCAGGCTGGGTCACTCTGCGCACCTGACCCTGAAAGTATGCAGAGGCACGCACAGCTGTTAAAGTGCCAACGACAAGCTACTGCAGGGAACATGAAGACAAATGTTAAGAAAAAAATGAACATTCATGAGCAAATAAACACACAACCAGGACATGTTAATACTTTTTTTTATTTCCAGGACCTCATTGTGGGGAAAATAGAATACAGACAATTTTTAGAGCTCCCCCTCTGAGCATCCTTTTAGGGGAGCTTGTAGCCCTCACGGGGGAGGCAAGCTCCCCTTAGCCCCCCCATAATACTTCTCCAACTGCGTAATACGTTATCCAACTCCGTAAGCACGGAGAACCCTCAAGCCCTCGCAGTTTGTCATTGTGGTGCCGATGTTGTGCCACAGTAGGCACCCCTGCCGTGAAATACACCCCCTCGCAATTCGCCTTAATATCGCAGACAAACGCAAGAGAAAATACTATTTTATGATTTAATTATTTGTGAGAGAGATAGAAGAGAAGAACAGCAGTTGCTTACAGTCTTTAAAGCTCCTCTAAAGAGTGCAAATAACATATGTTCTTCTCAACACAAAATTGGATAATAGCAAAACCACACCAACCAACACCTTTTGTTATGTTCTGTGGAAATATACCCCAGCCATAATTACTCAATGAATTAAATTGATTGTTTAAGCAAGCTGAATGTATTAGACTTGATGCATTTCACAAGGGTAATCAATACTTTCGTTCCTGTCCTGTCCGCGCTGCTGTGGAGGCGACCTGTCTGTTTGCTTCTGTGTAGGGCAAGGAGCTGCATTTCACGGCAATGGTGTGACTAGAGGACCAATTGCAGCCCTTGCCGTCTCTGTTCTTCCTTGACAGAATGACGGACAGTGAAAAAATATTTCATGCACCCGGAGAGAACACAGAGGCTCTCCAACGACGTAGAGGGCTCCTCGTGTTCAGATACAGCAATATATGGAATACTATAAATTTGATGCCTTAATGCTGAGAAAGGCACTATATAAGTACAGTCTATTTGTTTTGTCATAACCTGGTTTTAATATTTTATTTGTCCCCTTGCAGCTATGGTGGGCCCCCTGATGCTGTGGCCTCAGTGGCGGTGCCACGGCAGCTGTGTTTTGGGGATGTGGCGGCTGGTCAGTATGGTCGGGGGGCTGGTGGTGGGCTCTTTGCTGGCCGGGGGTTGGGTGAGTGGGTCGGCGCGTGCGGTTGCTGCTCCCTGATTGGTGGATTCGGCCTGCTCTCGCCCGTGCTCTCGGTTGTCTCTGTGTGTGGGGTGGGGCTCCCTGTCGGATTCATGGTGGCGCTGGTCCGTCCCCCCGCTGGTCCGTCCCCCCGCTTTTCCCTCTCCCTTTCCCTCCTCGCCCACACTGGCCCCATGGTTTGCGTTCGGGCCCGGCTTCGGTCGCCTTCTGGATGCCGCCCGGTGATGGCCTGCTGCGTGCGGGCCCGGTGCTCCCTCACTCTCTCGTCCCCCTCCCTCCGGAGGGGAGCGCCGGTTCGCGGTCTTGCCTCATGGGCGGCGGTGGCCTCCTGTCTCCCGGGTGTTGGGGTGGCTGGGGGTGTGGCGGGGGTGGGGGTTGGGGATGGGGGTGGATGGTGGGGTGGTTGGGGTTGGGTGGGCCCTCGTGTCGCTGGCCCCTTGGACCTGTCCTGGCCTCCTGGGAGGTGGTGGTTTCTTTCTCCTCCTGGTCGTTGGATCTGCGTGGTTCTCGGTGGCCCGGGTGGCTCTCTGGGTTTGGCATCGTCGATGCTCCCACTTCCCCGGGTTGTTGTGGACACCTGGCCGATCTGGCCATGAGGGGTCGTGGTAGACGCTCTGGGTTTCGGTGTTCTACACACATGCATGTTTTATCCAGACCTTATTAACTCCTCCCGAGTCACATTGATAAGTACTGATGTGAACTGCTAGTATGTGCCAAATCATTCGTCCGACTTCTCACTAAGGTCATGTTTTCTCCACATACTTCTTTCATTTGTGTTCTTGGTAGCCTACTCTATACGGTTAGGTCCTCCACTACTCTGGTGTTCAATACTGTTGGGTGTTGGGATGAAGGTGTTAGGAATGACACAGTAGCTTACACGTTTTTTTTATTCCAATAGCACTGCCTGTCTGTAAACTTCCCTTTTTGTTTTGTCTTATCTCCCTGTCTGTCATTTATTTCCCCCTCTTATCACCCAGGTGTAGCACGTCCCTCTCTGGCTTATAACAGGAAATTCCAATAAATAAAGTAAGATTAGATTCCAGGGAGGGCCGGTGATGGTCACATACACGCACCAAATATTAATAGCTTTTGCTGCAAGACTAAAATATGCATAATCTCATAAAAGGCCGACACTCTTTTGTGGTGTTGAACAATGAGAACAATGCAGACAAAGTGAAGAAAAAAAAAATAAATATTTTATTTGTCCACCATCAAATAAGAATCCTCCCTCCTCAATTCAAATATACAGTACAATGTTCCATTTTGTGCACGTGTTATAATCAAGTGGGAATGAACTAATCTGGATCGAGATGTTATGAGAACCTGTAGCATGAGAATAAGTATAAAATAATGAACTTAACTCTTCTCATTTCTGAGTATCTCCCCAGGAAATCCATCTGACACTATGTGGCACCTAAGTGCTAAAGGCTTAAGTTTTATGACTGGCAGAATAAACAGATAAGACCAGTTCCTCCTCTCTGACCCAAGGAACTCCATATTGCCCCCACATTCCTGCATTAATCCTTCCAGACACATCCAAAGCTTAATGTGGCCTCTTCCTTTCTCCCTGCCTGGAACAGAACATTACATTAAGATTTTAATAGTCAACTATGCTTTAATTCCTCAGCTACTGTCATATAAGTATCACTTTTACAACGTCAAAGGTCAGTCTCCACATAGATCCTATTACTTTCACTCATTCTGATAAAGACCAAATGTGACATGTGGGATTGGTTGTGGACTGCAGATACAATCATACACACAGTAGATCTGCCTGTTGTAGTACCCCTTCTTACATGCTGTGATTTCATGGTTCATCCATGTTGTTCAATTTGTTGATTAATTTCAATTCAATTGGTCAAATTTGTTCTGTGGTTTCGTACTTGCTTGGACAACTTCAGGAAAAGGCTTTGGAACAAAGGACAGCATTGTACATCATCTTCATAGATGGAGAAGCTTCTGACGTCCACGTCTTTCATGGAGTCAAACAGGGATGCATACTGGCTCTCACGCTGTTTGCACTCTCTTAGCTGCTGTTATCGAAGAAATGTCAGAAGACATGCTTGACGGAATATACATACAAACTCGATCCGACGGTGGACTTTTCAACGTTGCAAGACTAAAATCCAGACGTCGTGTACTGGTGAAGTGCATCCGCGAGCTCCTATATGCAGATGACTCTGCCCTGGTGGCACACACACTGGATGATATCCAGCGGATTTTGGATAAGTTCGTTGAAGCAGAGACCTTCACATACTTGGGATCTACCGTGGCAAATGATAACTCCATGGACAGCGAGATTGATGCCTGGGTGCAGGCTGCCCCAACTGCGTTCGGACGCCTCAAGGTCCGGCTGTGGAACGTAAAAGCTATAAGACTGAGCACAAAGCTTAATGTCTACAGGGTTGTAGTGTTGAGCGCTCTTTTATATGGACAAGAAGTGTCAACTCTGTATGCCCTTCATGTTTGACGACTGTCTGTCCTGGTCCGGCACAATCTTCGTGGACTGATGGGTATCAGTTGGAAAGACCACATTACCAACGTTGAAGTCCTGAGGCATGCGTGCATACCAACTATTGAAGCCATGATTACTCAATCGCAACTCCGGACACGTCATCAGGATGCCGGAAGATCGACTCCCACGGATCCTTTCTGAACTGAAAGAGGGGACAAGGCCTCATGGTTGTGACTGCACTTTAAGGACACAGTGAAACGTGGTCTTGGCCTTGCAGGTATCAGCTATCAAGAGCTGGAGAAATTAGTGAGACCCACAGACAGAGACATGCTGTCTCAGGGCCCAGCGTCTCATGCCATGGGACAGCCTCTCCAGAACCTTCAACATGCTCCAGAGATGACTAAAAGACTGAATCCTGCCCTAAACCATCTCTCCTCTCTGCTCTGCTCCTCTACCTGAACTGAAATGAAGTAAGTCAGCTCCTCTGCCTGACAGGCTGCAGAAATGACTCCAGCCTTCATGAAGAAACTGAAAAGAAGAAAAGACTGTCGACCGACATGTTGGTGTGAATCCAGCCAACCTCCCCCATCAACAAGGGGGAACTGAAGCAAAGGCACAGAGACTATGCTGTAAAGAAAAGAGAGAGAGACTGAGATGGAAACAATGTCGGCCAAGCCATGTCAACCTGGTTGAATCTAACTGGTCACATTGAATTCATTAATCATTTATCCATCCAATTTTACTTTTTGTTTAATCATTCATTCCATTTTGGTCACAATGAGTCAGTGCCATGTACTCACCCACCAAACTTTCCGTTATTTTAGTATTTCCTATTTTCTATTATATTATTTTCTGTTAATAATCTGGGCATTTAATTTGTCAAATTAATCATTTATTATTAATTATTTTCTGCTAGTAGTCTGGTCATGTGGTCAAATAAATATGTCATTTAAAAGAACTTGGTTATTTGATTTGTGTGTATATAGAAATTATTAATTGATTAATTGATTCACTAGGTCAAGAAGTCTGTAGCACCCTGAGGATGAAGAGATGTCAAATTCACAAGTTTTCTCTGTTTTAGCAAAACTGGGTGGTGCTCTGATAATTTCCACTATTAAAAGTAATAGGAAATTATACGTGAAGTTGAGTTTCAACTCTGCTTCACCTTTTCTGACCATTTATGCTTTATGACAAATAACTTAAAAGTTATTGTTTATAAATACATAATGAAGCCAAAATGAAACCAGTCAGCCTTTCAGAACACATGAACATGTTAATATGGTTGCCGAGAAATGATGCAAAGTTAAAGGAATTAAGGAGCTTCCTTTATCAGTACGTGCTGTGCCCATGACACTAGAGAATTTCACCAATTACTGTTGGGTTTGCATTACCCTTTACTCCTTTTATTAGTGCTCAGCGATCTGTATATCCCTTTGACTGTGTGCAGTGCTCATTCTGGCCTAAAGACTGTGTGCGCCTAACAGATATAGCGTTCAGCCACCTCCCATCAGAAAATTGAATCTAAATAAGATTTTCCTTTCAGTACAAGAGTCCCATTTGTGTTGAGTATGATACACACACACTGTGAACAGCACAGTGATGATGTTGTTGTAGATGTACTCCTTAAATTATAAGGTAGAATTATGTCACTCTCCAGCTTTGTGAGTTTCCCTTTTTACCCAGACTACCCTGCTCCTGGACTGCTCCATAAGTTAGCTCTTTAACAGTGAGGCATGTCCTCCCACTCATTGAAATCAGATTTGTTATGTTGGTGTGCAGATGCGATTAAAGCTTGTTTCAGCGGCAGAGCTCATACTGTCGACAGACACTTGGCCACTTGATGTGGCAGACAGGTGATTCTTTGGGTTTTATTTACTTTGTTCTTTGATTTTACTTAATTTACCTAAATTAAAAAGTGTGATATGCTTTTGTTAACAGATAGTTTTACAACAAAAAGGCTGACTGCTTTCATTTTGGCTGCTACCTTGAAAGCTGCTGTGACCATGCTCCTTCAGCAATGCCAGGACTATACAAGTGTCTTTATGAGCTTCTCACCTCATTGGAACCAGACAGATTATGAGAGACAGATCTGGTGTTTCCTTTTATACACATATCCATACCCCTCAGATAAAGTCAGAATTTCTTGTTTCCTCTCCACCATTACACCTCCCAGGTGTCTCCCTGTGTACATAACTAAGTAAACTGTTAAAAAAATAGAATAATCGAATAAAGTAGTTTTTTTTTTTTTTTTTAGAATAGTTTTTATTCATTCCCCATTGGAGGAAACTTGCTACAGCCACGGAAACAAATTATAGTAAGAAATCAACCATCAGTAATACTAATGAAAGAATACAGTATGTAGTAACCAAATAAAAAAATGTAATGGCAAATGAAATAAAACAACTACATGTATTATTACTATTTTGACAATGGATATGACTTATAGGAGTTTGCATGTTCTCCCTGTGTGCATGGGGATTAGGTTAATTGGCTAATTTAAATTGACTGTAGGTGTGAATGTGAGTGTGAGTGGTTGTCTGTCTCTGTGTGTCCTGTGATGAACTGGAGACTTGTCCAGGGTGTACCCTGTCTTTCACCCTAAGACAGCTGGGATAGGCTCCAGCCCCCCATGTGACCCTTCAAAGGATAAGCGGTTGATGATGAATGAATGAATCAATGATATGACTTAGAAATTATCAAACAAACACAGAAGTGGGAGTTGAGTTTTTAGACTCATTAAACCCACATGTCACAATCACTGAATGCAAAATTATTATTATGTGGTTAAGTCGATTATATTTATAAAGTAATATGTTCATTTATACATATCATATATTTAAATGGGGGAGGAGAATATAATCCAATCCATAAAATATCAAAACCAGGTTATGAAAGAACAGTGACTTTAATCATTTAGTAATGGGCTTGACAGCCTGATTCCTCACAGAAAGATCAAATAATATCTCCAAGGCTTACGTGTTATCCATAGAAAGAAAAAAAAGATTGCATAAAATTATCTCTGTTGTAATTATTTCATACTTATTCCGTGCATAGCTTTTGATCTCAGTTTATTTCTACACAACCAATATTTTACATGTAGACTACCTATACAGGCTGGGTCCAACTGATTTTTTCTTTTGTCATACACATCTAAAGGTCTGCTGTGATTATTGTTGGATTGTCTTTTTTTCACTACCCACTATTACTGCAGGAAAAGATGTTTCAATCATTCTTGTCCTGTGTGTGTCTAGACTTGGGAGTGTCAGAGGTGTTTTTTTAAACTACAGATATACTCTCATTTGTCAGCACAGCAGTTGCATGTAACATAAGGTGACCATATTTGATTTCTTCCACCCCCAGCTGTAAGAGTCTTTGTGTTGTTTTACATAAAACGATGCATTTTAACAGGGCTTCCAACTTTTGACAAAACCTTAGAGTGAGACCAGCGGTGCCACCAGGGATTTGGGGCCAAATTAAATTTTTATTGGGCCCCCCATAGCCCCCCATATTTTTTTATATTGTTTTACAAAAAACTATGCATTTCCATGATATTTTTGAAAGGTGAGCTATCTTATCAAGTCTGGACAAAGCTAGGAATAGCCAACTGGCTAATGTTCCAGAACTTTCCATCACATGAACAACTAATAGACCCACTTTGCCCATGAAAGAACTGGGTGACAAACTGTCGACCCTTCACTTCTTTCTCCCGTCTGAACTTTTTGTTTCTTTTCTTTTTTTACTCCCTAACTTTTAAGGCAAGGCAACACTACAAAAAGGGTGTCAACCTTTTATGAGATTATGCATATTTTAGTCTTGCAGCAAAGTCTATTGATATTTGGTGCGTGTGTGTGACCTTCGCCGGCCCTCTCTGGAAACTATCAATCTTTATTGGAATTTATTTCCTATTATAAGTCAGAGAGGGAAGTGCTACACCTCAGTGACATGAGGGGAAAACAAATGACAGACAGGGGAAAATAATACAAGACAAGACTAAAAACAAAAAATAATAATAAAGTAATATAAAATAAGAAAAGGAAAAGAAAAAAAATTAATAAGTAAATACATAAAAAAAAACAAAAAAAAACACGGTACTGCCAGACAGCGCTATTAGAATGAAAGAGTGTAAGCTGCTGTGTCATTCCTAACACCTTCATCCCAACACCCTACAGTACTGAACACTAGAGTTGTGGAAGTCCTGACAGAATAGAGTAGGTCGCTGGCGAACATAAGTGAGAGAGGTAAGTGTAGAGGGTATGGGTTTAGAGACAAGCACAATCTGGTAGTTCACATCTGTACTCAACAATGTGACTCAAAAGAAGCTGGTAATATCTGGATAAAACATGCATGTATAAAGAACACCAGAGCCCAGGGCACCTACCATGACCCCGCATGGCCAGACCAGCCGAGTGCCCCCCACAACCTAGGAAAGCGGGAACACCCATGAGGCCAAACCCAGAGAGCCACCAGGGCCACCGAGAACCGCACAGATCCCGGTATTTTGCTGTGATTTGGTAGTGGTTAATTTAAACCAGTAAACCAGTAAAAGTGGAAGAACAGCCTCCTCTTAGTTACTAATGTCTATTTTCTGTTATGTCGATGGAGAAAATAATTTTTTGGGTACTGTTGAAGATGGACGTTGGAAGATGAAAGTTTTTACTCCACCATTTGACCACTATGAAAATTACTGTCAAAGCCTGATAGATTTCCTGGAGGTTTACACTCTGCACGTTTCAAGATTAAGAAATGAATGTATGAATGACTGAGTAGTTAACTATGATACAACATTATCAATCATTATTTGTTTCCATTTTTCATACTACACAGGAAATTGACACAACAGGATAATTGTAGTAAACTAATAATTACAACTTTTTATGCCTGAACAGAACATAATTTTAATGAGCTAACGCCACTGTCCTGTCCTTCCCTGGAATGCAATGTCTCCACCTAGTACTCACTTTGCATTTTGACCCAGCAATGTTGGTTACTTGTTGGTCAAGGGTGTTGAAGCAGCAGAGAAGCAGTTTAGCAATGTGAGGCCAGCCAAGCACAGAAAAAAATAAGCCTGTAGCAATGAGCACACATTGTTTTATGTTAAGCATGCTGATTTAATTACTTATAATCACCCTCGTTAGCTCTTTCCACATTAATTTAAAAAAAAAATATATATATATATATATATATATAGCGTTTACTGCACTTTAGAGTACAAAAATGTTCAAATCTACAGGAAACAACCACAATGACACAATCTCTGTGTCCTGACTGTTACATAGGGGCTGTGTTGTGAGCGAGAATTTAGTTTTGCTTTTCTGACTGAAATGGCTGTTGGCATTTACAAATTGAAGGTGATAAAATCTGTGTAAGGTAAACACTAATTGGGTCATCTCTCCACGCAGTGAACTAACTGCAGCATTCTAGTTCTTAATTGTGTAGTTGTCAGAGTGCAGTGGAATGCTTATGCAGGAGAGACAGCTGATGAGAGCATTTAGACGAGTCCTCTGGGAGCAAATTCAAATTCAGCCATCCCTTCGTCCTCCTCTCTTTCTGTGGTAGTTCAGGTAGGAGAATGGAAAAGGAGAGAGATGCCAGAAAGGAAAGCATGCATGGTGCTGTGATTATCTCCAGGCTCCAGGCTTCCTCCTCCTCCTCTGTCTATCCTGCTCTGCCTCACTAAGACCACAGCCCACCAGGAGGGGGCTGTGGAATTGCTTTGGCATCATTTAGCCCCATTACATTAAGTTGCATCCACATTTAAAAAAAATCACAGTCATTAGATTTAATTAGTTTATTGTGCCAAATAACAATGAACCCACCCTTCAAGCCCCTGACCCTCAGCCTCCCCACACCAGCCTGCACTTAGGGAATATGGTGCACTGTATTACTTGTTGTGCTCCATGGAGTTTTAACTTTCCATTGAAACACAGTGTGCATTTGGTGCTGAGATTCAAAATCTGTAAGAAACAGAAAACAGACTGATGTGGACTGTTTTTTTCTTTGCTTTTTGACTAAAATGTACAATGTGCATATAGTAAAATAATTATAAACTTTATTTAGAAAGCACTTTTCTAAAAACTCAAATACACTTTACAGTGTTCAAAGATTAACCAAATTAACAGCAACATCAGTCTGTGTCACTTTTGAAGTATTAGCAAAGCATCACACAAGGCAGAGAACAATAAAATAAGAGTTAAATAAACAAATTAACAGCAGCTCAAGAGAGAGCCCGAAGTTGGGGAAAAGAAGAACAATAAAGCGGGAAAGTAAAACTTACAGTTACTCATTGTGTTGACTATCCGACCATTTTGACAGTTTTTTGTGTTGACTGAACTTGGGCTTGTAAGTCATCAGTTGGGGGAAAAAGGAGAGGAAAAAAGCAGGAGACAAAAAAATATTTGCTATGACTTGTTGTGACTTTCTAGTTAAGATGTCCTCCTTAAACCAAGGCTAGGTTGAAGAATGAGAATAATAATTTGAACACTGCAATCTTACATCGAATTTCATCTAAAATATACGTTTTGCAGCAAACAAGAAAGGATTACTTCCACCGGCGGAATGAGACCAGTTCACTGACATTTTAACGGTGGCGGAGCAAGACAACACTGGCTTTACTCTTTATCCACTGACAGGACCAGTCAAGTGGACTGAGCAGTCTAAGGTGAGTTTAATAATCTGTAAACAACTATGTTTCTGTTAACTGTAGGTGCATAATAACAGGAAAGCCTCGTTTACGCTTCTGCGTCGCAGCGACGGCGTAGACCCGACGCTGTCGTTGAGCGTTCGAAGCTCTGCGTCGAGGCAACGCGTTGCTCTGCAATTCACTGCCAAGCTGCTACGGGGGCTGTGTCTGTGTCTTTGTGTGGCTTCTGGGGGCTCATATCGGATTCCTTGGTTTTCTTTCAACAGTAAACAAATGACAACTGAGATGGAGCGGGTGTTTCTGGAGATGGAGCTCGTAAAATTGAAAAAAGAAATGTTGTTACTACAAATGTTGAAGCACAGAAGACGTTTGCAGAGGTGGTCTGTCCGACCATTCTGTACCGCTCGTGCCGCTCCGCTAATGGTGTTGTTGAGCTGTTGACTGGAAAAGCAACCGCCAGAAATTATTGTAACGTGACGGTTCGTTGGTGGTTGATGGAACACTCTTAATAAAATGAGAGAGCAGGATGGAGGAGGATTTCTTCTTTAACAGCGTTTTACTTCTCACACGGCAGTTACAACCACAGCACATCCTGACACACTCTCCCACCTGACTACCACCAACCAATCAGGAGCTAGCAAGATTTAGACAGGCAAATGCAAGTGAATGACAACAGCAGATTCAACACATCAATTCAGCTGCTTGCACAACAGAAATGAGAAGATCAAAATGTGTAAATAATAATTGTGTAAACATAAATGTAAATATATATTTTAACAAAATAACTTAAATAAATGAATTAACTTTGAATTTACTTTTAATGTTAAACCTGATATTTCTCAGTATAAATTCTCATTCATTTCTCATTCAGTATAAATTCTCATTCATTAAGGAGAAACAGTCAGCTGGCAATAAAGAGAACAAGAACAAGGGGACAGTTCATTTCAGCACATAGTCCATGAGGTACCTAGGAGGGTGAACTGTACGTCTGGACCGCAGCGAAGAAACAGGGCCCTGGCTTGGAGGTGGAGTCTGTAATTGGGGCTGTGACTGAAGCAGAGGTGCAGTTTCGGGCTGGAGACACAGATGGGCCATGGAGGTAGAAATACTGCAGCCAGACATGTCAGAGTTCTTAGGAACTGCAGGTAGTGAAGGTTTAAAGGGCAAAGCACCTGACAATGCAGTCAAAGGGGGGGGTTGAGACTGCACAGAAGAGTCAGCTACAGGTGTTTTATGTCCATGACCAGGCACAGGAGCATTGTAGAGCCTGAGATGGTTGTAATGGACAATATGGCGCTTGCCAGGTTGTTTTTTGTTTGGATGTAGTGGGGTTGTGTAACCACACAAGGGCTCCAGAAACGTAAGGGGTGTGCCTGACAGTTCTATCATACTGTTGTTTCTGCTTGTTGTGGTCTCTGTTCAATGCAGCAGAATGAAAGGCTGTCTGAAGTTTCTGGGTCAACTGTGCAACATAGTCAGCAGGTGAACCTGATGTAGATAAAGATGTTGTGTTGCTTAACAACAGCAGGTTAGCAGGCATCCGGGCTTCATGACCATGTATAAGAAAGAATGGCGTGAAACCTGTAGAAGAGTGAGGGCTTGTGTTGTAAGCCAGGGCGACTAGGTTTAGACAGTCATCCCATTCACCAGGTTGCTGAAGAAGTGACTTGGCTAACTGATCGATGAGAGTTCTGTTGAATCTTTCAATCATGCCATCACACTGTGGATGATATGAACTGGTTCTGGTTTTCTGGATGCCAAGCAGCTCACAGAGCTGTTTCACAAGGTCAGACTCAAATTGGCGACCTTGATCAGTATGCAACATTTCTGGAATGCCATGTTCACAGATGATCCTTTCAAACAGACATTTTGCAACTGTTGTGTCACGCTGGTCTGGAATGGCATAGAGGTTGACATATTTGGAGAAGTAATCTTGAACCACAAGCACATACCTGTTTCCACGGCTTGTGATGGGGAGTTCAAGAATGTCGGCTGCAACTTTTTGGAATGGCTCAACAGCAATGATGGTTTTCATCGGAGCTCTATGTTGAGGTGTGGGACTCCGTCTTGCATCACATGGAGTGCACTGTTTGCACTACCCTTTGATATCACGTGACATAAATGGCCAATAACACAGTAGCTGAGCACGTTTCAAGACTTTATCAGCTGACATGTGACAAGTTGCTGGGTTTCCATGCAGTAGCTTTAAGACAGTGTCTTTTAAACTGTGAGGGACCACAACTTGATGTACAACTGACTTAGAGGATGGATTGACAACTTTACGGCAGAGCAAGCCATTATACAGGCTAAGTCTGTGGTATTCTTGCCAAAGTACTTTCTCAGCAGGTGTGCATTTTTTTCATATGCCAGTATGGCGGTTTCCGACGTTATGCTTTCCAGTTAAGAACCTCCGAAAGTGCAGGATCTTGTTGTTGTTCCTTTCTGAGATCGTCTTCGGGGAGTTCAAGCAGAAAGGTGGAGGAAACAAACTGTGTGGAGCACTGTGAGTCGGGACAAGGAGACTTTGAGTTAGTCTGGTCAGGGGAAACTGGCTTTGTCTCGGCATCACAGCAGCAGTGGGGCTGCACAGAATTAACATGATGGACTAACAGGACATGAATGTGTCTTGTCATGATGTGTGATGGTCTGCTCAGTTTGTGAGGTGTCAGCAGGATGATGTGACATTGCATCTGCATTCAGGTGTCGGTGGCCGTCCTTATGAATTACAGTCCACTCAAAAGGATCAAGTTCAAGAGCCCATCGTGCACGGCGGGCAGTTCTGTCATTGTCAATGGGAATCTTTCTGAGACCAAGAAGAGGCTTGTGGTCTGTGACAATAATAAAAGGCTGTTTGTGGAGATAGTGGCGGAAATGTCTTATGGCCCAGACAATAGCAAAGAGCTCTCTGTCATAAGTTGACCACTTTCTTTCTGCTTTTGTGAGAACATGGCTAGCATAGGCAATCACTTTCTCTTTATGTTCATGTTTCTGGGCTAGCACAGCACCAACAGCTGAGCCTGAAGCATCAGTGTAGAGAGAGAATAGCAAGGTGAAGTCAGGAAATGCAACCACTGGGGGGTTTGAGAGTGCGTGTTTCAGATAGGTGAATGCATCATGACACTGGGAAGTCCATTGGAAGAGCGCGTTTTTCTCTGTGAGTGCATGTAGGGGGACACTGTGATGCGCAAAGTTCCTGATAGCAGAGTCCTAAGAAGGCTCGTACTTCTGTTGCTGAACATGGAGTAGATCAGATTTGAACACTTTTCACATTCTCTGGGTCTGGTTGAATGCCATGCTTGGATAATACGACATGACCCAAAAACCGTACCTGATCTCTGGCAAAACAGCATTTTGTTGGATTTAGCTTGAGGCCACTGGTATGGAGTCTGGAGAAGATTTCCTCTAGATACTGGAGATGTTGACTGAAGGATCGACTGTAGATGAGAACATCATCCAGATACACCAGGCATGTTTTCCATGGGAGGCCACGCAGCACTGTCTCCATCAAACGCTGGCATGTGGCTGGAGCATTTGTGAGTCCCATTGGCATAACTTTAAGGTGATAAAGTCCACTGCCTGTCGTGAATGCTGTCTTTTCACGGTCTGACTTGTCGAGCTCAACTTGCCAGTAGCCATGTTGAAGATCCATGGTGGAAAACTAAGCAGAGCCTGACAAAGCATCAAGTGCATCATCAACTCTGGGAAGAGGGTGAGAGTCTTTAATTGTGACCTGATTGAGTTTCCTGTAGTCTAGGCAGAAACGCCATGTGCCATTTTTCTTGCGCACCAAAACAACTGGCGCTGCCCAGGGGCTGTAGCTCTCTTCAATGACATCTGCTTTCAAAAGGTTGTCAAGTTGAGTTTGTATTTCAGCTCTCTGCTCTGGTTTTACTCTGTATGATCTCTGTTTAATTGGTGTGGCATCACCAGTGCAAATATGATGTTTGATTATGCCAGTACGACCTCTGTCCTCTGAGTTTTTACTCAATACTGCTGAGTATTTCTGAAGCAGTGATTGCAGTGACTGAACTTGGGAAGATGTGAGGTTCGTTTCATTTAGCTGGACAGGTGGAGCTACATCATATGCAGGTGAGGTTGCACAACATGTCCCTTTAAAAGGTATAATGTCAACAGATGAGGCTGAATGAAGCTCACCAATGTGCTGACCAGAATGGAGCTCAATGTCTTCTCTTGAGGGATTTAACACTCTAACCACAGTCGTGCCATTTTGAACTTCACTGAGGGAGTGTGCCACCACGATGTCACAGGATGAGTTGGGCATGAGCATACCACAATAGTCAGTCGGCACAGGGGAAGCAGGTGTAACAGGTGATACACAGGCTGTGATAAGGGTTTCACTTATAGCAGGGATCTTAGTGGGAGTCAGCACTGAAAAATTACAGCAAGCAGCCACTTCATATCATTTGCTCAAAAGGGGAATTTTCATGTCCCAAAGCTGTAGCACTTGTTGTTTTTGAGATCCAGAAGGGCACAGTGTTTTATCAGAAAATCCCAACCTAATATGAGTGGCTGGTAAGCATCTCTGAGAACTTCAACTTCCTGTTGCCATATCTGTTTTCCAAGTCTCAGTCCAATGGTGAACTTGCCTAAGATATCCAAGCACTGTCCGTTAACTGATACAGAGGAGGCTGACTGGGGGCGCTTTTTCAAAGCTGGATGAGAGTTGCGAAAGTCCTCACTCACAATGCAGACAAAAGAGCCAGAGTCGATTAAAGCACAGACTTCAATGCCTTCAACAATAGCAAGGATGTTAGCAGAAACAGAATCATCAGATTGTAAATCACTGTCAACAGGCATCAAGTCATCATGTATGAGGGTATCAACCTGGGGCTGTGATGCAGTAGTCGATGTTTGCCCCTCAACACCAGCTACTGAAAGTTTCCCTGGTGGCCAGAGGAAGAGTGGGAATGTCTTTCAGGAGACTGGAAGCGAACACTGTTCTTTGTGTGTGGACTCGGCTCTCTGTGTCATTGTGGCGCTGGACTGGGGCTGCATCTGTCAGTGTCAGTGTAATGATGACCATAACTGGAGTGTTGGGAGGATGGGCGAGAGGGAGAGTGGTACCTGCTGCGCCTGTCATTATCATCCCACTCAGAGCGTCTTGGATGAACAGGGGGTGGAGCATAATGTTCATAGTGAGAGTCTGGATCATGACCATATTACTGCTCAGGTGAGTAACGGTCTCTGGGGTATTGTCTGTGGTAGTACGGGGAGGGGGAGACACTGCGTGAACTGTATCGAGCATCATGGGAAGGGGATATGGTCTGGTGTCCAAACGCTGAGCAAAGTAACTGTGATTCTACCGTAAATGCTGTACTTCATTTTTTAAAGTGGTCACAGTAAGAGTAAGCTGCTCGACTGCATGAAGGAGTTTGTTGTCATGTGGCTTAGGTCGAATCATGGCTACCTGCTCTAAAGTTTGAGTGTGTGAGAATCCAGCAGTGGGCATATGCAGCACTGCATGTGCTCTCTCACAGCGGCTGGCAATGCGTAAAGCATCCTCAAGGTTCTCTGCTCCCATCTCATGTATTTTTGACTGCAGGGCTGGGTCCAAGCCAGCAACAAAACGGCGAAATTTCTCACCTGCCAGTGCATTGTTGTCATAGGTGGGGAAAGCTTCCAGCACAAGACGTGTGATGTCAGCACTGTACACATCCAAACTTTCACCTGGTTTGCGAGGACGAGCATTTACATTTGTCTGGAAGAATGGTAAGGAATATTTTGGTCCAAAAAATTCTTTGAGTTTTTCTTTCACCAAGTCATAGTCTCTCTAGGTCAAAGGAGGCAAGCTGTCCCAATACAGAAATGCAGCATTAGCTAGGCGAGTCGGAAGAATGGAAGCCATAACTGCAGACAAATCAGCATCAGGTGTAGTCATAGCCTGCACTGCTACTTCAAAACGTCAGGACCAACTTGTTGCCATCTCTCCTTTAAAAGTAGGTGGAAGATCAATTTTCAGGGCACTGGAAACAGTGTGTGGAGACAATGGAGCGGCGTTGTGGTTTGTAACATCCACTGACCTCTGCTGTTGCGCTGGAAAAAGCTGTCCGCCATGTTGAGCGTCACTTTCACCGTCAGACATGATGGAAAAACGAGTAGTGTAAAACTCTAAGTATGAAAAAAGTATGAAAAATGCTGCAAAAATCCTTAAAATCTCCAAAATGTTCACACACAGTCCACTTGCTACTCAAAAGAATGAGAAAAGTCCATGCTGCACAAAAAAGTGATGTGTCCACACATCAGGGGAACAAAACTCACCGAATGTACGAAAACCACCAAAATAACACCACGCTGCCACCAAATGTATCGTGAGGGTTCGTTGGTGGTTGATGGAACACTCTTAATAAAATGAGAGAGCAGGATGGAGGAGGATTTCTTCTTTAACAGTGTTTTACTTCTCACACGGCAGTTACAACCACAGCACTTCCTGACACACTCTCCCACCTGACTAACACTGACCAATCAGGAGCTAGCAAGATTTAGACAGGCAAATGCAAGTGAATGACAACAGCAGATTCAACACATCAATTCAGCTGCTTGCACAACAGAAATGAGAAGATCAAAATGTGTAAATAATAATTCTGTAAACATAAATGTAAATATATATATATATATATATATATTTTAACAAATTAACTTTAATAAATGAATTAACTTTGGATTTACTTTTAATGTTAAACCTGATATTTCTCAGTATAAATTCTCATTCATTTCTTAACCTTACATTATGTTCTGAGCGGACCAATCACAGTCCTTGCCTTTCACGTCTCAACGCCTTGACATGACGCTATGGCGTAGGATCCGCGTAGGGGTCCGCGTCAACGCCGTAGCTATGCCGTAGCTGATGCAGAAGCATAAACCAGGCTTGGCAACTGTGTAGGTTGTACTTTTTATTGTCCTGGAAAAGCTCGGATTTGTGGCTTTGATAAGCTAACGATAGCACTCCTTCCCCCTCCCCCTTAAGTAAGTTAAGTGAGATTCTTCAAACATTACAAAGATCAAATGAACAGGAAGGTCATTATAGTTCATTTCAAGATGGTGAACACTTAAAAGAAAACAAACTTCTCTCTGAAGAATTAGGCATAGCTCTGACTTTATACATTGATGACTTTGAAATCTGCAATCCATTGGGGACTTCAAAAAAGAAGCACAAAGTCTGTGGTATATATTGAGTCAACTTGCCCGTAAGACAAAGATCAACACTGTCATCAATTTATCTAGCTGTATTGTGTAAAACTGCACATGTAAAACAGTATGGTTACAGCAAGGCTTTGGAGCCTCTGATCGGAGCTCTTGTGCATTGAGAGACAACAGGTGTATTTGTTAAAAAAAACTTGGGTCTTGTATCAAAAGTACTGTTTTATATCAGCAGACAACTTGGTTGCACACTCCCTTGCAGGACACCAAGAGTCTTTCATCCATCCATCCATCCATTTTCTACCGCTTATCCTCTCATAGGGTCACAGGGGGGCTGGAGCCTATCCCATCTGTCTTAGGGTGAAAGGCAGGGTACACCCTGGACAAGTCTCCAGTTCATCACAGGACACATAGAGACAGACAACCACTCACACTCACATTCACACCTACGGTCAATTTAAATTAACCAATTAACCTAATCCCAATGCATGTTTTTGGATGGTGGGAGGAAGCCGGAGTACCAGAGAGAACCCACACAGACATGAGGAGAACATGCAAACTCCACACAGAAAGGCCCCGGGCTGGGGATTCAAACCCGGTACCTTCTTGCTGTGAGGCGACAGTGCTAACCATTGCACCACTGTGCTGCCCAAGAGTCTTTCAATGTTGATAACTTTTGTAGATTTTGTTTGGCTCACCTTAAAGATATTCAGCAGCATGATGTCAGAAGTGGGGCATTTATTTTGAGAACACCTGAACTATTCAATGATTGTACGAAACACAACTGATGCCTTGTGTGTTGATGGTTTAAAGAGAGACTGTCCTTCACACACAGTCCACTTGCTACTCAAAAGAATGAGAAAAGTCCATGCCGCACAAAAAAGTGATGTGTCCACACATCAGGGGAACAAAACTCACCGAATGCGCAAAAACCCACTTTCATCCTCCAAAAAAGGTTTCCACCTGATTTTCTGCATGATGTATTGGAGGGAATTGTAACTGTTGAACTATGCTTATGTCTTTCAGATTTGATGGCTAAAAAATATTTCACATTGAATGACCTTAATGTTGGGATATCATCATTTCCTTTTCAGTTTTCTGACAAAACTAACAGACCTCAAACACTACATAGAGACTTCGCAAAAAAGGAACTATTGGAGGGAATGGACATGAGAACTGGGCCTTGTTGAGATTTCTTCCTCTGTTGACTGGCCACCAGATTCCAGAGAGTGAAAAAACTTGGACTGTAGTCCTTGAACTGAAAGACATTGTGGAGCTGTTATCAACGGAAACCCTGTGCTACCTTCAAGCCAAAATCTCTGACCACAGACAGTTGCTTTTAGAAGTATTTCCTGACACAAAATTACATTCAAACATCATTATCTAGAAATTTGGTCCATTATTTAAGTTTTGGACAATACAATTTGAGGCAAAACATTCATTCTTTAAAAAAGTGGTTCACAACACTGGGAACATTAAAAATATTCTGCACACCTTAGCCACAAGACATCAACTTAGGTTGTCATATTATTTGGAGATGCCAAGTATTTTCAAGCCAAACATTGAGACTGGATAAGTATCAGTTGTGTCTGTGGACATCTTAGATGTTGCCATCAGAGAGGCTATATGGAATGACTCTGTTTCACTCACCTCCACTGCCTAAGTCAAGGGGACAGAATATTCAACAGGAATGGCGCTCTCAGTTGGACAGACATGTTGACTGTCAGATATTGGGAGAGTATTGGAGATCTGAGTGGTGGATGACTGCATATCATTTATTATGGAACTATTTGCACCAAGCTTCCTGGAGCATCTAAGGTGTTACCAGCTTGCCAGAAGAGACCCGGCAACAACTGTGGTTGTTGATCCTGATGATCTGAATGACTACACCCCCCTTGCTGCATACCCTGTTGGCGGAAAGTTGCTCATCAATCCAAGGACATTCATCTTACAAGGTAATCTTTGATTAGGGAGAATGTCAAACATTTAAACATGCACTCATTCTTTGGACCACTTAACAGGATAGAAACTGCTTGACTGATCCAGTCACATACAATTTAAAGGTTGCATATACTGTATGGCATTCAGCCCCACTAGTCAGCCATTTGTTATTGTTTCATTTGCCCTGCTGGTGATAAGATTAAATCCAGGTTTGTCGATAGAGGCCAGAAAGGTAAAAAAAAAAAAATGTTTGGACCTGACAAGTTTCGGCTACCTTGCCTCTGTAACCTTAATCAGAGGTGTCACATGATATTGGTGTGACATCGTCTGTGATGAGTTATGTGGGTTTTGCCATCACACCTGTTTGTCAGGTTCATTTTTTTTACCTTTCTGGCCTCCATAGACTAACCTGGGTTAATAAAGATATTTGCTATGTTTGTTGATTAAATGACATGCTCATTTGTGTTGGTCTGTGATGCTGTTAACAGTGCGACATCTAGTAGTTAAATGTTGTATAGTATGTTTTAATGCAGGACATGGAACAATGTACAATTTCATGCATCTAGCTTGTACTGTTTAACTTTTTCTTTACTTGTTTTAGATTAAGAGTTTTAACTGTTTTAAGTAGTTTTTTTGTGTTTGTTCTCTGTGTTTTAGTCACTGGTGCAACATCAGCGATGCTTCTCCGAGTCATTGTGTCACCTCAGGAAATAAGACGTGTCACCCTACAGGATGTTCTCCCATCAGTTGATGAGCTGTGTACAGTACTAGAGTAAGACTCTTGGGCCGCTGAGATAATTTCCTTTTACAATTTGAAGATCCAGACTTCGGGAATGAGCTATGCAATTTGACAGACATCAAGGACCTAGTCAAGTCAAGTCATTTTTATTTGTATCATAAATTACCAATTTGCCTCAGTGGGCTTTACAATCTGTACAGGATATGACACCCTCTGTCCTTTACAAACAACCCTCACATCGACTAAGGAAAAACTCTCCAAAAAAAACCCTTTTAACAGGGAAAAAAAATGGTAGAAACCTCAGGAAGAGCGACAGAGGAGGGATCCCTCTTCAGGATGGACAGACGTGCAATAGATGCCATGTGTACAGAATAACAACAATGAAAACACATTAACGCTACACATAACAACAGTTAATACATATAGAATTGTATGAGAGTGTCCAAGTGTCCATATGATAATAGCTAACACACACACACACACATATATATATATATATATATATATATATATATAGAGAGAGAGAGAATTGTATGAAAGTGTCCAAGGGGATGAAGAGCATCATCAAGCTATCAACAATGGATGAGCAGCACACCTTCCTCTCCACCACGCCAAGCAGGAGAAGCCTCAGCAAGTTGTCACTCAGTACTATGTCACTCAGTACCAGAAGATGAAGATGAAGATGAAGCCTGGTCTGTCCAACCTCTGCTCCACCAGATAAACTGAACCCATGGATACCTGAGATACCTGAGAATGCACAGGGACTACGAGGCAAAAACTAATCTGCAACATGTGTTAAATGGAGCGAGAGTAGACACATCCTCTACTCCACTACTGTAACAGATACAACCTGAGCAGCATTGCCTCTTCTGCATCTCACCACCATCACGACGGACGGAGCCTGGATGACACCACCTCCTTCTCACCAAGTAGCCTCAGCTCATGAACACCTGGGAGCTGAGAGCACAGGGACTCCGGGGAAGAAGATGAGTTAGTAAAATGACTTAATGGAGGCATCCAAATGAAGAAGAAGAGAAGCTCAGTGTGTCAGAGGAAGTTCCCCGGCAGTCTAGACCTATAGCAGCATGACTAAGGACTGATCCAAGGCAGGGTGAGTGGGCTTCTTCGGAAGAGGTTTGATTATGGCTACTTTAAATGACTGAGGTACATAACCTGACAGCAAAGATAAGTTAATCATGTTTAATGAAGAGGTGCTCAGGAGAGGTAAAACTTCTTTAAGTAGTGAAGTTGGGATGGGATCTAAGAGACAGGTAGAAGGCTTAGAAGAGGAAATCATTGAAGTCAGTTTGAGGAGGTCTATGCAGTCTAAATATACATCAGGTTCTTCAATGGGTTCTAAGATTCCAGAGTTTGAGGACAAAGCAGTTTCAGTTAAGGGCAGAGTGTGACTGATTTTCTCCCTAATAGTTGTAATCTTCTCATTAAAGAAGCTGATGAAGTGACTACTACTGAGGGTTATGGGAATAGATGGTTCAATAGAGCTGTGGCTCTCTGTCAGCCTGGCTACAGTGCTGAAAAGACACCTGAGGTTGTTTTTATTTTCCTCGATTAATGATGAATAATAAGCTGCTCTGGCCTTATGGAGAGCCTTCCTATAAGCTTTCAGACTATCATGCCAGTCCAGACGAGACTCTTGCAGACCGGTTCAACACCACTTCCTTTCAAATCGTCTTGCTGCTTGCTTTAAACTGCGGGTGTGAGGGTTATACCATGGAGCCAGCTTTCTGTGCTTTACTAGCTTCTTTTTTAGAGGAGCAACAGAGTCTAGAGATGCTCGCAGAGTCTGCAGCACTATCTACCAAATTATCAATTTGAGTAGGACTGAAGTCTGAGCCCTCAAGTACATCAAGGTTAGGCACTGAATTAAAAGCTAATGGAATTATATCCTTAAACTTGGCTACAGCACTATCAGATAAACATCTAGTGTACATGGATTTACCTGATGGAGTGTAGTCCAGAAGTAAAAATTCAAAGGTTAACAAGTAATGGTCTGATAGGAAGGAATTCTGTTGGTGGACTAATAAATGTTCTACTTCAATGCCGTAGGTCAGGACCAGGTCGAGGGTATGGTTAAAACAGTGAGTTGGTTCCTGAACATTCTGACAGAAGCCAATTGAATCTAACAGTGAGATAAAAGCAGAACCAAGACTGTCACTATCAACGTCCACATGAATATTAAACCTACAATAATGACTTTATCAGTTCTCAGGACTAAAGTTGATAAAAACTCAGAGAACTCAGAAATTCAGAATATGGACCTGGAGCACGGCATGGTTCAGTACACTATAACAAATAAAATAGGTACTGTCCTGCAAGGCATAGTTCACCCAGTAGTAGTAACAATACTTCAAGTCAACTCAGAGAACCAGGGTCAGGGCAAAGATGGTATTGCTGGAAATTCAGCTAGGTATTAAAGATGGGCAATTATCGTCAGAGGATGATGGCAGCTGGATGCCCTGAAGTTGTTGTAAATAAAAGAAAAAGAGGAAAAGGGAAGAGTAATCCAGTCTAGAAGTAAAAAAGGGAGAGATCCACTACTTGCCACAGCCACCTGAGGGACAAACAGCAGTCAAATCAGGGAAGGATCGTGAGACCATGCTTCTGGAGGTGCAGAAGAGAGATCCAGATTTACAGATCTTGGATGAATTGATAACTGCGACATTCTCTTAGCAAAGACAAGAGATAGTTGGTGATGAACCGCTGATCTCTGCTGTCATGGACAGATGGCCTGCACTGTTCAGTGAGCAACAGGTAATCCTTTGCCATTTGAGTACAGCATCGAAATTCTATATTTTGTTATTTGAGCAGTGACGTAGTCATAAAGCAGTTTGTTGCATTATTTTTTTTTACTTTCTATTCCTACAGAATAAGAATGCCTTTATTGTCACTAGTCACAAGTATCAGCGAAATTAATTTGACATTGATTCAATGCACCACATACAAACATCAAATAAAATCCACAATTAATACTGGTTTAAAGTAATAATGGCACATGTCAGACTTATACAAACAGCACATAAACATTTGATAGTACATGTACAGTAAACTTTGAACAGCTCTATAATGCTCTTATTTTTCCTCATGTTCTTTTCTCTGCTATTTTGTTGTCCATCTGCTTTAGGTAATTGCAGAGTTCGACAGAGACCTGCTGGAGTCCTTTTTGAGTGGACTTGATGCCTTGGTGCTCAGTCTCCAGTAATTGTACAAAGCAACAGCTGCATCTGGGAGAAAGGTGGCCCTGAGCGGCATTCTGGCTTGTCTTCAAAAGGAGGAATGCAATGTTAGATAAGTATTTCAAAGATAAGAATGTTAGCTTGTATTGCATTCACCTGCTACTACCTGTTTTTTTTTTTTTTAGGTGTTTTTTTAGGACACAAACCAGAATCAGAGAACTGCTGCCGTACTCCCGACCTACCTGTCTGATGATCCTGCCAATGTCATCAGGATGTGTGATGTAAGACACTATATTTGAATTTTATAGTTCAGTCTTTAGATTTAGTTTTAAATGTGACTCACTCACTCACTCACCCACCTCAGTCATTCACCTACCTTCCTACCTACCTCACCCACTTACCTACTTACCTCACTCACTCACCTACCTTCCTACCTACCTCACTCACTCACCTACCTACCCTACTCACTCCAAAGACAGTGGCCTTTATTTATTAGAATGGCAGTGATGTTTCAAACTTGGACATGACAGTTAAGATGTGTATATCTTCAGGCTCATGGCGAAATTCTGGACGTAATAATGGAAGGGATGGAAGCTGGGATACTTATTGCGCACAAAGTCCCTCTCCAGGATGCTTTTCCCTTGGAAGTGTTTAATGTGGCTGTGACAGTGGAGGAGAGGCTCATCCTTCACAACATCAGAGATGTGTCAAATGGCTTTGCCTTGCTGCTGGGAGCCATCTACTTCCTTAATATTGAGTACCTGCGAAACATAAGGTACACTTTTGAGTTCCGTCAGAAGGTTGTCATGAGTGTTAAACCAGACCAATGCACAGCAAGAGTCCATGGACTAAGAAATAAACAGCTTAGATATCGCCTGTAAACAGAAAGACTTGAAAGTGTGTGTTTAAGCAACATAAATGTTTTTTGGGTGTTTACAATGTTCAGCATTTTTTTCATATTGAGGTTTTAATGAAATTGTTATCTCACTTTGTGTCAATGTATAATATCTAAAATATGTCTCATATTTGCCTTATTCTACACCCCATCTTCTCCCTGCTGCAACTCCCCTCACTCAATCTCCCTCCCTGCTTCCCTCCCTCTCTAATTCCATGAGTGTTGTAGATTGTTTCTGCTGAGAAAAAAATATGTGGTGTACAGAGGCAGGGACTAGGGCCTTTTGAATGGTGCTGAAAGACAGCAGAGATCAGCCCCCTATTTGTCATTAGCAACATTTTCCATAGAGACAAAACAGTCCGTGTAGGATGTACTGTCTATGTTTCTGCTCACCTTTGTCCACAAAGGAATGAGGTCAGGTCACTGAATACAGGGTGGGACATAAAAAATATGCAAGAGGAAGATTTAAAACAAGTTATGTTTTTCATATATGATCCTAAGCTTGTTAATATGTGAGTGGTGTGTGAGATATGGCTTTAAGACACAGCGCAGAGTCGCGGCAGTGTGACGTCACTTGCCCGGAAGAGAACTGACAGTGCAATGTTAATGGCTGCGGATGTTCAATAAAGCTCCGTGAGCACACAGTCGTTGTCCGGGTGTTATTGGACATAACATTGGCGATGAGGATGGAGCTTCCGTTTGCACCCCTGCCTCCTTTTCTTCCTCTACCCGGCGAACCACCGGTACCGTGGCCCCGCTGGTTTGAGTCATTCAAGACATTTATCGAGGCCATCGGGCTAGCCGACGCTAACGATGCTCGGCTAAGGGCTATGCTGATCCACAGCCTAGGCAGCGAGGGACAACGGATTTTCGGAACCCTTGGACCCGCACCGAAGTTTGATGACTGTGCGGCCCTGCTGTCCAGACATTTTGCCGCTCCGCAGAGCGTCACGGTTCGACGCATCGTCTTTCGCCAACGTAAACAACGGCCGGGTGAGTCCGCCCACCATTACATCGCCGACCTCCGGTGCCTTGCCAGCATGTGTAAATTCGGGACTTTGGAGGAGGAGATGATTAGGGATCAGCTGGCCGAACACACGACCAGCCCCCGGCTGCGGGAAAAGCTGTTTCTGTCTCCGGACGACATGACACTCTCCAAAGCAGTAGAGTTGGCTCTCCAGCTCGAGTCGGCTGCTCAGTTAACGTCGCAGCTAGCGGCTTCGGACCCGCCTTCCCCTCGCCCCGCTGCGCTGGCACAGACAGTCGCCCCGACTACCCCATTCTCCGAGCCCTCCTCTCCTCCCGACGAGCTCGAGGTGAACGTTGCGGGACGCCGGGACACCACGGCCCGGCAGCAATGTGGGAACTGTGGATCGTCATCTCACCCCACACGGGCACCCGGCTGCCCGGCCATGGGGCAGCGGTGCCAACGCTGCGGTAAGCTGAACCACTTCTCCAGAGTGTGCCGCTCAGCACCGGCCCCTGCGAACCCCCGGCCTCGCTCGTCCACATCACTCGGCCCAACAACCATCCACTCTGTGGGCTCCAGCACCAGGCCATTCAAGTGGTGCATGGTGGAGTTAGACGGTGTCAGCCTATCGCTGCTGCTGGACACTGCGGCTTCCAGATCCATCCTCAACGAGTCCACGGTGCGTCGACTTTTCCCTCGGATGTTGGTCAAGGCTGGTGCGGAGGATCTGTACGGTTCTGACCACGCTAAGATTGGCATGGTGGGCACTGCCACCTTCGCTGTACGTTACGGCTCCAGGACTCTCCCAGCTTTCACCTTCCAGGTGTCTCGCCAGGGCGCCAACCTCCTTGGTTTTGACTTGTTCTGCGCCCTGGGCTTCTCCATCACGGATAATCTGGGCGCCACTATACTAACGGTGGCCACGCCCTGGCTGCACCGCTGGCCATCCCTGTTCGCCGGGCTGGGTTGCCTCTCCGCCTTCAACCACAAGCCGCTCGTTGATCCAGCTGTGTCCCCCGTCATCCAACCTCTGCGACGGCTGCCCCTCGCCCTGCGCGACGACGTCACAGCTGAGCTGCACAAGCTCCTGGAAGCGGGCATCATTGAGCAGGTGGACGCTTCTCCGTGGATCTCCAACCTAGTCGTGGCGAAGAAGAAAACTGGTGGCCTGCGGCCCTGCATCGACCTCAGGCAGGTGAATAAGGCAGTGATCCCTGATAAGTACCCGCTGCCCACGACGGAGGAGCTTTCAGCCAAGTTTCACGGCTCAACAGTTTTCTCTAAGCTCGACCTCCGACAGGGCTACCTGCAGGTTCCTCTCCACCCCGAGGGCCGCAACCTCACTGCCTTCGTGACCCACATGGGGGTCTTCAGGTACACCCGCATGCCTTTCGGCCTTAGCGCTGCGCCCAGCTGTTTCCAGAAGATCATGACCACCATCTTCGCTGGCATCCCGGGTGTGGTCGTGTACCTAGATGATATCGTGGTGCATGGAGCGACGTCCGACCTGCACGATGACCGCCTAGCCAAGGTACTCGACGTGCTCGCTCACCACAACCTCACGCTGAATGGGGAGAAGTGCGTCTTCGCTACACAGGTCATCGAGTTCGTGGGTTTCCGCCTGACCGCTGACGGCTTGAGCCCGCTCCACTCCAACATTGACGCTGTCCTACGCCTGCCTGAGCCCTCCTGTCCCGCTCAGCTGTCGTCGTTTCTGGGGATGACGGCGTTCTACCTCCGTTTCCTGCCCCATTATTCGGAGACTACTGCCCCGCTGCGCGCCCTCCTCAAACAGGACGCGCCCTGGTCCTGGACGCCTGAGTGTTCTGCCGCGGTCCGCCGGTTAAAGGCGCAACTCACGTCCCCTCCGGTGCTCGCCCATTTCGACGTGCAGAGCCCCGTGTTTGTGACCTGCGACGCCTCAAACACTGCCATCGGCGCCGTCCTGTCCCAGCTCCAGGGTGGAACCGAACGCCCTGTGGCGTTCGCTTCGAGGTCACTCACCCCGACTGAGCAGAGGTATTCCGTGGGGGAGAGGGAGGCCCTGGCTTGCGTCTGGGCATGCGAGCGGTGGCATATGTACCTGTATGGACGACACTTCACGCTCCGAACGGATCACCAGGCCCTCACAGCTCTCCTGGCCACAACTGGATCAGGGCACAAGCCGCTCCGCCTATACCGGTGGTCAGAGAGATTACAGGCCTATAACTTTGCAACAGTGTTCACACCAGGCAGGGACAACGTCGTGGCCGACATGCTCTCCAGAGCCACACCCACCCCTGCGCCCGACACCATCAACGACCACTCGGAGTCAGAGCTGGTCCTCATGCTGCATGAACCCCTCCAGGCGGCTGTCTCCCTGCAGGATCTCCAGACAGCGTCTGCGCAGGACTCAATTCTTTCTCAGCTCCGTACCTTCATCCAGGAGGGATGGCCTGCCAGGGTACCGGAGGAGCTGGCGCCCTACCACCGTGTCAAAGACGATCTTTCCTGCTGGAATGTTGACTGCGTGGCGAGGGGGCTGTGTGCAGTGATTCCCAGCGCACTGCGAGGGCGCATCCTGACCATGGTCCACGAGGGTCACCTGGGCGTTGTCAGAGTCAAACAGCGCTGCAGGAGCTTGGTCTGGTGGCCAGGCATAGACAGGGACATCGAGACGATGGTGAAGGACTGTACAGCCTGTCTCACCAGCGGCAAGATGGGCCAGACCCCGCCGCCTCCTTTGCAGCCCCTCCCGTGGCCGGCTGCCCCGTGGTCCCACATCCAGGTGGACATCTGTGGGGAACTTCATGGCATCCCTCAGCACCAGCGGTTCCTCCTGGTGGCCTACGACCTTCACTCCAAATGGCCTGAAGTGCGTCCTGTTGGGTCTGTAACCACCCAGGTGGTCACTGACTTTCTCTCCTCCCTCTTTGCCCGCTGGGGTGTGCCTGACACCATCACTACCGACAACGGCCCCCAGTTCATCTCGGCGGATTTTGCCTCTTTCGCGGGAGGAGGGGATCAAACACGTCAGGACTGCCCTGTACCACCCACAAGCCAACGGTGGTGTGGAGAGGTTTAACCAGACCCTCAAGAACGGACTGAGAGCACACCTGGCTGATAATCTCCCTTTCCCAGCAGCACTGCAGAACACCCTGCTGCACTACAGAGCGACGCCTCACGCTACGACCGGCTGCTCTCCAGCTCTCCTCATGCTGGGACGTGAACTCCAACTCCCTTTGGATCGTCTACGGCCTCCTCAGCAACGCACTCCAGCGGTGACAACACCGCTCGGCGACAGAGTGGCAGAGCAACAGCATCGCATGAAGCAGCGCTTCGACAGGATGCGTCGGGTGAGACGTCCCACACTCACAGTGTCAGACTGGGTCCGGATTCACAGACCCAACCGATCCCACAAGCTGCTTTCGTTCTGGTCAGCGCCACAGCAGATCACAGAGCAGCTGGGACCGGCCACTTTCCGTCTGACTGATGGCTCACGGTGGCACGCTAGCCGCCTCAGACGAGTCTCTTCACCGTTGAACGCCGACCGTGAGGCTGCAGCTGATCCAGGTCACATGGATGTGGACTGGGACTTTTCCCTTGCACAACCAGCAGCAGATCCACCAGAGCTGGATGCCCCAGCAGCACCCCTACATCCTGAGCCGCGCCCGGCTCGGGTTCGGCGGAGACCTCCTTACCTCAAGGACTATGTTTAAAAGTTCAGGGTCCACTTTAGTGTAACGCATAGCCCGTCACGTGGCAGAATAATCCACAAGGCTATGCGGGTAAACTGGCAGTCCACCCAGTTTATCCAGTTAGGCTACATGTGTTCTAGCCTCTATTGATGTTCAACATTGGTCAGTACTCAGGGTGATCATACTCAGGCCTTAGTAGTTTAGTTATCTGCACTTATTTCAAGTCTGTTTTGCACTTTGTGAAGGGGGGGGTAAATGTGAGATATGGCTTTAAGACACAGCGCAGAGTCGCGGCAGTGTGACGTCACTTGCCCGGAAGAGAACTGACAGTGCAATGTTAATGGCTGCGGATGTTCAATAAAGCTCCGTGAGCACACAGTCGTTGTCCGGGTGTTATTGGACATAACATGGTGATTTCAATATTGGTCAGTGTCTGTATTCAGATTTTGGGTCTGGTTACCATTTTGTTTTCACTGAAAGATTTCTGTGTCTTTTGTACTGCAGAGAGCACAGCGTCTCTGTTCAACCACAACACAATGCAGTGTTACAGATTATCCCTTATTCAAAAAAGTGGTCTGTGATTTAGATATTATGATTTGACCAGTTGTGCAGCTCTACTAAATATAAATGATTATTTCTTTAAGTCCTATGTGCATTGGCACCTTTATTCTGCTACTTTCGGTTTATTGTCTCTCTGTCTGTTTCCCCCTCTCTCTCTACCTCTTTTTACCTCGCTCTAGCTCTCCCTCTATATATCTGTCTACCTCTTTCTCTCTCTCTAACCCTTCCTCTATCTCTCTATATGTCTCGCTCTGTTTCTCTCTCTCTCTCTTTCTCTCTCTCTAAACTTGTTTTTACAGACAGACCCAGTGTGTGTTCAATTAACGCAAATGTTTTTTGGGTGTTCAATGTTCAGCATTTTACTTCATATTGAGGTTTTAATGAGCCTGAACATGTCTCATGTTTGCCTTATTCTCTCTCTGTCTCCCCCCAGTTGTGAGACATGTTTGTCTAAGTTTGAAACTATAGTAAACAGCAATGTTTGAGGTTGTACACATGTTTTTCAAATTAATGCATTTTTGGAAAAATGCGAGAATTTGTTTTATCATGTAAGTTACAACAAGTTTGAAATTTAAATCCTCTTAACTTGAAATGGGAAGTTGTAGAAACAGTAAGTAGTAAGAAACAAGTTATTTTAACTCAAAACTGTGAGTTACAGTAATACAGAAATGTGTGCTTGGACAACTAGCTAAGGAAAGTTCTTGTATTGGTGATGTTTAATATGTTTTTGTTTAAACTCACATTATTAAGTTGAAACAAAAAGTTAACAGTTTTCTTAGAGTGATAATGTGTAATGACTTTTTGTTTTAACTAGTTTCAAGTTGAGACAGCAAGGGATAAAATGTTAATTTAACTTTGACAACTTGAAAAACAAATTTGAGTCAACTTCAACAATATAGTACAATCAACATTCTAAACTTTAATATCTGAGTTGAAACAAAGGTAAACCTCATTTTGAGTTAACATGCGTTAAGGCAGCAGATGAACTTTCATTTGCAAGTTTAACTGACTTGAAATGTTTTACAGTGTGGGGATTTGGATGCCAAACGTTTGCCACGTTTGGACAACAGATCCTTCCTGTAGGGAGATGCCATGGTGGAACAAATCACTCCCCCCATGCCTGAGTCACAGTCTAGATTCGAAAACTGCGTGATACAGTTCGTTCGCAGTGAAGGATCACTCCCCTCCCCTGACAGACTCCTATCTGTCGCCTATGTTCATGAGTGACACATACAGCAGCAAGTAGGACGCTCCCCACACGTGAACGCCAGTCCTCTTTCTGTAAGATTGCAGAATTTACCAAATGTTAAATAGGAAAGGTGGGGAGATTAAAAAATAAATACACCTTGCAGCTGTAGCGGAGATTCTGTTCCTTTGAAAAAGTAAAATCAAATATAGATTCAAATTGGCTGAAATTTAATCCTTGCAGTCAGTGTTTATAGATGTATTGATTGATTTGATTTGATTCTTTATTTTCATGTTGTGACAGTTTGGGTTGGGGATTTTAGTTTTGTAATGTTTCAATTACTATTTAATTGTTTATTTTTATTTTTTTTTTTTTTGTTGATAGGGGTGCCAGCCAGGTCTCTCTCCTGGCATTTGAGATAATGTCATACAGACATTCTGCAATTAAACACACATAGAATAACAACAAAATGTCAAACCACAACTCAGTTTCCTTTAAACACTTATATATATATATATATATATATATATATATATATACATATATATATATATATATATATATATATATATATATATATATATATATATACACACACACACACACACATATATATATATTCTTTTCAGTTAGGGGGAATATTCATGCTCATCAGTTCAAAAAAAAAAGTTTTATCCATAGAAAAATAAAAATGCAAAACAGTTTTTGTACTCTTTTTTTTAGTTTAAATAAGGAAGTCAGTTTAGTTTTATAACAACAAAAAAAAAAAAAAACTGCTGTCTTCAGCGATAATTCTAATAAAGTTGTCTAAAAAAAAAGAGAGAGCGAGAGAACTCACGTCACTCCAAGCCACCGGTCAGTCAACGCTGGCTGTCTGTCTGTATGTCAGTCAGTCAGTCAGTCTGCAGCAGATCACTCCGTGAGCCGTTTCTTCCAACAGGAAGTTAAGTGCAGGAGAAGGAGAGAACGATGAGGGGCGACCGGTGAGGAGAGCATGAGGAGGCTTCCGGGACAGTGGAGGAGGTTGGTTCGGCACGTGGAATTTTTTTCTTTTTAGCCATTTGACGAGCTAGCCACTGCATGCGGCGCTATTTGGGTCTGCGTTTTACATACCAGGAAGTGAAGTGCCGCCATCTTGCCGACATGACGTAATTTAAATAGTCGACTGGCTCCGCCCCCTCCCCAGTAAGGAATACTGGGATTGGCCTCCTGACCAGCCAATCGTAAGGTTTGTTACGTGTTGCGTTAGTTGAGTTGTCTTGCAAAAAGTGCCCAACCCCCATGGGTTTATAAGGCACCAAATACACTTGCAGTGCACAAACATTTTACTTACAACACAAAGTTACAGTCCATTTCATAGCTTAATTTTAAACAGAGTATTCTGCCTTCTCTCCCATGCCTGAGAAATACGTTCCTGAACATATCCTGAACTGCACACATAATGATTTCTGCCCGTTTTTAAATTATATTTCACATGAGATTGTACATCATAACAATTCTTTATAAGGCATTAAGTTCATAATTTTGGTGTATACCATATATCAACTGACCATTTTTCTTTAGATATGAGAAACATTTTTCTTCTAATTTCCTGAATATTACAAAGTAACTTGTTATAGAAATGAATGACAAGTCATTTGAATGAAAGAGAGATTTCATTTCATAGGCCCAGGGATGACCATGTGAATGTGTGTATTTATGTAAGCGTACTATATGCACTTTTATTTGATTTTATTTGATGTATTCCCTTTTAGGTTTGATGCTCCATCTGGTGCAATAGGCTTATATAGGCTGAAGACCTATATGCATTTCCAGCCTTTTAAATAAACAAATGCAATGTATGTATCACTCATTCATTCAGGATAGCTGCAGCTTCCTGGTAGAATCGCCACCAACAAAGCATATGCAAGAAGTGTAGCACAGGTGGGCTACACACAATTCAAGGCCAATATGTGTTACAATAGATAATAAAATTGTGAGAGTTGAGGGAAGGGGATATAAGAAACACCTACTCAGCAGCCGCCACCTCACAGGGTTTACTGGTCACCGCAGTGCACAAACAGTTAAAGAAAAACTGGCAACAGGAGGCAAATGCTGCTGTCTGTCAATTATTGGGGTAATTGTGCTCTAACTTGTCTACACCCTAAAAGAGATCACAACCATTTGCTTGAAAATAATAAGCAAATTGATTGATAACTTTACTTTTTGCTGGGAGAAGGTTGCAGCCCTTGGAGGGCAGAACTTTACTGCTCTGACCAACATGGTCACAAGGCTACCAGCGATGGAGCAATGATGCCACATAGGCTATTCCTTTTTTACTTCAATGTTGTTGCATCCAGCAGTATGCAAATTGCACATGAGAAGAAAAGAGGAACCCCTGTTGACACTGGAACTTATTGCCTTTCTCTAGTCATCCAGGGGTCACAAGTTGATGATATGCGTACTCGAACTGTGCATGCATAAAGGGAACATTCAGTGCTTTCAGCACCGCCTTCTGGCAGTCAGCAGGGATTAAATATAACTATTATACTCTCTACTGCTTTCAATTATTGTTCACACTCAAGTCAGGTCAATTTTATTTCCATAGCCCAATATCACAAATTCTAAATTTGCCTCAGAGGGCTTTACAATCTGAATGTGATGACACCCTCTGTCCTTTACAAATGACCCTCACATTGACTAAGAAAAAAATTCTTCGTCAGGATGAGCAACAGGATGGACAATCAGAAAACAACAACAGTGAAAAACACAGACACATATAACAACAGTCAAACCATATGAAATTGTATTGCAAGAAAGTGCCCAAAGGGATGATGAGCATCATCAAAATGTCTGCAATGGATTCTGGACAACAAGTACTCCTCTCCACCATGCCAAACGGATAAAGTCTGGACAGGATGTCATCCTCACCACTAGGCCAAACAGGAGAAGCCTCAGCAACATGTCTTCTTCACCACCACCTCAGGCAAGTACCACAGGATGAAACCTGGGCTGCCCAGCTGCTACCCCGACAGGTAAACTGGACATGTGGATACCTGTGAGATGAGAAAGCACAGGGATTCTGAGGCAAAAGCCAATTATTAATACATGTTTATGGGAGGGAGAGGAAACATCTTCTCTCTCTACTGCTCCAACAAATAGGGCTGAAGCTGCCTCGCCTCTTCTCCACCTCACCAAACAGATGAAGCCTGGATGACACCACCTTCCCACCGAGTAGCCCCAACTCGCAGACATCTGGTAGATTAAAAATCACAAGGAATTCGGGGAAGAAGGTGAGTTAGTAAAATGACTTAATGGAGGCATCCAAATGAAGAAGAAAAGTACAGTGTGTCAGAGGAAGTCCCCCAGCAGTCTAGACCTATATAGTATCTCCGTCAGCCTGGCTACAGTGTTTCTGTTTTTTATTAATTTATTAATCATTAATTAATATTAATTAATGATGATTAATAGGCTGATCTGGCTTTATAGAGAGCTTTCATATATGCTTTAAGACTATCATGCCAGTCCAGACAGGACTCTTGCAGATTGGTTGAACACCACTTCCTTTCAAATTTTATTGCTGCTCGCTTTAACTTACATGTGTGAGGGTTATACCATGGAGTTAAATGGTGTTGCATTTGTATAGCGCTTTTCCAGTGTACCGACAGCTCAAAGCGCTTTTACACTACATTTCCCATTCACCCATTCACACACACACATTCACACTGATGCCAGTGTTTTCGAACCTTTCGAACCGGGATTCGAACCTTTCGATCACTAAACGACACGCTCTACCACTGAGCCACAGCCGCCTCCAAAGTTAACTTGCTTTGTGTCATTAACTTCTTTTTTAGAGGGGCAACACAGTGCAGTGACACTGACGGAGAGTCTGTAGCACTATCTGCAAGATTACTAATTTGGTTAAGACTGAGCTTAGAGTCGTTTAGTACATCAAGATATAACATTTAGTTAAAAGCTAACGGAATTATTTCCTTAAATTTGGCAGCACCTGTTAGGGTTTGGTTTCTAAGAGAACCCAAGTGCACGACTCAAAACTCAGCTTACAGGCAAGGGTTTTATTGCCAAGGTCGGGAGGCAGGCAGATGCAGGTAACACAGAGAGGTATCCATAGAGATGAGCACACATCACCAGACAGGGAAAGTCCACACCAAGGAAGACTTACCCTAAAAACAAGTGTGTCGCAGGACTGGAAATAGAAACTCAGGAGAAGTGCAGTGGAGTCTGGGGACCATGACATGGCAAGACAAGATGATCACACAAGGACAAAGGGGAGACAGGCAGACAAACTATTTAAACTGGTGGAATCAATCAGCATGGGGCAAGCACACAGGCGGGAACATAGGAAGGCAGGAAGCAAAACAAGCTGAAACAAGAGGGAGACATGAAAAATTAAAAAAAAAACAAAAAAAAAACAGGTATCTTAATTACAACAGACAAACGGCTTGTGACAGAGCACCGCTGAATGACCCGTTTCTCTCTCTCTGTCAGGTCAGGTTTTTGTGCCAACGCTTCATGGATGAGCCCAGACGCACAGCAAGGAGGAGAAGAGTGCACGCCACCCAACAAATGGAAATGCGCACCCAGGGATCCCTACACTGAACTATGCTCGACTATAAACAGGGACAGAAATCAAAATCACTCGCCAAGTGCGAGGAAAAGCAATTAACAAATACCTGGGACAAATAAAGAGCTAACTAAAGGCTATAAAATTAACTAACAAAATTCCTCTTAAGGAGTCTGCGTGCGTGGGGAGAACTAAAGGAGGGAAAACAACTAAAGGCGCTAGTTCCAGGTAAATCCAGGGATTTACCTGGGAATCCAAGGGAATTCATGAAGGAAACCAGGAACAAAGGGAACAAACTAGAAATCAAAGAGGACTCTAAAGCTATGAAACTTACAACAAAGACACACTAAAGAAAAGGAGGGTTGCTGGGACCATGATCAGACTGAAGATAGCGACTGGCAACAGCGCAGGGAACACAACCACCTCACAATGAGACAGGGGCGACAAGACTATTTATACAAGAGGTAATGGGGAACAGGTGGAAACAATCAGGGTGGGGTTTGACAATCAACTAGATGCGGGGAAAATAAGAGGGCAGGATGCGTCAAGCTGAAACGAGAGGGAGACAGGGTTAACTTCAAAATAAAACAGGAAAGACAGGACAACATGAAAGCACAAGACGGATGTGTACCTTAACTAAAACAGATGGACGGATCATGACGCTAAGATGGTTTTTAAAATATTAAATTCTCTGCATTTTGTGACATTATTGGTTGATTTCTGTTAGTATTTCTTGTCCAAAACAGTTTTAAGAGGAAAACAAAGTTTTCTAACACAATTTATTAATTTAACGATACAAAATAGATTCATGTAAATTTAATAGCAGACTTTGATAAAGGTACGTACATAAATTGCATGTTATGTCGTCATTGTTCAAAACTTAGGGCAGGACCTTCCGTTTTTTTTTCAAACCCTAGAATGCTCAGTGACAGGGACGTCTCTCTTCAACAGTAATCAGCCATCATGACCCTGGTACCTGGTCTCCATCTCTTTCATGTCCTGATGTAACTTCTCCTCCTGCTCATCACTCATTGATCCCAGATTCTCAGGAAAACAATACATATTGGATAATAAGTAATGCAATTTGATGTTCACGTGGAAGCCGAGGTTTCTGAAAGCAGTCAGCATATTGGTGACAAGTTTTCATACGAATCGTTTAAATTTCATTACAATGATCTACAGGAGGAAATGTTGATTGAAGATCAGGATACTTAAAGGTCTCCTAGAATACATTTTTTTTCAGCAATTTTATATAGGTCTCAGATGTCCAACAATATTGTATTCAAAGTGTATTAGCCCAAACTCAGTCCTGGTCCTGAATTGCAGCCAGTTAAAAATCACTGTATTGATCTCTGCTGAGAACAGACTGTTTCTGTGTCTGTACCTTTAAATGTTCATGAGCTGTGTCTGACCACGCCCCCTCTTTCCCCTTACCGTGAGCTTATGTTTACTTATAGATGTGTACTGGTACTGGCAAAAGAGGCTACTGACGTTACTCTGCAGTGCACGTACAGTTCTGTTAACAGTAGTCAGAGTCACTCAAATTACAAATAAGTGTACAACGCTAGCTTCAAATGAGCCTTGTGCTCACAGAACTTATGTTGAATGTCTCCTGATATTAATTACTCAAGAACACAAACATTAGCTCTGCAGCAATCACAGCTCTGTTAGTGCCAGTGCTCCATCTGTAAACATGTCCCTGTAGTTATAGCACTGTAGCACACGGGGCCAGCTAAGGTGTCAAGTATACCACAGGGGAAATAGTACTGGACCGTATAGAATACATTGTTCTATGACGGAGCTCGGTTAGCACTGCAGCTAACTGCATTTCGGACTGCTTTGTAAACATGGGCCCATACAAATTATTCTTGGCTACACAGCTGAAGATGAAGCATGGATCGGTACAAACTGTCCAGAACACTACAGGTGTGGAAGCTGTAAGTTAATCCATTTTGTGTTGCAGTTCTACTTGTGTGATGGCCTAGAAACATGTTCCGTGTAGCACTGCAGCTACCGGAGCTACTCTCTGGTAGCTGCAATGTTAACGTTACAGGGACATGTTTACACGCCAGCAACACAAAATGGATTAACTTACAGCTCCATGTTTGTAGCTGTGTCCCAGACAGTTGGTGCAGATCCATGCTTCATCTTCAGCTGGTTAGTGAAGCCTGTTTGTGAGATGATGAGCACACACATGCTAAACTTTGGGAAGCTCTCTTGCTACATTTCCAGCTAAAATAAATCGATCCACTGGGTCTTCAGAGGACGAACAGAGTAAAAATAGCCTCTTGTGCTTTGCTCCTAACTTTGTCAGGTTTGTTTGCGAAAGTTAGCGAGGAAAAAACATGGCGACCGGCTGCTCGGTAAATTTAGATGTGGGTTCAAGGCAGTGTCCTCTACTGGAGGGAGGGGCATCCCCATTATTGACATCAAAAGTGGGGAAACTCGCCTGTTTCAGCACACATTGGCAAAGAAGAGGACCAAGCGGGAAGGAGGTGACAGACCTTTTTCACTCCTGGCACCCCATTCACAGGCTATGGGGACATATAGTACTGTTATATTACCTTTATAAAGTGAATGTTGCATAATAGGTGACCTTTACAGCTGCTCTGTTTGTCTCTGTTCATCCCAGTCACATCAATAGAGAAGAAGTAACAGTTAATGCCATGGTAGATCATCTCCCTCTGAAACCATTGGAATACCAAACTTCAGACCCCTCTTCTTGCCTTTAGTCTGCTGATGCAGGTACTTGGTGCATGTTTTGCATATTGTGTAGTGGCCAAGCTAAGTCCTGGTGTCCAAGTTTAATACCAAAAATGAGCATGGATTCCTGTTAGGAATATAGTGTCTTTGTCACAGATGTAGCAGAATACTTTAAGCTTATTTTCTGCAAGACTTCTGGTCGAAGCCATTTCACTCACTTGTAAATTAAATATACCAATTGGTCAACAATTGGCACATGTAAACTCTTCACAGTTGGATTATTCAAACAATAAAAAATGTGCATTGTATAAAGCAAAAATATCTGTACATGTAAAGGAAAATATCAAAAAACATATGTTACCATAGCTACCATAGCAAGTTGAGCATTTAACCATCTTTTTTTGCTGATCACAGTATTTCAGAGGTGGTGTTATTTTTATTAGAACATTGTGTTCAACTCCTCTTCTATTTATTACAGATTTAATTGATTTCACTGGTTGTGGTGCAGATACCATTTCTCTGAGGTGTTGGGTGGATGACTGCTCGCAGAGAAGTGTGTTAAACTATAACTCTGTCTCCTGGTCTCAACCCTGGGTTGTCATGCATTTGGGTCGACTAATAAACTTGGCCATGTTTCTAGAAATGAGAGCTCCTCCTTCCGAAGTAGGATGGATGCAGTCTCTTCTCATCAGACCAGATTTTCCCCAGAAGCTGCTCCAATTATCAATGAAGCCCACATCATGAACTGGACACCACCTCGACAGCCAGCGGTTGAAGTATGACATTCGACCAAATGTGTCATCGAAGTTTTAGTGACACCAGGTGCCATTACCACCAACATGAATAAAAAATTTACGCTTATCCTCAGCCAGCAGTTTTAAATAGGATTCATCGTTGCCCACTTTGACCCCAGAATGCATTTGACTATGGTTGCTGGTGTCGCTAATTTCATGTTTCGAAGGATGGAGCTGCCAATGACCAGAGTTGGTTCCTCAGCGGGTGTGATGCTGAGTGGGGAAAATTTATTCGAAATGTGAAGGGGGTGGTAGTGAGCTATAAGCTATGCTTCCTTTTGACAATCACCCAGCTCAGAGCTCCTCCTATACGGTAAGCGTATTGCATCATTTCCGCTCTCAGCCGCTACTCTGTTGTTTCCTACAGCACTCTGAGCTGCTCTGCCACAAAAATAGTTTTGTTACTGTCTTAATCCACAGTGGTTAACATCCCGCCGTACATTTGCAGTGTACTAATCCTATCAAGCACTCTAAAACTTCCCTAGACTTTCCCTGTCACTCGTTGGTGTTTTCCAGCGGCTCTTTTCGGCTAACAACTAGCTTCCATAGCCTAGCTTAGCGTATAGCCATGGCTTCTCCTCTTCCTTCTCCTGCTTTCTCTTGCTCAGTATGTCTCATGCTCAGTTATTCCTCTGTCTCCTTTAGTGATAATGGTACGTGTAATAAGTGTAGCATGTTCGCGGTTTTGGAGGCGAGGCTTAGCGAGTTAGAAGAAGCCCGGCTCCGCACCATCCAAAGTCCTAGTTATGCTTCCGTAGCTAGCCAGCCCCTAGCCGGTGCGAGCCGACCTAGCGTAGCTCCTGCTAGCAGTCCCCCGGCAACTCCCGAGCAGCCGGGAGAGTGGGTGACTGTCCAAAGGAAGGGTACTTTTAAACAGCCCACGGCTCACCACCGACCCCTTCACGTTTCTAACAAGTTTTCCCCACTCAGCGACACACCCGCTGAGAAGCCAACCCTGGTTATTGGCAGCTCTATTCTTCGAAACGTAAAATTAGCGACACCGGCAACCATAGTCAAATGCATTCCGGGGGCCAGAGCGGGCGATGTTGAATCCTATTTGAAACTGCTGGCTAAGGATAAGCGTAAATATGGGACTATTGTTATTCACGCTGGCGGTAATGACACCCGGTTACGCCAATCGGAGGTCACAAAAATTAACGTGGAATCGGTGTGTGCTTATGCTAAAACAATGTCGGACTCCGTAGTTTTCTCTGGTCCCCTCCCTAGCTTGGCCTCTGATGACGTGTTTAGTCGCATGTCATCCTTCCACCGCTGGCTGTCGAGGTGGTGTCCAGTTAATGATGTGGGCTTCATCGATAATTGGAGCAGTTTCTGGGGAAAACCTGGTCTGATGAGGAGAGACTGCATCCATCCTACTTTGGAAGGAGCAGCTCTCATTTCTAGAAACATGGCCAAGTTTATTAGTCGACCTAACCCATGACAACCCAGGGTTGAGACCAGGAGACAGAGTTGTAGTTTAACACACTTCTCTGTGCTTCCATTAGTGCAGTCACCCACCCAGAACCCCATAGAAACGGTGTCTGTCCCACGACCACTGAAATCAGTTAAATCCATAGTAAACAAAAGGGGAGTTGAACAAAATAACTTAATAAAAATTAAATCCACTGCTGAAATAGTTAATCAGGACAGGAGAATTAAATGTGGACTTTTAAATATCAGGTCATTATCACCTAAAGCTCTACTGGTAAATGAATTAATATCTGATAACCAGGTTGATTTATTTTGTCTTACTGAAACCTGGTTGTGTCAAGATGATTATGTCAGCCTGAATGAATCCACTCCTCCTAGTCATATTAATACTCATATTCCTAGAGATACAGGCCGTGGAGGAGGAGTTGCAGCCATTTTTGATTCTAGTCTATCGATCGAACCTAAACCTAAATTAAACTATACGTCTTTTGAAAGCCTGGTTCTTAGTCTTTCTCATCTTAAATGGAAAACAGAGAAACCAGTTTTATTTGTTATAGTGTACCGTGCTCCAGGTCCATATTCTGAATTTCTATCTGAGTTCTCTGAGTTTTTATCAACTTTAGTCCTGAGAACTGATAAAGTAATTATTGTAGGTGACTTTCATATTCATGTGGACGTTGATAGTGACAGCCTTGGTACTGCTTTTATCTCGCTGTTAGATTCAATTGGCTTCTGTCAGAATGTTCAGGAACCAACTCACTGTTTTAACCATACCCTCGACCTGGTCCTGACCTACGGCATTGAAGTAGAACATTTATCAGTCCACCAACAGAATTCCTTCCTATCAGACCATTACTTGTTAACCTTTGAATTTTTTCTTCTGGACTACGCTCCATCAGGTAAATCCATGTACACTAGATGTTTATCTGAAAGTGCTGTAGCCAAGTTTAAGGATATAATTCCATTAGCTTTTAATTCAATGCCTAATATCAATATACTTGAGGGCTCAGGCTTCAGTCCTACTCAAATTGATAATCTGGTAGATTGTGCTGCAGACTCTCTGCGAGCATCTCTAGACTCTGTTGCTCCTCTAAAAAAGAAGATAGTAAAGCATAGAAAGTTGGCTCCATGGTATAACCCTCACACCCGCAGTTTAAAGCAAGCAGCAAGAAGATTTGAAAGGAAGTGGCGTTTAACCGGTCTGCAAGCGTCTCGCCTGGACTGGCATGATAGTTTGAAAGCTTATAGGAAGGCTCTCCGTAAGGCCAGAGCAGCTTATTATTCATCATTAATAGAGGAAAATAAAAACAACCCCAGGTTTCTCTTCAGCACTGTAGCCAGGCTGACAGAGAGCCACAGCTCTATTAAACCATCTATTCCCATAACCCTCAGTAGTAGTGACTTCATGAGCTTCTTTAATGAGAAGATTATAACTATTAGGGAGAAAATCAGTCACACTGTGCCTTTGACTGAAACTGCTTTGTCTTTAAACACAGGAAGCATAGGACTCATTGAAGAACTTGATGTATACTTGGACTGCTTCTCTCCCATAGACCTCCACAAACTGACTTCATTGATTTCCTCATCTAAACCTTCTACTTGTCTCTTAGATCCCATCCCAACTTCACTGCTTAAAGAAGCTTTACCGTTACTGAGCACCTCTTTATTAAACATGATCAACTTATCTTTGCTGTCAGGCTATGTACCTCAGTCATTTAAAGTAGCCGTAATCAAACCTCTTCTGAAGAAGCCCGGTCTTGATCCAGAGGTTTTAGCCAACTATAGACCAATATCCAACCTTCCTTTTCTCTCTAAGATCCTTGAGAAAGCAGTGTGCAGTCAGCTGTGTGACTTCCTCCAGAACAATAATCTATTTGAGGACTTTCAGTCAGGATTTAGAAAATATCATAGCACCGAGACCGCTCTGGTGAAAATTACTAATGACCTGCTAATTGCGTCAGACCATGGACTCGTCTCAGTACTTGTCTTGTTAGATCTTAGCGCTGCTTTTGATACTATTGACCACCATATCCTGTTGCAGAGATTAGAACATTTAACTGGCATCAGAGGAACATTCCTTTAGGCAATGTTATCAGAAAACACTCCATAAACTTTCGCTGTTATGCAGATGATGCTCAGCTATATTTGTCATTTAAGTCAGACGATTCCAGCCAGTTAGCTAAACTCCAAACATGTCTTCAGGATATAAAAACTTGGATGACGCACAATTTCTTGTTGTTAAATTCAGATAAAACTGAAGTTATTCTAATTGGCCCCGAAAATCTCAGAAATAACCTATCGAATGACTTATTTACTCTAGGTGGCTTTGCACCAGCCTCGAGCACCACTGTAAGGAATCTAGGGGTAATTTTTGACCAAGATATGTCCTTCAACGTCCACATGAAACAAATAGCTAGAACAGCTTTTTTTCATCTGCACAACATTGCAAAAATAAGGCATATTCTCTCCCAAAACGATGCAGAAAAATTAGTCCATGCATTTGTAACTTCCAGGCTGGACTATTGTAACTCGTTATTATCAGGCTGCCCTAATAAGTCTATCAGGATTCTCCAGCTGGTCCAGAACGCTGCAGCACGTGTTCTGACCAGAACCAGGAAAAGAGACCATATTTCTCCGGTGTTAGCCTCTCTGCACTGGCTCCCTGTAAAATCTAGAATAGAATTTAAAATCCTCCTCCTCACCTACAAGGCACTGAATGGTCAGGCACCATCTTATCTTAAAGAGCTAATAGTGCCTTATAATCCTGCTAGAACTCTACGCTCTCAGAATGCAGGACTACTAGCGGTTCCTAGGGTTTATAAAAGTAGAATGGGAGCTAGAGCTTTCAGTTATCAAGCTCCTCTTCTGTGGAACCAACTCCCTCTTTCAGTCCGGGAGGCAGACACCATCCCCTTATTCAAGAGTAGGCTTAAGACTTTCCTTTTTGATAGTGCTTATAGTTAGGACTGATCCAAGGTTGACTCAGGCTGCCTTGGATCAATCCTTAGTTATGCTGCTATAGGTCTAGACTGCCGGGGACTTCCTCTGACACACTGAGCTTCTCTTCTTCTTCATTTCGATGCCTCCATTAAGTCATTTTACTAACATCTTCTTCCCCGGAGCCCCTGTGCTCCCAGCTCCCAGGTGTCCGTGAGCTGAGGCTACTTGTTGAGAAGGAGGTGGTGTCATCCAGGCTTCATCTGTCCTGATGGTGGTGAGATGGAGAAGAGGCGATGCTGCTTAGATTGTATCTGTTAGGGTAGTGGAGAAGAGGATGTGTTTACTCTTCCTCCCTTTAACACATGCTGCTGATTAGTTTTGTGCCTCGTAGTCCCTGTGCGTTCTCATCTCACAGGTATCCATGGATCCAGTCTACCTGGTGGAGTAGTGGTTGTGCAGACCAGTCAGGCCTCATCTTCTGGTTCTGAGCGACGTGGTGGTGATGAGGTCATCCTGAGGAGGTTTCTCCTGTTTGGTGTGGTGGAGTGGAAGATGTGCTGCCCAGGCTTCTTCTGGTTGGCGTGGTGGAGAGAGGAGGACATGCTGCCCAGGCTTCTTCTGGTTGGCGTGGTGGAGAGGACGACATGCTTCTCATCCTTTGCTGATAGCTTGATGATGCTCTTCATCCCCTTGGACACTCTCATATAATTCTATATATACACACGGTATATTAGCTGTTGTTATATTGATTTGGACATTTCCATACAATTTTGTATGTTAGTGTTAATGTGTTTTCATTGTTGTTATTCTGTACACATGGCATCTATGGCATCTGTACACATCTATTGCACGTCTGTCCATCCTGGAAGAGGGATCCCTCCTCTGTTGCTCTTCCTGAGGTTTCTTCCGTTTCTTTTTACCTGTTAAAAGGTTTTTTTTGGGGAGTTTTTCCTTAGTCGATGCGAGGGTCATTTGTAAAGGACAGAGGGTGTCATATCCTGTACAGATTGTAAAGCCCAATGGGGCAAATTCATAATTTGTGATATTGGGCTATACAAATAAAGTTGACTTGACTTGACTTGACATTCTCCCGGCTGCTTGGGGGTTGCAGAGTGGTGGCTAGCAGGAGCTACGCTTGGTCGATCCACATCGACTAGGGACTGGCTAACTAGAGAAGCATAAGATGGATTTTGGATGGTGCGGAGCCGTACTTCCAATTCACTAATTTCCCCCAAAACTGCGAACGTACGACACTTACTGCATGTACCTGTTGCGACTTTCACCTTGCAACTATGAAAAATAATGAAGCAACACTGGCTGGATTTCACCTTCTCTTTTAGCGACCTTTCTTTTAGTGGAATTTAGTAATTTTCCATTACACTAGCCTTTTTCTTTAAACCAAGAGTGCCACATGGAAGAGTGAAGTGCTTCATAAAGCTTCATTTGTCCATCGCTAAGAACAACACTTTACACCCCCTCGCCACAGCATTTTTCTGAAACGTTTTTAAACATCATCATGCTGGCTACTCAAAGCATGCTGGGAACTGTACTGAATCAATTTAACATCATACTGTGAACTGAAACGTGGTTTAACCTCTATTTTTGTTTAACAGATTACACCATGTCAAATAATTTTTCAACAGTATCATTACAATTAAAGGAGGCAGAGGTATAACTAAGCATATGGCACACTAATCAGGAGAGAGCAGCAGGAGGAAACAGAGCCATTTGTAGACATAAAAACAATGTTTAAGTGTTTGTGTATCTCTAACACATCTCAACTGTGAAAAATGATTTCCTTTGTTGATATCAGTTGCGTTTTAAAACCAGGAATCTCATTTTCATCTCAAATTATGGAGCCGAAGCAAAATGCGTTGGTGGAGAGTTCAGCTCGTCTTTTTGTTTTGTGGTGGCAATAAATGCTTCTCTCAGTAAGACGCCTACCATGTAACAGTATGTTGGAGGAGTTTGTCAGATGTGACACCATCTTTCTAGCTTGGACTTGATCCAATAAGATGGATTCCTCTTCCCACCACCGCAGAGTGTCACAAGGGGAAGGTAGTTGTACACAATAATGTCCTTTTTTCCTCACTGGTCACTAACTGAATGAAAGGTAAGACATGAGTTTTTATATGCATTTGATTCAATATCTCGTGCTTTATATTGCATTTTTTTAATCACTGATTTATTATGTGAGATTAATCACATCCAATACCAAGGTCATGTTGTGGTAAAGTGTAGAGACGGAATTTGTGAGGACATCAAAGCTTGACGGCTGTTTGAGAAACTGTTGTTCGAAACTAAGGTGGGAGGAAGTGAGAGGTATTTAGCAATGGATTGCCGTGCCTTTCAGCAGTTCTCATACTGAACCTTTTATCAGAGTCACTTTAACAGTAACAGAATCAGTTATTGCTCTGAAATTTGGTTCACAGTTCTCTACGTAATGAGTGACTGGTAATGCTTGTGATACTTAGGGCCACTATTTAGGCCTGTGACCACATGCTTACCTCTCCTTTCAATACGATCGTCACACTTGGGTGCTGATGTGTTGCATGTATTCGATATTTTGGATTTATTGTGATTTATTGTAATATGTGCGTGTTTCAGTTTTATAATATATGATGTCACATTACTCCGACCACAACGAAGAAAAGCAGAAAAAACTTACCTCTACTGCACAAGTAAATAAATTAAAATTAAAATTAAAAATGTATGCATATATATGTATATTCATATATGTATATATACATACACACACACACATATATCTATATACTGTGGAGCTACATCTATATATATATACTTACATACGGATTGTGTAATATATAATGATGTTCAATTACTGAAAGAGATAAAGTATTTCTGTATTTCAAAAGAAGGAAAGTAACAATCTTAAAAAAGCTTTTTTGCTTGAGCCACCATTTGACCCTCCAGTTTTGGGATCCACAGCCTTGTGGTTTTGTCTGATCAGACTTGTCCACAGGTGTTTGTCTTGGTCTGTATGTGTTTTTCGTATTTATGAAGGTGGTATTACACTAAGCGGGGCAATGTCCTCAAGGCTTTTTGAGAGATTTAATATCATATGTTGTGTTTGTGTGAGTAATTATAGTACTGACTATTTATAGTTGTTTTGTAATGGTTAGCTATTTCATTGTTTATTTTACCATCTTTGACAAAAATCATGTGTTTGATTTTTTGTATTCTCCTAATGATGTTTTACAATTATCTTCATCTGAATCAGATCCTGATCAGATGGAGAATGTCAGTAGGTTGTTAACTCATTGAGTGCCAGCCCTTTTTTAAGAAACAAAAGTGTATTGTGCCAGCATTTTTGCTCATTTTGAGTTAAATTTTATGATGCGCAGAATACTTTACACTATGACTCTGAAAATACTCAATAGCTCAAATGAAAGAAGAGACTCTCTATTTCATCATGGAAAAATCATCTGTTTTTACCTTGTTCCATTCTTGTTTTATCTGGAGAAGACACCAACAGATTCTGTTTTGCTCTCTAATCGTGATTGTCTCCACTTGCTGCTTTGATCTCTGTGGCGTATACCGTCTCTTTAGGGCTACAAATCCCAGAAGCCCCAATATTATGCACAGGCTGTGTGAGAGCGCTCTTTTGCCCCTGTTGCTGAAAAAAGTAAAGACGTATATATACGTTTATGGCACTCAAGCATTCTGTTGTAAAAGGACACACATGTACGTCTTTGGCACTCAAAGTGTTAAGTGAGGTCTCCAGGCTGATGTTACTGATCACCTGCTGCCTCTGTGTCTCTTCTAGACCTGTGTGAGTTATGTTGATTCTGCATTTTGGACAACATATCATCAAGGCCTCGGCTGTGTTCCTGCAGATGGAGCTGTCCTTTGCTCTGGTCAACAGGAAACCTGTGGTGCCTGGACGTATCCTTTCATAACTACAGGTGAGAGCTGTTCCTGCTGAGCATCTTACTGTGGGTGTGGTTGAAGTGTGTCTTAGTGTTTTAACCTGAAAAGACCCTCTGAGTCTGGGGATGAGTGGTCACCTTGTTGCACTTATGCATTTGCTTGGTTATATGCTGAAGATGGAGAGCGAGATAAAGAGAAACAGTGATGAAGTTTCCATCCAGATGTGAAGCTTGAGGGTGGCTGACAAGTCTCTCCACAACAGTAATAGCACATGTCCATGTGAAACATATTTAATCCACTAAAAAAAAAATGGTCAAAATATTTCTTTTCTTAATGAAGTTGTTTTGGCTTGAGTTGTTTGGATTGAGTTTCACAACATCAAGAGTCAGGACCTCTATTAATTGTTAATTATTATTATTAATTTTATTTTTGTGAATGCAGCCTGTTCATTTCTAAAAGCAAAAAAAACAAAAAAAACAAACACAACACTGCATAGCAATGCTTGTAACACAAACATAAATATTCTCCAACTCAGTGGTTAAATGCTAACGTCAAGGTTATGCTAACGTATAAAGCCTTGCTCAAGCTCTTCCCAAACTTTTGCCATGCACATTTTGCATAACAGTATGTGAGAAGTTTGAAAAGGTGGCAATCATTGTGATTTTAATCTGTTTTCCAGTATAATTTTAATCAGTCTGCTAAAGATGCAGCACGTGCCAAGAGTCTAGAAGGATGCTGTTATTATCCCGGCCCCAAAAATCAGTTCTCCCAAAACCCTCAATGATTTCAGACCAATCACACTGACATTGATTGTAATGAAATCCTTTGAGAAAATTATAAGATCTGAAGTTTTGAAGATCACTGATCATGACCTTGATCCCTTGCAATTTGCTTATAGGCCCAACAGAGGGGCAGTAGAGCAGCAGATTTTCCTCTGCTTTTAATACAATACAACCCCATGTTTTAGCCCCAAGGCTTTTAGAACATTTTAACATGAACACCAGTCTTGTGGGTTGGATGTTGAACTTTTTAACTGACAGGACCCAGAAAGTGAGAGTGAATTGGACTGTGTCAGATCAGGTGACATCGTCCAAGGATGTGTGCTGTCTCCTCTCATGTTCATCCTCTATACAAACATGTGCCGTAGCAGCAGAGAGGATAGAACCATTTTTAAGTATGCAGATGACACTGTTATTGTCAGCTTGTTGAAAAACAATGACACCAGCTACGGTCATTTCTTGAGATGAACATTTCCAAAACCAAAGACATGATCGTTGACTTTCGGAAAAACTGTGCTCCAAATAAAGAGGCCACAGTTTTAAAAGGTCAGACAGTGGAGTGTGTCAACAAATATAAATATCTTGGTACTGTCATAGACAACAAACTGAATTTTGAGGCAAAATGTGAAGCTGCATACAAAAAGGGATGCTAGCGCCTATTTTGAAAACTCTACAGTTTTAATGTTGACAGGATCATACTGACCTTGTTTTACCGTGCTTTTATAGAATCACTTTTATCTTTCTGTCTTGTTTCATGGTTTGGAAATGGTTTGTCCTTAAAAAACAAAAACTGTCTAAACCCAATTGTGAAATGGTCGAGTAAGCTGACTGGAGAATCTCAGCTTCATCCAGTATCCCTGCTTGTAAAACCAAACGTTACAAAACAGCTTTATACCAGCAGCCATCAGTGCTGTAAACAAGTGACAGAAACTACAATGTAACTTATGTATTTTTTCATTCATTTGGCTATTTATTTATTTTTACTGCTTCTTTTATCTTGTTTTTATGAATGGCACATTTTTATCCTCTTTTATCCTCTGGCTTGGTTTTGATGTTTGAACCTATTCTGCTTTTTATCTTGGGGCCATCCTGGGCACTATCGTCACTTTGTCTTGTCTGTGTCGTTTTTTTGTGTTTCAATATGAGATGACTTACTCACTGTAAACCAAATTTACCCAAGGATACAATAATTATTCTGAATGTGAATCTGAATCTTCACAAAATCTTTCGAGCCATAGTGTACGTCAGATCGAGCTTGAATGTATATTCCATCAAGCATGTCAGCCGACATTTCTTCCAGGTCTTTCATGGAGTCAAACAGAGATGCATACTGGCTCCCACACTGTTTGCACTGTTCTTAGCTGCTGTTATCGAAGAAATGTCGGCTGACATGCTTGATGGAATATACATTCGAGCTCGATTGGCGGTGGACATTTCAACCTTGCACGACTAAAATCCAGATGTTGTGTACTGGTGAAGTGCATCCGCGAGCTTCTATATGCAGATGACTCCGCCCTGGTGGCACACACACTGGATGGTATCCATCGGCTGGTGGATAAGTTCGCTGAAGCGGCCAGCGCCTACGGTATGACAATAAACATCAAGAAAACCAAACCAAAACTCTACCAGCTGGCACCTGGGCAGCCACGTGGCCCACCACGGGTCCTGTTGGGCGGAACGCTGCTCGTTGAAGCAGAGACTTTCACGTACTTGGGATCTACCGTGGCAAATGATAACTCTATGGACAGCGAGAACGATGCCCGGGTGCAGGCCGCCCTAACTGCGTTCGGACGCCTCAAGGTCTGGCTGTGGAACGTAAAAGATATAAGACTGAGCACAAAGTTTAATGTCTACAGGGTTGTAGTGTTGAGTGCTCTTTTATATGGACAAGAAGTGTCAACTCTGTATGCCCGTCATGTTCGACAACTGTCTATCCTGGTTCAGGGCCATCTTCACGGACTGATGGGTATCAGTTGGAAAGACCACATTACCAACGTTGAAGTCCTGAGGCATGCGTGCATGCCAGCTATGGAAACCATGATTACTCGATCGCAAACTCAGATGGACCGGACACGTCATCAGGATGCCGGAAGATCGACTCCCACGGATCCTGCTGTTTTCCTAACTGAAAGTGGACCCATGACTGCGCTTTGAGGACACAGTGAAACGTGGTCTTGGCCTTGCGGGTATCAGCTATCAAGAGCTGGAGAAATTGGCGAGGGATAGGGCTGGACGGCGTGCAGTGGTAAGGAGTGGCGCCAAGGAGGTGCCTAAAAGATGGGAGGAGCAGGAAGAAGACGAGAGGAGATGTCGTCGACACACAGCAGTACAGGCTGGTGATGGTGGCACTGAACATGTGCATGAACTTTGAACTATGTGGGATCTGTGTTTGTCTTGTCTAAGTTTTTTGAGATTTTATTTCTCGTATTTTGCGCAGTACTGTCGTAGTCTATATAGACTGACTGACATATATGTCCTCTGTCCTCCATCAGTAAGTATCGGTCCTTCTTCCTGTCCCTTCCTCCATCAGTCAGTGTCAGTCCTTCCTCCTATCCTCTGTCCTCCGTCAGTCAGGATCAGTCCTTCCTCCTATCCTCTGTCCGCCATCAGTCAGTGTCAGTCCTTCCTCCTATCCTCTGTCCTCCGTCAGTCAGGATCAGTCCTTCCTCCTATCCTCCAGTACATTCTCCCAGACTCACCAGGATGTGGCAGTACACAATAAGTATTATTGTGGACAATAACAAGTGCCGCTACTCAGTATTTTTGAGTAATGGCCCATTGCAGACTCAGTTACTGTGGTAAATTATATTTTATGTGTACTGCATCCATTCACTCATCATTACAATACATTTTTGTATGATCAACAGCTTGAAAAATTGTGACATGCAGGAATAATACTAATTAAATAAAGCCAGTATTTCTTTTGGAGAGAACAGATTCAAAATAGCAGAGTTGCGCGTAAGACAGTTCAGTTGGTGGTGTAGTGATGGATAAATAAGCTGGAAATAAAGTTCTTTCCATCTTGTTTGACATGAATGGTTGGTTCTCTCTGCAATATAGAGAAATACATGACCTGATCACCATCTGTGAATTCACAATAATTCACAGTTTATGACATACAAAGCCACGGCGGTGGTAGGCATGGGCAGGAGTAGGCCCAGCCCACTCATGGAAATGAAGAACCCTCCTCTGTCTCTGCAGCACCTGTCGAGGTCGCTGCTGTGACTGTCCGAGTGTGATTCTCTCTGTCAGAATGTAACTGCATCTGTGACTTTTGGATATGCTCTTTGGATAAGCACCATCTCTGGGCTCCTGCAAAGCAGCTCACCTGGTGCAGCGGCAATCCGCATCAGGCTATGTCTGCACTGACTAGTCTAGTCTGCCAGTGAAACACAAACATTACCAACCAAGTTGCCCACCTGTTATTTCAACCGGCCTACCCTAAATTGACAGGCGAGAACCGGCCCCACAGCTAAGGCTTGTAGAGACTTTTAGCCTGTAGCTAAAGTAAATGCAAACTTATATAGCAGATATATAGTAGGTTTCAATACCACAGTATCCTGGCTGAATTAATACCTGAGCCATTAACTTATCGCTGCTGTGTCTCTATGTTCATTCTGTATCATCAGTGTTAGTAGCTGCAGTAACATGCAGTAATGCAGCATCCCTGAAAGTGATCTGCAATCTCTGTCTTTCACAGTCAATATCTTTCTCGTTGTTTCTCTCTGACTTGACCATTTGCTGCTCAATGGAGCACTTCCTACAGCCTCCTGTTGTTGCCTGGCAACAGCTGTTGTCTTTGCTGAAGTGAACCTGACCTTGATATAAAGCCCATATAAGCAGCTGAACACACACATAGAGGTGATAAATAATAGCAATGGGTGTTGAAGGTTACTGCTGCCTGTTGCTGGGCACAATTGTTTGCTTTCAGTTTGTTTGGTTGATTATCATGTTTTCATACAGCAACATACTAATGTTTAGTTTACCTTTAACTCTTTGAGTGCCAGCCGTTTTTTTTTTTAAATCGATAGTGCCTTGTGCTAGCGTTTTTTTGTCCATTTTGAGTCATATTTCTAGACCAACAGAATATTTTGTACCATGGGTCCATTTCACAAAGCAGGTTGAAGAAATTCTGAGTGTAACCCTGAACTCTGCTTGATCTACTCTGAGATAGGAAACTCTCAGTTTTCAGTTCCAGATCAGCCGATTTGAGTTGGTTTTATCAAGTAGGAGTTTCACCTGGAGTTAAGCGCATGCGCCACAACTACAAAAAGCCAGCATCAATGGAGCCTCAATTCGACGAGTCACCATGGCAACGGGGAAGCAGAGGGCTGCTTTTTCACCCCACTTGAATTGGAAATCTTAATGTGCTCATATGTCGAGTTTGAACATGTTTTTAGAAAGAAGTGCAACACGCTGCAGCTGCAAAAGAGAGGGAGACGACGTGGGAGAACATTGCTGCCTGGGTTGGTGCATAAGTTTAAATGTAGTCCTTTGCAATCACAATAATATTACAGGAAAAACTGTTTGAATGGAAGCCTATTAACAGATCTCTGACTTAATGGTCACTAAAATGTTTTCTAAGCTCTGTCCAATATTCAGAATGGAATATTCACAAAATATTTTTTGTCAAGTGGAACATTCAATCTTGTGGCCGTATACAAATTAACCATGTGCAATTTGCACCGTAGCCTACGCACATCTCTGTCCCCAGTTATTGTCATGGAAAGCCTATAGTCTTCAACAAATGCACTGATTGCATCCCTTTATTCAGTCGTTTACTTGCATTGTAATGCACAACTTTGCATAGGCTACTACATGTTGAGAAAATGTATCTGTATTGCGCAACAATTCACAGATGGGATCCCCGAATATTGACAGGTCTTTCGCACACTGCCACACATAGCCTAAATGTCTTCATCTGTATCATGTTCTGTTAAATAATTCTATTAAAAGTAACACAGACTTCTACTCAGCCAACAGATGCCCGTAAAAAGGGTGGTGGCTCAGCACCGCTAACCTTTAACAGAGGCAGAGGAGCTGGCCCTAAACCAGAAAGTCACACACATTATGGGATGTGAGAGCATCACTGCAGTTGGTAATGTTGCAGATGTAAGGACGGATCAGGTTGTGTCTGTAGATTATGGACTGTTACGTGAAACTGTACCACTCAGAAATGCAAGAACATCTATGCGCGGTCTGATGACAATCTACCGACGAATATTTTATAGTCTGTGCAGTAATGCTGCTCCTTCATCCACTGGATCATAAATGAAAGGACATGTCATTTTGACAGACTGCAGAACTAGGCTACACCAAAACTCGCCTGCTGACTGAAAGAATGAATGAGGAAATCAAATAGTGTGTGTGGCTGAAAGAGGGCGGAGACAGAGAGAAACTCGTGATTCACTGAGAAAAACCTGGTCCTGACCAGGTTAGCTTCATAGAGTCTGTTATTACGGTAACTGACCGAGAGCTTAAGTTACCTCTCTCTGTGAAACAGGCTAGAATTAGCCCTCTTTCTCTGGTTTTAGTTACCTCCCTTTTTGAAACAGAAAACTCAGAGTTTCTCTCATTTCAGGGTTAACAGACTCTGAACTCACGGAACCTGCTTTGTGAAACAGACCCCATGTCTCTGAAAACACAGAGTAGCTGAAATGAAAGAAGAGATGTGAAAAGTCAGCTATTGAGAAATGAAAAAGTTTGTTTTTACCTTGTTCCGTTCTTGTTTTATCAGAGGTAGAGGCCACTTTCACCAACATCATCACCTTTTGTCCAGAATCTGTTTGTTTTGCTCTCTAATTACAATCGTCTCCACTCCCTGTTTTGATCTCTGTGGTGCATATTAACCGGCCTTGAAATTACTGACAGGCTGCGGGAGACCGTGATCAGCGATCAGCTGTAAAAAAAACACTTTGACGGCGTAACTTGTCAATGGTACTCGAGCGTTGTATTTTAATTGATGGCGTAAGTCGTCAATGGCACTCAAGGAGTTAAACACAGCCGTCATGCAGATGGAAGACACGGTCATAAATCCTCACAGACTCGAACCAGGAACTGAATCCTAAAGGAACCGTATGTAGGATTGTGGCCAAAACTGGTACTGCAATCACTTTCAAATTACTTCAGAGCAGTGTCTCCCCTCTCCCCTGACTAGAGGTTGCCACCTCGGCTGCAGGATCCAACAGGAACAGAAAGTGTTACAGTGAATGAAAAGCAGCCACCTTGGGAATCACCATGGACACTTAGAAGGAGTGAAATGTACCGGAGGAAAGCTGTGGAGAGACAGGGTAAAGAGAGCGGAGCTCCCGGGCGGTGGACGGGGGTATGAGGTGAGAGTGCTGCTGCCCGGCCGCTTTCAGTCGTCTCCATCTCTCAAACGCATCTCCTATACAAGTCCTTGTTTTATTTCGGACATTGTAAACGTACAACAAAACACGTTTTCTATTGAATGATATGTCAGGTTGATTAATCCAACTTTCTTTGAGTTGGAGATCCGACTTCACAGGGGGTTCTTCTTTAAATTTTCACTTGAAGATAGATCACTCAAACACGGGGCTTGCAGCACTGCTGCAGTGATGTTAATGCTCTGTTTTACCGGCGATGTTTGTCTCCTTATGCCGGAAAGTGGGGGGAAGGATCGGTGTCACTATGAATCTGAGGTGGACATGTCCCCCATCCCTAGTGCCATCTGCAAGCATGAATGAAAGCAATCTGAATTCATCAATCAGGAAATAATTTACCAATTTACCACAAAAAACCATATTATAACAGTAACTGCGTTTATTTATTTTAAATATAATGCGTTAGAGTGTTAATTACAGTCAAAAGTTACGGCGTTAGTAACGGCGTTACTGCCCGACACTGGTGGTAACAGACTGTCGGATTAATGTTTTTTTATCCAGTGAATCAAAATGGATATTTTTTCCTAAATGATTTTGATATTTCAGAATAACAATGAGTTTTCCCCAATAGCTGACTTTTCCCATTAGTCTACATATTGTGTAGCTGGCCTTCAGACATTCTCTATTTGGCTATGTCTTTTGTCGCGTTTAGAAAACATGGTACTGTTTAGGAGGAAACTCGTTGCAAATTCAAGTGTGAGTAGTTCTCATTTACGCATCGCACTGGTGGGACAGCTTCAGCTTTTCATTGGTTTCAACAGGCTCATGTATGTGACATTCAGACTCAACATGCTGTCTGACTTGCTCAGCTGAACAGTACAGTAGAGTAGAGCACTCTGCACGGAGCTGTCCATGTGACTCTGTGATTTACAGAGAAAGAGGTGAAATAAATAATATTATTGCTTTTTATTAATACACCTATAAGGGTAATCTACATTCATTTACCATTTTGAACAGCTTACACCTGCTGACCCTGCTCACTGCAATCAAACTTGATATACTGATGCAATTTAGGCTCAAATAGCTACTTATACTGCCTGACATCCATGAAAAACAGTGTGCTGTATAAACGAAATTGATTATGTGAAGAGTAGAGTCAAATAATTTGAATCAGTGTTTTTTACTAAACAACTTCTTCAAATTACTTGAGGAATCTAATCAGCCTTAGCCCCAGAGTTTTATCAGGGTTGCTCTATCAATTAGTGCACATTTAATCTCAGAGAGTAAAATGGGCTCAGCGGACAGAATCCTTAATTAATGACTTGAATGAAAGGAAAACCTATTCCACATGTTTATACTGCTGAAGGTTACACTCAGAGAGTTGGTTTATAAGGTGTATGCTCCTACAATTTATATACTGGTCTAATTCCCTCTGAGATGAAGCACACTGGACTCCAGTGACAGAACACCAGTCTCATACAGCGATATAAATGTCCTCAACAACATAAACACACTATTTGATTAGATAACTTCTTTCTCAAAGAATTCATTAAACCACGGGCCGATTACAATAATTAGCAGCATTTTCTATCCCTCTGCTGAGGTTGCGAGCAGCGGGTGGGAAAAGGGTTGCAATTAACAAAGACACAATGTTGTCCAGCAATCTTGCAATGCATATTAGTAGAGGCTCAGACAGGGATTGCTGGAGGAGCAGCACACTCCCCTTGACACCTCTTCCTATTTGGACACGATGTGAATGTGCTAACATCAAATTGTTTCAGTTTGGCTCTCTGTGATATTTTAGTTTTTGTGAACCCAAAGTTTAAACTGAGTACAGTATGTGGTTTGAAAGTGTAAAAAATGTGAGTAAAAGTGGTTTACAAAAAAAGCTAAACTGAATGGACTGTGGAGCTGGGTGGGTGGCACACCAAGGAAGACTGAAGCCATGAGGAGAACCGAAAGTGGAGAGGTAACGCCAAGGAATCTGCATAGACAGGAACCCTAAAACAATGGCAGTTGGGAACCAATGGAAACCATTAACAGGGACATACACTATATTGCCAAAAGTATTTGCTCATCTTCCTTGACTCACATATGAACTTCAGTGACATCCCATTCCTAATCCATAGGGTTCAAAATGACGTCGGTCCACCCTTTGCAGCTATAACAGCTTCAACTCTTCTGGGAAGGCTATACAAGTGGGGCTGGCAACGTGTTGTTGACGTGTTGTTTATGCTGATGGTCTACGTAAAATAAAAATGTAAACAAACCTTGGGAGTGATGAGATTAGATTTTTTCCAACGTCACGTGGGTGGGAAGGATCAATACAGCCTATACAGATTATTGGTGAATCACGCCTCCTCCCCTTCTCTGTTCTGTGTTGCTGTGCTACAGCGCCACCCGCAGGCTGGTGGTATATATTACAGCATTTCAAAAGTTTCATGGGGGCACAAACATTTCCTGAGATAGCGCCAGGAAAACTTTTTCAAAATGAAGTCAGCTTCGTTTCCATGTTGACATCACCTGAATCACAGCCATTGTTAATTTTGTTGACGAAAAATTTTCGTTATAATATTTGTCAGTGACAGTTTGTTTCTGATGACAACGACACATTTGTCATAGAATAGAAATGAGATGAAAATGTTAAGGAGGAGGAAATTTGTAAGCGTTACAAAAATATCTAACCTCAGGATACACATTTAAATAAAAATCCAATCAAAACAAAAGAAGATGTTATGTAACCTGACGTACTGCACTACTAGGTGGGACGATGATTGGTTAAGCTTTGCTTACTACTAGGAACAAAGTGTCACTACAGGGTGGTCTGAGGTCAGACAAACTACCTTGGGTCTGGATAAGGGCTTTTAAATGCTAAGGAAATGTGTGCAGACCTCCGTGCCAGGGGACAGACATCGCTGGTAAGTGTAGCTGCCTGAGGGTGCCTTCTTCCCGGCTAACAATATTACAAATTTCCCTCTTTGGTTTTTCATGGAAAGAAAGGGAAATATTTTTTTTTCCTCTGAGACTTGGGTTAATGTTTTTAATTGAATAATAAAAACACACCACAACAGTTAAATCTGTGTCTGTATATTGCACAGTTAAAGCTTAATACATCCCACAACAGGTTTATAAATGTTTCCTTCATGAGTATGTGAGTTTGTAATGTGGTACATTTTAACTGAACTTGTTAGTTTTCCGTCGCCTAAATCTACTGTAGATTTAGTCGATGAAAATCTAATCATATCACTAAAACTGGACTAAAACTAAATAAAATTCAGATGTCTAAATTACAACTGTACTAAATAGCATTTTTGTCAAAAGACTGACTGATATCGCTTTCACACTGAAATTAGTGTGTCGACGTGGGATGTTTTTACCCACGTCGACACGCCTTGGATCGGCATTTGGGCTCTTTCACACTGCCAGCTGTGAAAGCTGCGTGGCTGTTTTTTCCTCCCTCCCATAAGTCATTGTGTTGACAGCGTCATCATTACAGATTTAAATGCACTAGAACACTGTGAGGTAAACAATGGACAGCACGGACAAGAGCGAGGCGCATGTTAATGTCGTTCTGTGCAATTTGTCCCTTTTGCAAAGTCTGCAAACCCAGCGTAGTGCTCATACTAATACTAGTATTAATGCATACTCTCATGATCAATAAAAAAAGTGTGTCAGATTGCTATAAAAGCTGTATATAAACACGGTCGCGTAGTTCACACCGGGATTCCCTGTTTGGTGGGATTTCCTGAAAATGACCTAATGTTTGATTAAATATATGTCCTTCAGAGATTGGTCGATGGAGATCCACAGGAAAACTGGTCTTATGAGTGAGCAGCTCTGCAGCTCTGGAGCTTCACAGTGACAGCCTGACAGACTGCTCAGTGACTAAAGCGACAGGCAGATACATCTATGTCATCGGGTTGTCGTGGCTTGACTTTCACACTGCAGCCGGTCTGATCTGAGGCGATAAACTCACGGGTCAATTGGAGGGTCATTCATCCTGCGTCAAAATGTCACGTTGACCCTTTCACAATGCATGAAAAGTCGATGCGGGTTAGCTCAGTGTGAAAGGGCCTTAAGACTGATCACAGCCACTGGTAGCATTGGTAAACTTGTTGACTATGGGATAGTGGTGCATGCATAGTTGATAAGATGACGTCACAAGTCACACTCATCGAGTGGTAGTTGAGTTCAGTGTCTCTGCTTTGTCAAGAGACTAAAAAAAAAAAGAACCAAAGCTTCATAAGACTTAATTCACTTACACAAAACAAATCCTGAGTCCTTCACTCACAGTTTCCATCATTCATGTGCATGCAGCTGTGCATGGGTCACTGGTGTTCATATGCCAGCAACCATATAAGCAAAATCAGGTCATCAGCTCATCTGAGCTGCAGGGAGTGCTGAGCCTTGACCTTTTTTTTTTCTTCTCTTATGCGTTTACATGCATATCTGACCTTAGGGCTTTGTTTGTTGGCCAGTCAGGAGCAAGACAGAGATTTTCAGGCCCCCACAAAGCTGTTACAGCCAATTCCTATTTGCCCATTGGGCAGCTTCATCACAAAAGCAATTAAAAGTTAATGTGGACTTCATTTTTTCTGTCACACATATTTTGCTTTGAAGGTGTATTGTGAATTGTTTCTGCTTGTGTATCTTACACAATGTCTGCCTTTGATGTTTGACTTTTTCACTTGTGCATTTTTCATAGGCAATGCATCATAGATGCTACTTTGTTCTTTATTTTTTGTAATCAATAACTCACACATTTCATTGGAGCTCCACTCCATCTTTACAAAAACAGTTCTTTAGTGCCTGGAAAATCTGGACTTCTTCATGAACACTGGCACCAAATCTTTGAATTCCAATGCAGCTTTAGTTTTTTAAAACATAAGGATGAGCAGTGATGCATTTAATCAATGTGCCCATCAAGTTTGTGCCCACACAAATGTTCAACAGCCCCTTCTTATCATAAAGATATGCTTCATACCATGGTTACTATGAATCACTTCTTTTTTTTTTTTTTTTCCAAAATATTTTTATTGGCTAAAATAACAATTCACAGTACAACTGCAGTACAGATTTACCAAATACTTTTCTATTTTCTTTTTTGTTGAAAGAACAAACAGGAAACAAAAACAGGGTAAATAAGATAAAATCAATAAATTAATCCCCACATCCACACGTCACACTCAGCATCTAATCTGGCAGGACCCACAGCTCATTAAAATATGAAATGAAGGATTGCCACTTACAAAAGAATTTATTAGTACACCTTGTCATTGTGTATTTAATTTTCTCAAGTTTAAGAAAAAAACATGGTATATTTAAGCCATTGTGACACAGAAGGGGGTTTAGAAAACTTCCACTGGAGGAGGATAGTTTGGCTATCAAAGAGGTGAAACTGATCATTTCTTGTTGAGTTGAGTTAAATAAACTTAGGTCCATAGGAGTTCCAAAAATAGCAATAAATGGACAAGGTTGTACGTCAATTCCTATTATAGTGGATATTATACTGAAATAACTGGACCAACAATTATGTAGGTGAGAACAGAAGAAAAACATATGACTCAAACACACTGTGAATTTGAACAACGGTCACATTTGTCCTGTACCTCAGGGTAGATGCGAGATAACCTAAGTTTAGAGAAGTGAACCCTGTGTATCACTTTAAACTGAATTAGTGCCAAACCTGCACAGGATGAGATAGTGCCTGAATTAGTCACCACACCATCCCACCAATTCTCACCGATCTGAAGACATGTCTCCTCCTCCCATGCAGCCCTGATTTTTAAGTTGAATTGATCACTGAGGTCCAATATATTATTATACAACACCGAAATAAACTCCCTACTTGGTGTCTTGAGTGTAAGCAAGTCTTCCCAAGATTGTTGAGGGGGTAGAGAGGGAAAAGTGAAAAGTGGTGTAGTGGTTAGCACTGTCGCCTCACAGCAAGAAGGTTCCGGGTTTGAATCCCGGGCCCGGGGCCTTTCTGTGTGGAGTTTGCATGTTCTCTCCGGGTACTCCGGCTTCCTCCCACCATCCAAAAACATGCATGGGGATTAGGTTAACTGGCTAATTTAAATTGACCGTAGATGTGAATGTTAGTGTGAATGGTTGTCTGTCTCTATGTGCCTCTATGAGGTGGCGACTTGTCCAGGGTGTATCCTGCCCTCCGCCCTAAGACAGCTGGGATAGGCTCCAGCCCCCCCGCGACCCTATGAGGATAAGCGGTAGATAATGGATGGATGGATGGATGTCTAACTTGAAAGTACCGAAACAGGTGGTTTGTTGGCAGTCCATACAATGATGACAAACTGGCAAAGCTGTTGAAAATACCATCAGAATACATGTCCCGGAAACAGTGAATACCCTTTTTATGCCATAGTGAAAAAGTAGAATCTATACATGAGTGCGGGAACAAATGATTATTACACAATGGACCCAGAGGAGACGCTGCAGAGAGTTTAAAATATTTCTGAAATTGAAATCTTGACTGGAAGAGAAGAATATATAAGAGCAGATATAGAAGACAAATTAGAGCAAGATTGAGCTTACTATGAATCACCTGTCAGAAAATATGATGTAATGACAAATATCTTTGAGAGGTATTAGATGAAGATAATGGCCAGTTTGCCAGTAACTTGTGGTCCTCTCTTGATTTTCATGTGCCTCTGCTGAGCTGGCCAACAAACAAGCCAGGATTCTGTCTCCTTATGCCAAGATGTGGAGGTGTTCTTGAAATAAATTATTTTATTGACCTGAAGCAAATTCACTGTTTTTTTTATTTTTTTTTTATTTGTATTTGCAGTTTTTATTGAATCCACCCTCTTTGACTTTCACCAAACATTTAGGTAAAGTAATACTCCCCCCCTCACAATCCTGGCCCCTTTACATTGTCCATTTAAGGTATAGTTGGTAATACTGTTCAGTTATACTGGATGAAATTGTTCTTCCATCCTGTGAGCAGTCACGATATTATGTATTTAGAGAAAGGATCCAACAATCTCCAAACCACCGAAACAGAGGTTAGTCTCATTGAGAGTATTAACCAAAAACTGGACAAATTAATGTCACTACACAAAGAAGTTGCCGACATACGTGACAGCTTGGAATTTGCGCACAATAACATTGTTTCCCTGCAACAAACAAACACGAATTACAGACCTCCATCAAGACACTCACGGAACAGATGAACACCGTCACAAGGGAAAACAAACTGTTGAAAGAAAGAAAACCTTCTGGACATACAAACTCGATCCATGTCCATGAGACAACCTCATCTTCTCCGGCATCCCAAAAAAACTCCCGACAACCCAGAATCCGAAATTAAAGACTTATTGATTACTCAGCTGAAACTCCTACCTGACACGGTTCAAAACATAACATTTCACCGAGTTCAACGCCTCGGCAAACGATCGGACCCAGACCCATCATCACAAAATTCTAAAACTTCAAACAGAAGGAGCTGGTTAAAAGCCAAGGAAAGGAACTCAAAGGCACAAGATTCGGACTAAACGATCAATACCCCCATGAAATCAACGAACGATGTAAAGTACTGTACCCATCAGTAAAGGAAAACCGGAAAAACAACAAGCGTGCTTCACTGGTATGTGACAGACTATATGTTGATGGACAGCTGTTCAAAAGCATAAAAATTACACCATGGCTAAATGAACTAAAAGGAATCAAATCTTGTTTAAAATAAAAAAAATCACAATGAACTGCAGTATTAGAAATTAATAGACTATAGGGATTGTAATATATGCAAAATTAACATCAGCTGAAATATTGATTACTCACGCTCTATTCCGAAACGCATTGTGTAATGTCCGACCTTTCCCGACGTGTTAATCTACACATTTATGTTTGTATTGCTATATTTGTATTTTTTGTTGTTCTATGTTCATGTCACATTTTCAGTGTAAAGGGACATCACTGTTTCTTTTCCCTCCCCTTTTCTCTGCCCCCCCTCCCCCATTCTACTTCTCATGGAACCTCTCAATATCCTCCTTTATTTAAGATAAGACTTGCATATCTTTTACCACGCAAACTCTGAACTTGATAACATGGAATGTACGTGGTATCTGTAATCCAGTAAAAAAAAAAAAAATCTTTAATCATCTTATCAAATTAAAGGCAGACATATGTTTCCAACAAGAAACTCACTTAACAAACTCAGAAGAACAATACCTAAAAAACAAAAAATATGATAAAAAATATTTTCATCAACTTTGAACAGTAAACAAAGAGGTGTTTCAATTCTAGTAAGTAAAATTATTCCATCTATCATTGATCCAGAGGGAAGATTTGTCATCATCAGTGTATCTATCAACCACACTACCTTCACCCTGGCCCCAACAAGGAGGATTCAACCTTTTTTCATAGCTTCTTCCCTTTATTGTGTGACACCACAAATATTATATTGGCTGGAGATAACAGAGAGTTAACACTGTCATTAATCCCTCAATTGATCGTTCTAATACATCAAGCAACCTAAGAAACTGGCACTCCACAGATATAATAAAACAATATATGGAGGATTATGGACTTTGCGATAGTTGGAGAAGAAGAAACCTATCATTGATAGAATATTCATATTTCTCCCCTGTCCATCAATCATATTCTAGAATTGATTTTTTCCTTGTAAGCAACTCACTCATGTAACATATCCAAGAAAACACAATCCACTCAATCTTAATCAGTAACCATGCTCCAATTTCACTGTCAATAAATATGCAATCACCCATCAAACCTCCAACAAGATGGCGTTTCAATACATCTATCTTAGATGGTCCTGATTTTATCTCCATGATCCAAAAAGAGTGGGCATCCTTCCTGGAGATGAACGACTCTCCGGAAATCACACCATCCTTGCCATGGGAAACAGCAATCAGAGGTAAAATGACATCATACTCATCACATAAGAAAAAGCAGCAATAGAAACTGGAAAATAATTTGGAACAGCAAATTAAACACCTAACTAATCAATGTGCCAATAATCCCAGTGAACAAATACAAAATAAATTGAAACTCCTCAAAATGGAACTTGAAACTATCATACACAAGAAAACAGAATTTCTTATCCAACAGCTGAAATATAAAAGAAATCTACTATCGTAATAAATAAAGCAAATTCTTGGCAAACCTATTACAACATAAGAAAGAAAAAGCACTTATACCATCAATACTGGATCCTACAGGCAACATCACACAAAACCCACAGGAAATAAATAATGTATTCTATCATTTTTATAGCAATCTCTACTTTTCAGACCACGAACCCCACCAATCAGAAATAGACATTTTTTTTTTTAACAATTTGAAACTACCTTTACTACCCAAGGAACAAGTAAATAATTTGGACACACCTATCACTATTCAAGAACTCAATCAAGCTCTTAATAAGATGCCAAACAATAAATCACCAGGGTCCTGATGGATTTCCAGCTGAATTTTATAAACATTTTTGGGATATTTTATCACCACTATTCTTCAAAGTCAAACAGAAATCAACAACAGCTGTCATAACGCTTGTATTAAAACCAAATAAAGATCCAACACACCCCTCCAGCTACCGTCCAATCTCACTAATTAATTCTGATCTAAAAATTATTAAAATTATTATTATTAACTAGACAAATTTGGTTTTGGAGAGTCGTTCATCCGCTGAATTAAGATTCTATACACTTCACCAAGGGCCACAATAATCACAAATGGGATTACTTCACCAAACTTCACTTTACACCAGGGAACCACGCAAGGATGCCCACTCTCACCATCTCTCTTTGGCATTTTCATTGAACCACTTGCAGCAGCTATACGGCAAAATAGTAAAATCAAAGGAATTGAGGAAGCCAATACACAACACAAGCTTAGTTTATATGCAGATGATCTACTCTTAAACCAACAAAACCCCTCAGTATCACTACAGGAAACTTTCAACATCATTAACAACTTCTCCACCATGTCTCACTACTCAATAAACGAGTAAATCAACTATTTTACCATTGTCAGAAGATACCTGGAATTCTGCAGTCCAAAATTCCCTTCCTCTTCAGACTGGAAATATAAAATACTTGGGAGTCAACATCTCTCCCAGGCTGTCAGAGTTATTCAGTCTCAAATACACCTTAATCAAACAAATAGAACATGACCCTCATAGACCCCATTAGCCTCAGTAAAAATGAAAATTCTACCCCGGATTACTTACCTGTTTTCAATGATTCCCACCACACCTACCGATAAATGGTTTAAAACACTAGATTCACTGGCTACTCACTTTTAGTGGAACAGCAAAAAGCCAAGAATCCCATTTTTAACACAACAAAAAAATCACAAGGTGTCATGTCTGTCAAGTTAAGTGTTTATTATTTTTCAGTTTTGTCATTTGGTCGTGTCATTTCCTGTTTAATTTGAAATTAATTGTCTTCCCTTGTGTTTCAGCTTGTCTCTTCCCATCCTCGTGTCTCCCCTGTCTGGTGATTGTCAGCCCCGCCCCTGATTGTTTCCAGCTGTTCCCTATTACCTAATGTATATATGTCTGTGTCTCCCCCAGTCCTGTGCCAGTACGTCTTGAGTCCATGTTGCCAAGCTACCAGCCATCTTCACGTCCACGTTCTCGTCATAGCCAAGTGTTCCCTTGTTGTGTGAGCTGTTTGTTATTATTGTTTGTTTTGTCATCCTGTTTGTTTTCCTTGTTAGGTCTGTCCGTTCCCTTTAGTGTTAGGTGTTTTCTCCCTTAGTGTATTCGTTACCGTTGGTGATCGTTTTTTGTTATTTTAGTTTTTTGTAGCATTCCTCTTAGTGAGCGCCCTTAGTTAGTTTTTCCCCCTATGCCCTTTAGTTGCCTTTTCCTGCCTTGTGCCTGAGTATTTCCTTTTGTCTAGTTTTTATCTGTCACTTAGTTTAGCCCCTTAGTTCCAGTCAGGTCAGACTTTTAATTCCTCCCTGTACTGTTGTTATTTTTTGTTGTAATAAATTACTTTTGTTTGTATTTGGAGTCGGGAGGCACGGTGGTGTAGTGGTTAGCACTGTCGCCTCACAGCAAGAAGGTACCGGGTTCGAATCCGAATCTGTGTGGAGTTTGCATGTTCTCCCCGTGTCTGCGTGGGTTCTCTCCGGGTACTCCGGCTTCCTCCCACCATCCAAAAACATGCATGGGGATTAGGTTAATTGGCTAATTTAAATTGACCGTAGGTGTGAATGTGAGTGTGAATGGTTGCCTGTCTCTATGTGCCCTGCGATGAGGTGGCGACTTGTCCAGGGTGTACCCTGCCTTCTGCCCTAAGACAGCTGGGATAGGCTCCAGCTCCCCCCGCGACCCTATGAGGATAAGCGGTAGATAATGGATGTATGGATGTATTCGGAGTCTTGCGTTTGGGTTCATTTCCGTGTTTGTTCCATGTTCTAACACAAGGTGGCCGAGAAGCACCAAATTTTCTATATTACTTCCTTGCAATATTTATTCAAATGGACACAAAAGCAAAGTCACAATATCCCCTGGTTAGTCCTAGAACAAAGTATATGTAAAACAACTTCAGTCACAGACCTTCCCTTTCTACCACAATCAATCCAAAAACTAAGCTACTGTAAATACTCTACAATGCACACAACTCTGACAGCCTGTTGAACAAATGAACAAAATCACTAAATCATCGCTTGCCCCATGTAGATACACCCCAATCTGGCACAACCCTGAATTCAAATTAGGCAGCATCCCTATCTATTTCCAAACATGGCACAAAAATGGAATCATCCATCTCCAGCACCTCTTTCCCGACAATCAATTCATTTCATTTGTTACTTTAACCCCGGAATACGGGGTTGGGAGAGATCAGATTCTACAATACCATCAATTAATATCCATAATCAAATCTAAAATTAAGATAGCAAACAACACACTCTAACCATCTAAATTAATGGAAGAAATTATGAAATTTAATCTCCACCTCCAATCTGTATAAACTTATTTCCAGCACAGACACCTCCATATCACTCCCAACCACCAAATGATCTGGCCCTCTCTCCCAACCCCGATTTCTGGATACAAGTTAATGAAAATATCTTCTCCATGGCTACCAACTACACTTAATACAGTGCAAAACGATACACAGGTACCACATTACCCAGAATAAAATGTTTAAAATGAAATTAACAGACACAAACATCTGTTCACAATGCACACAAGGTAGCACAGATGACTATATGCATGCCACGTGGGTTTGTCATCCAGTTTGCACTTTTAGGACAGCAGAATCCCATTATCCCCATCACTCTGCCTACTAGGAGACACCACACAAATCAGCCTCCCTCTCAAATACAAAAAAACATTATTGGTCTCCCTATCGCAAAGAAAATAATCTTCCAAATTTGGCAAACTAAAAATTTGATCCACATTACCCATTGGTTCAACTCTCTCACAGAATACATCTCAATAGAAAAACTATCTGCTCATAAAAGGAACAATTTGTCTGTCTTTAATGATACTTGGAACAAAATCTTAATTCATCTAAATCCAAAACAAAGCCCACCAAATCAAAGACACATACAAAACCATGAATATCACCCTCCTTAACATCTCTCTCCAATAAAGCTATAACTCAAAATCACACTTCCCCTTTTCTTCTTTTCTCTCTTCCCTATCTCCCATCACTCTCTGTCCTTGTTCAGTGTAAATTAATAAAATGAATTTGTCTTATATGTTCGTTTGGTTTGTTAGCTTAATGCTGTCTGTGTTTTTGTTCTGTTTTGTCTGTGTGTATTATAATTATTCATATTATAATTATTATTATTATTTATTTATTTATTTTTTAATTTATCTTTTGCATTTCCTTATGGAGGTGTCCTTCTCAACTTGTCCCAGGAGCTGCTCTCTGCTCTGCGGGGCCTGCTTGGCTCTTGCTCCTCCTCCTGGGAGCTAGTTGTATCCAGTGTCTCACCTCCTGAGTCCCTGGGCTGCGGGATCCATGCTCTCTCGGGGGTCCTGTGGGTGGCTGCTGCCGGTCGCCCCTGGGGCGCTGCGGGGGGCCCTGGGGTTCAGGATGGGGCAGCCCACCTGTTGCTCCCCCGCCCCTCTTCCGCTCCTCCGCCCCTTCCTCGTTGTCTCCCCTCTCCTTCCTGTCTGCCCCTCTTCCCCTCCAGCCCCCTCCCCTCAGGAGTTGGGGGCCATCCGTTGCCTGAAGGTGGGCTAGGGGAATGGGTGGGTCCTCATGGGGGTGGGCTCCAGCTCATTGTACACAGGCTGGTTGACCTATTTCTGTTAGCTGGGGGCTTTGGTTCCGGGGTCTGTGCTGTCCTGGGGAGTGGTGGAGTGGGGATAGGGTTAACAATGTGGTGGGCTGGCGCCCGGAGGTCCTTGTCACCATTGCTTCCGGGGGTGGCGTGGGCGCCTGTGTTTTGAGTGTCCTCGGGGTTGCCCTGTCTCCTGTCTGGGTCGGGTTGCTGTGGACTGCAGACCTGCAGTCGGACCTCATCGAACATTGGGGCATGACTCTGGTGCGGCGACTCCTGGGAGTCATGGTGTTTGCAGGGTTCGTCGGTCCCGTTGGGGTTTTCCGGGGTTCCTTTGTCTCTCGGCCCTGGGGGCTCTGCGCCTCAGTGCCAATTTCCATGGCGGGTGGGCTGTCTAGTCCCGGGCCCCCTGGTCTTTTTCGTGGCGCTGTGGGGGCGTCTGGCTATGTCTCCTCTTGGTCCCTGGATTTGTGTGTTTCCCAGTTGGCTCTCTGAGCGATGCCTACTGGGTGTTCCTGCCGTCTGGGCAGGACGAACGCTTGGCCAGCGGGTCCCTGCTCAGTCATCTTAGCTGCTCTGGTCTTTGGTGCCAATCACTCATGCATGTTGACTCAGGGTGTACAAGCATTTGTCGTGTCCCATTGTTGAGTACTTATGGGACCCGCCAGAATGAGCTGAATCACTCTTTGGGCTTCACACCAAATTCATGCTCTCTATGCACTCTTACTCTTATTTCATCTGTCCCTTTGGTGCCCCACTATTTTTATTTACTTCTTATTTTTCTTCTTCCTTTTCTTTTTCTTATAATTATCTTTTCTCTCCTGTCTTTGTTTCAGGGATATTGGTTGCTGGGAATGATGCATCTCACATTCTTGAGTTCTAATGACACTGCCCGTTTATAGCCTTCTCCACCCATCCTATCTCATCCTGTCTATCATTGTTTCCCCCTCAATTCACAAAGGTGCGCCACTTTTCTCTCTGGTTCATAATAAGAAAATGTAATAAAGAATGACAGTTTCGACACCAGAGAGGGATGGTGACCGTCACACCCGCACAGATGTCAATATACTTTTCTGCAAGATTAAAATATGCACCAACCCCAAAAAAATATGTATTATATGGTAGTATTATGCTGTGGGGCTGTTTTGCTGCCAATGGAACTGGTGTTTTACAGAGAGTAAATGGGATAATGAGGAAGGAGGATTACCTTCAAATTCTTCAAGATAACCTAAAATCATCAGCCGGAAGGTTGGGTCTTGGATGCAGTTGGGTGTTCCAACAGGACAATGACCCCAAACACACATCAAAAGTGGTAATTGAATGGCTAAATCAGGCTAGAATTAAGGTTTTAGAATGGACTTCCCAAAGTCCTGACTTAAACCCCATTGAGAACATGTGAACAATGCTGTAGAAACAAATTGTTAACAAATTTAACTGAACTTCACCAATTCTGTCAAGAGGAGTGGTCAAAGATTCAACCAGAAACTTGTGGATGGCTACCAAAAGTACTTAATTGAAGTGAAAATGGCCAAGGGACATGTAATCAAATATTAGCATTGCTGTATGTATATTTTTGAGCCAGCAGATTTGGTCACATTTTCAGTTGACCCATAATAAAGTCATAAAAGAACCAAACTTCATGAATGTTTTTTGTGACAAAGAAGCATCTGTTCCAATCACGCTATCAGAGAAAAATCAGAGTTGTAGAAATAACGAGAAACTCAAGCGAGCCATGACATTGTGTTCTCTACAAGTGTAAATAAACTTTTGACCACAACTGTAAATCCCCTTTGTTTCCAAATGCTAGCATTGATGTGGCAGACACCGTACCCATAGCTGCTGTCTGTGTAGATCTTTTGTGTTTCTTTTTTTCCTGCCGCTAATTTACATGCACCTGTCAATGCTTTAATTTCTGCGAACTGTGTAGAGCATGGTTGTTCAAGGCTTACTGATTGAATTTTATTAAAGGTGCTGTCTGGGTTTAATTGGACTATACCATAGCCTTCTTCGATACCTGTCTCACCTTGTGTGTATGAGCCATGAACCACGTCACATCAGATGAAATTGGATAATTGTAGAGTTTGTCGCAGACTTTCATAAAATTTTCTGTATAAGTGATATAATCATGTGGAGAGCCTTCTGTGGGCAGCACCATTCTTGTGGCTGGATTGACTGTGGTACATCGTTGTATCGTTCAGTCTATGTTAACAAAATCTCTTAGCCAGTTAGCCTAGCTTGTGTAACCACACACCGTGGGCTTGTGAGTCTAGCATGTAGCTGATGGGACATGTTCAAAATTACTGGGTGTCCCATTGTTATTACAGACGCTTTTTGTAGGCAAAAGCGGCAGCAGCCAGTCCCTGATAGCAGGGTGGCAGCCCCTCCTCCACACTATCTATCTTAGTGCTGTAATATGCTATAGGTTGTTTCCCTGTAGGTGAATCTTGCATCAGTACTGCACAAGCACCGCCTTGTCTCTCAGCTACATACAAGTGAAATAGTTTGCTGTAGTCTGGGTCTAGCCAATGCTGGGGCAGTTTGCATATCACTTTTTAGGAGAAAGAAAGCTTTCTCTGCCTCACTGGTCCATTTAATCAAAGCAGACCTGTTAGTTTGTCCTGCTGCACGTATCATGGCTCTAAGTGGAGCTATTTTAAGAGCATAGTCACAGATCCAGGGTCTGCTGTAGCCAGCCATTCCCAGGAATGAAAGCATGTGGCCCACCATTTGCGGTTTAGGGGCCGTCCGTATTGTTTCTAATTGAGAGGAGGCAATATGCCTTTTATCTCCACTCAGCTGTTGGCTTAAATAGTCAACTGTCTTCTCACAGAATTGCAATTAATCTTTACTGACTTTATGTCCTCCATTTGCCATTTCACTTTCAGTTTCACTGCCTGAATCCTGTTGCTCTCCCTCGTCTGAGTGCAGCTGTGATTTCTCAAGGCCGTTGCTTTCAGATCTGGAATATGCTTTTTAGGAATGGTGTTAGATTTTCTTAAAGTGTCTTTATTCTTTTCTTTATTATTTTTTCCTCTTTGTCTTTCTTCTGTTGGCCTCTTCTCTTTTTTATTTCTATTGTTACTTGTCCTGTTACTTGCTCTTCAACGGCTGTCTTCCACTTGTGTTGTACAGTCACTGTAGCCTGGTGGAGGAGGGAGTCCATAAAATTGCTTAATTGCTTAATTGATCTCAACCTAGAAGCTACACTGTAGCAACAACAAGAGATACAGTCACACTACAAAGGAGCAATATAATGAACAGGAAACTATTACTTTTTATAATTAAGGTGTAATATAGAAGTGCAGTCATATAATTTAGATATAACTAGGCTAAATGTTTCTACTCCACAACTGTAATGTTGAAAACAATAAGGTCACTCTATAAACTCATTATATCTCACAAATAAAATGTCAGCAAAGTTTATAAAGACTAAAGGTTGAACTCAGATATCAGTCAGTATTAGTTCTCTCTCCTGTCATGCTCTACAGTGCTGGTAGAGGAGGAGTCATCTGATCAATTTACAGTTACATCAATAACCAACTATCTTGAACAGTAAGATTATACCCAGATAGCAGCTGACACTGTGCCGGATCCGTCCACAAGTCGCCAGATTCGCATAGCAGTCACGCCCGTTGAGCGCCTGTGTACCAGTTGTGGCCGGGACCGTCAGACTGACAGTTGAAATGATTGGTTAGGGGCTGTTAAGGGGCGGACTGTGCAGACCGAACGCGCCATGATTTTAAATTTAACAGTCAACGGCAACGCAGGACGTCACAGCAGCGAGCAGCAGCAAGGTGGACACCGGGAAACAAGCATTCAAGGCGTCAAACCAGCATTATGAAGAGTGGAAAATATTAAAAGTGCTTTATTTAACATAATACTCGCTATGAACGTTATCGGCATGTTTTTTCTTTCATTCTTGGGCTCTCGTTATCTCTTGAATGACCGACAATTTGGCATTGCTAGCGTTAGCTAACGTTAACATAAGTAGCAGTTTCTTACCGAAAATACGAGAACACAAATGAATTCAATGACATAACGGTTCTGTCTCTGTTGTAAGCGGACTGCATGACTGAAAATGTTACTCAATCAAGTGTCAACGTTACCAAGCGCTAACTAGCACACAAACTGTTAGCTGTTGCCCCCACATACATACACCCGCGATTCAGTTTTCACAGCAGCAGAGAAGCTGCATGTGGAAGAGACTTCCACATGCATGACGGAGTTTAGTACAACTAACTTGATTGTGAATGACATCGACACCAACCAGGTGCACTTATAAAATTAAACAACTGTATAAGGAGGCCTTTACATTAAAGAGGAGAGTCTTTTTTCTGTCAGACCTCCTCAGAGCAGAGCAAACTGGTGGGGGAGGAGGAGGAGGGCAGATTGGTCACTTGCGGATGCCGTCGTCCTCTCGCACTGATTAAAAAAAAAAAAAATGCCAAAATTGGTCACAAACTATACCTGAGTGTCTGCACAAATTAAGTCTCTGTGTATGAAACACTGCAGAGTGTAACATCGTGCTGTTCACAGTCTGCTGACAGACAGGGTTGTGTACAGGAATCCTAGACCCGCGAAAGATCTCGCGAGTTTGAACATTTTCGTAGAAACAGTGGACACAAATCTAGAGTTTACCAAATCAAGAGTTACCTTCCAGACACGACCGAGAAAGTTACGCAGCTCCAAAAATAGAAAGCCATGTCCTGGTGCTGATGTTTTTAATGTGGCGGGCAGCCATAAATAAAACACTGTATTTACTGAGCCACAGAGAGTCACTTACCTGTTGTGATAGAAAAAATACTCAGATACTTAAGTAAAAGCATTAATACCACAATGTAAAAATACCTAATTACAATTAAAAATCTTGCATGTGACTGTTTCCTTTTTGAAAAATCAAATTTTTATTGCTTTTGTTGTACTTAAGTGGTTCTATGATTGTTTTTTTAATTATTAAATACAGACCTGCAAACTCATAAGAGGAGAAAAAGGTGGCATGTTGGTAAACCAATCCCCTGTAGGAGGTCTGAGAGCGTCCTGCTCCAACAGAAAAATGTTGTGATTTTAACATGTGAATAAAGCATTCTGGTGGCTGATTCAGTTAAAAGTTAGTTAAATCTTTTGTGTGTGGATTCTGCAGACATTACTATCCTTAATTTTACCTTTGTATGTGTGCTCTGCAGGATATGACGTACATGGAAACTGTTTGACTGGTTTTGTAGTCCTTTTGAGTGGATGTTGGCATTGTCCGTTATATTTTGGCTCACTAAAAAAACTAGTTCCCAGTCCAGTAGGGGCTATTGCTTTACACCCGGTCGGTCATAGTCCATTAAAATTTGACTCGACGTGAAGCACAAGGTGCGTTGACATGATTTTTATTTGTAGCAAAATTGGCATTGTTTGTCATTGTTTATTTCCATGTTTTAGAGTGCTGATTCAGGCATTAGTTTCTACTAAAGTTAATTGTTAGCCTCAAACTGTGCTACTGCCACAAGATAAATGCCACATAATGCTATTGGTCAGTGTTTCAATGCCGTTACTGTCGTGTTGCAAACTTTGTTTTATGAGGCTTTTGATTCTGTGGTAGTGACAATACTTTAACATGTAATGAGGAACTCTTGACATTAACTAAGCTCAAACTGTATTACACACATAGTGCCTTAGTACAAAAACATGTTTAATTGATGTCCCTCTCTCTCATAGACATGTATTTTTCCTAAGCAAAAATCTGTAATTTTAAAACACTTGTACAATGTACAAACCGGAAAATACTGCCAATGAATTTAAAGCAGATTACATACAATTACTCTTAACACAGTCACCATCTATGTACTGCAATAACTTTGTTCAGCCACATAGGAAAATGTACATTGTTATGCTGTCATTGAACAAAATAATTTGTGCTGTGAAAATCACCTTTAACTAAATATATGTCAACAGTAGCAGCACTTTATGTTATACAACACTGTAAAAACCTCCCCTTTTCTCCTGGTAGGTCAACAGCTGTTCCTGTGCTGGTTGCTGAAGACGTAAGTAAAAGATGGAAGCAAAGGTTGTTTCTAAGTCCACTCTGAGAAGGCGTGCACGAAGAGACCTTAAAAGAACACTACAACAAATTAGTGATGACTACAGCATTCATCTGCCTGTCAATGATGATGATCAGACTGGAGAAAGGGTGATGGATGACATTTGTAGTGAAAATGCAGTAGTGCGGGAGGACAGTGCAACAGATATAGACATGGGCACCAACAATTCTGACCATGATGTGGATGCAACCACTTTTGACCATGTGGATGCAGACTTTTATGACCTTCCTCAGTGTAGTAGCTCAGACTTGTCTGAATCTAATGATGAAGATGTTGAGCCATGTAGCCTCAAAGGCAACATCTGTAGTTGGGCCCTAACCTTTGGAATTTTCACTTGTTGCTCTTACAGCACTTTTAAGTATCCTGAGACTTTACCACCCAGACTTACCAAAAGACGCAAGAACTATCCTAAAGACTAATACTCAGTACACTATTCAGAACAAGGTTGGGGGGGGCAGTATCACTATTTTGGCATATTGTCCTCCATCAAAACGACACTGTCTCAGATCACTGACTCACTTGTTGATTGTTTTACCTTGAAGTTGCAGATAAATATTGATGGGTTACCCCTGTTTAAGAGCACAAGCATTCAACTTTGGCCTATTTTAGGACTGTTGGTCAGTGTTCCGATGAAAGAGCCTGTCATTATTGCTTTATTTTGTGGACCCAACAAACCACAATCAGCTGATGAATTTTTAAAAGATTTTGTTATTGAGCTACAGGAACTGGAAAAGGGCTTCGCCTTTAATGGAAAACGGCTTTTTCTGAATGTTGACTCTGTAATATGTGATGCACCTGCAAAAGCATTTGTAAAGAACATAAAGCCACATAATGGATATTACGGTTGTGACAAATGTGTGCAACGAGGACTATACATGAACAGACGGATGAGTTTTCCATTAACTGATAGCACGTTAAGGATTGATGAATCTTTTGCACAGCAGGTTTATGAAGATCATCAAAATGGACCAAATCCTTTTCATGGTTCAAATGTTGGCATGGTGTCACAATTTACAATGGACTATATGCATTTGGTTTGTTTAGGTGTGGTTAGAAAGTTGTTGCTAATGTGGCTTAGAGGTCCTCTCAATGTTAGGTTATCTGCAAATGTCGTAAATCAAATGTCTGATCGCATGAAAGAGCTGCGACCTTACATTCCTGTGGAATTTGCACGGAAACCACGGTCATTTAGAGAAATAGACCGATGGAAGGCCTCTGAATTTAGACAGTTTCTACTGTATATTGGTCCTGTCATTCTGTCTTCATTTTTGCCAAGTAATATGTACAACAACTTCATGTTGCTGTCCACTGCCATTGCTATTTTAATCAGTGTGGACCCCTCATCGTCCTACAGTCAGTATTCTCTATACTTAAACCTTTTGTATCACATATTGGTGAGATATATGGCAAAGATGCTATTGTGTATAATGTGCATGGTTTAGTTCATCTTCCAGGAGATGTACAGCAGTTTGGTTGTCTGGATCGCATTTCAGCATTTCCCTATGAAAACAACCTCCAAAAGATAAAGAGACTTGTAAGAAAACCAGATCGCCCTTTTGCTCAGATTATTCGAAGACTGTCAGAACAAACTTCTTTCAGGGCATATGCTGCAGCTACTGATGGGGCTTCTGGTGTGGCATCAAGCTCCTTAAAAATACAACATTTTGATGGACGGATTCCAGATGGACTTGATGTGAAAGCACAGTACACTCAGTTACATACTGAAAATTGGACAATGAAAATCTCAACAGGGAACAACATCTTTTTTATTGGAGATGATGTTTGTGTGATTAAAAACATTGTTGTGTGCACTGATGGAATATATATTGTATACAAGGTCTTCTCAGAAAGGTCACCCTTCTTTCAGTACCCATTCAGGTCTGACTTTCTAAGCATATTCTGTGTCTCTCAGCCATCAGGCCAAATCAGGTGTGCAAAAGTGTCAGAAGTTACAAAAAAGTGTGTGGCCCTCCCTCATAGGGGAGGTTTTGTGGTCATGCCTTTACTGCATTGATTGAAACAATAGTTAATGTTACTCGGTGTGATCTTCATATTTGATGGGATGTGAGCAAACTGTGATTTATGATTTTTGAAGAACAATCCATGTCGGTCCATATGTACATTAAGTTGAAGGTGTTTGAAATGGCAGAACAATTACACACGTGCACATTTCAGTGAAATTATGAATGCTAGCTGCCATCCAAAATTTGACACTGTGTGCCAGTGGAATGCACTGTCTTGTTGTCTTCTTTTCCCCATTTGATTTCCTTCATTTACAGGATGTTTCATGTAGTCCAGTTTTTAGATGAGCAAAAGTCTGTGTCTGTGGTGCCACAGTCTTGGTACAGCAATGGAGCAACATATTGGCCATCCTATAAAAGTGACGAAAAAATCAACAAAGCAAACCAACAAACAAAGATTAGTAGAACAGCCAAGCCAACACTGGGCCAAACATGATGTCAGAGTGTTGAAGACGTGGTAAAAAAAAAAAAATATATATATATATTTTCCATTTTCAACTCTAGCTTTGTTAAGTACAACTTGAAGGTACTTATTTACAATGAATTAAGTAATTTTGAGTTCATAAGTTTACAGCAGTATTTGTATGTCAATAGTTATCAATTGCCATAACCTTGTGTGAAATTAGTAATACTATATTCTATATTTGGTTCAGTTTCTGTTTTTGAAAAACTTGAAAATATGACTTGGACCATTATTTTGATTTATACATACACATGACATATTTATACATACATATGATATATAAATGCGTGCAGTAATAAGAGGCATGTTAATGTGGAGATTTGGTCATGGTCCTTCATATGTTAACTGTCTAAATTGTTTATTTTAGATGATTATATGTCAGCTTGGCAGGCAATGAAGAAATCCTTGACCTGCCAAACATCAGCGCTTGACTCTGATCATGATGAGGAGGAGATGGCAACACAACGGCTTAAAAGGAAACGTAAACCAGTGTAAGTCCAAATAGCAGTCAGATTTATTGTTTAAGTTAGACATTTTATTTGGCATTAATGCATATTTTCATTGTATTAATAGCCACCGCTTAGGCAATACAGATGATGAAAGTGATCAAGAAATGGCTCCTCAAAACAACAAGGCCCGATCACCACAGCCTTCAAAGTCCAATTCACGTAAAACTCAGCAGTCCTCATCATGCCCTGCTCCACCAGTGCCATCTCCTTACCGATCATCACTTCCACCAGCACCTGTGTCATCTCCTCGCCGGTCGCCATCATCACTTAATGAGTCATTACCATCAATACTGCCACCACTGTCATCTCCTCGGGCATTGTCTCCAAGGTAAATGAAAGATGACTTGTTAAAAAAAAGTAGAGCATTATATGTTTGTGTTGATTCTGCCTTCAAACCACCAGTTCCTCATGTCTCTCCTGTCTTTAAACCCCATATCAAGATGCCAAATTCCATCTTCACATTGGTCGTCTCTGAGCCCCATTCAATCTCCTCATCGATCATCACACTTTGTGTCATCTCCATATTGGTCACCATCACGACCGGCCTCATCTCCTCATCATCGGCCGTCATCACACCCAGTCTCACCTCCTCATCGGTCATCGTCTCGCCCAGTCTCACCTCCTCATCGGTCATCGTCTCGCCCAGTCTCATCTCCTCATCATCGGTCATCGTCACGCTCAATCTCATCTCCTCATCATCAGTCATCATCTCACCCAGTCTCACCTCATCATCGGTCATCATCACGCTCAGTCTCATCTCCTCATCATCGGTCATCGTCACGCTCAATCTCATCTCCTCATCATCAGTCATCATCTCACCCAGTCTCACCTCATCATCGGTCATCGTCACGCTCAGTCTCATCTCCTCATCATCGGCCATCGTCAAGCTCACTGCCATCCTATCGTCGGTCATCATCACGCCCAGTGTCATCTCCTCGTCAGCCATCGCCAAGCTCACTGCCATCTTGTCATTGGTCATCACCATCATCGTGCCAAGTGCCATCTTCTCAGCCCTCCCTATCCTCTGCACCCCACTCACAGTCATTCTTGGAGTCTCAAGACACTCCTGAACTCTTCAGGCCATCTTTCAGAGTGGGACAATCAGGAATAGAGCAGGTACCTTGCTCTGGTAAGTTTCCACAACTGTACTTCCTAACTTCCTAGGAACTTCCTAACATTAGCTTTAATGTTTTGGTCATAATGATCATTACTTCTGTCGATCTGCAGCTCTATCATTTCTCTTTAGATAATGTGTTTGTAAACAAGTAACCTCGGCAAATAGCCTTTGTAGATAAAAAACATACTGTGCATCATAGCCATGCTTATTGGCTAAAACATTTTTTGATGAACACACATGACAGAAAACCAAATGCAAATGCTTCTCCACAAATACTTAATTTCTCATGATGAACCTTTGATTTTTAATCACTGGCACGTCATTTAGTCCCCTACACAAAGTAATGTGTAGCCCAAAAAACACAACATTTATTTCTCTGTCTCTCTCTCTCTCTCAGCTGCTGAACTTCACATCCTTAAGCTGCTTGAACACATGAAACACCAGCTAACACAACTGATTGCAATGGTCAACTTGATTCCTGGGAGGATGGTTGATGAATTTCCAACTGAAGTACCTGAAGGCATTCAGTTCCCCTTTGGCTCACTGGAGGAGGTGGAACACTTCGAGGAGTGGCTGAAAGAACCGCACAATTCCTCACAGAAAAAGAACTTGGCATGAACTGATTTGTCCTAACATTTAAACCATTAGATCCACCAGATGTTTAACACTATGACAATCCTTCTCTTCACTCTTGGTGTGAATGCTGACTAGCATCTTCTGCAGAATCTGCACTTTGAAACCCTTTAATTTCACATACTTTAAAGTGTAACTAGATAAACCTCCAAACCATTTTCATCTGCAGAAAACCAGTGTGTATATGCTTTTAATAGTGTTGTTGATTGATCATGGTCCAAATCTAGATAGTTTAGTGCAAAGTATATAATCTGCACTTTATGCTAAAAATGTGCATTGCAACTGCCATTAACTGGTTAATAGTTCACCATGTCAAACTGTTATCAGTTTGATATGGTGGCAGCCTCTCTAAACTTTCAAGTCATTATATGACCTGACATGTAATTTCTTGTTATAATTTGTCTTCATTTTTAATCTCCCCAGATTTCTGCCCTGGGTTCCATTGGAGGACAGGACACAAAGCATGTTATCTGGAACATCCTGTGACACATATTTTGTGATACTGTGGCTAAGAAAATCTGTTGGAAGGGAGCAAATGGAAAGATGGCATTCAGACAAATGGCATTGAGGGCAGTACTTGCACGTGAGTGCAGAATGCATAAACACGCCACTAGAAAAAAAAGTTAAATTTGTGGGGAAAAAAAAGTTACAATTTTTTTCTTAGAAACTGCTTTACATGTCTTTTGGAACATAGGCATATGCTAAAATTGTTCAATTTTTCAAAATAGCATGAAACTTGATGTAGTTTAGGGCCCTGAACATTTTCATATATAAAGCAGAATTGTCTTGTCGTTTCCATGGTAGCCATTTTACTTTTAGCCATAGCTGAATTATATATTGCATTTTATACCTGAGCCAGGATTACCAGAAAAGGATATGTCTACCCCAATATTTGGATGGTCAGGAATTACAGTGACATTAAACACAACATCATAACCTGTTCAGATGAATACTTAATTGTGAATTCAGTGAAGTAAGAGGGTGTCAAAAAATAGGTTTAGGTAAGACTTTGTCATATCATGTCTGTTTCATGAATGTTGTGTATAGATTTCAAAAGCATTGTCATATTAAATATTCTTCTACTACTCTCTACAATCACCGAGATAATTATCAAAAGTATTAAGCCTTAGAAATAGTTAAAGGTTATGTACAATTTCAAAAACTTAAGTTGTTTACTCATCATGCATGCAGAAGACATGGTTTGACAAAATCACACCTTTGTCTGCAAATCCTCTGCTTCCACAGCCAGCAGGAGAGGATTAACTAATGATCACACTTGTTTTAATGACCAGAGAGCTGCGGATGAGTGGCTCCATACCTGAAAATGTTCAGCGTCCTAAACTGTATGATTGACTGGTGATTTTTTTTTTTTTTTTGACATAATACATGGAAAAGTAATTTTCCTTCTCACAGTGTCTCTGAATTCATCTTTAGGTGTTCACCTGGACAGTTTATGATGCCAACGTAGCATCGCGGTAATATTTGACCATCAAAACAAAGGGGTAGACATCACCTTTCTGTGTTATCATTGGTTCAGGAGATATGCAAAATGCACAATACAATTATAGTTGAAAGTAATAATGGCTGCCATAGCAACCACAAACCAATTCTGCAAATGCTCTATGTCTGAAAATGATCATGGCTCCAAACTAGGGTTGGGCGGTATCAGCAAAATCTTATATCATGGTATGAGTAATTTCATGTCACGGTAACGGTATATATCGCCATAGGTTCGCATTTGATCATTTTCCTCTTTCATTTTTATTTGCTCACAGCAGCATAACATTATTTTAAAGAAAATATAATAATATAATAAATAATAAACCATGTCTGTTGTTGTAGCAAAATGAAGAGTACTTTGAAGCTCCTTTTCAATTTTGCTACGGCACTCCATATAGTCGTGGCAACTCCGCCTCTGTAAAGTGCTTGCGGCTGGGCATTACATACCTCGGGTTGAGGGTGCGGAGTAATTCTCTGAACCCCGGCTTTTCAACGGTATAAATCAGGACCATATCTTTGCCTATGTGCTTCGTGATGGCCTCTGTTATCTCCCTCCATCAACGTGAGTTTTTGTCATACGGGGTGCCTTTGGCGAAAGACTGACGAGCTCTTTTGGACAAGAGGAGCTGCTGCAACGTTTGTTTTTGATGCAGCAGGAGCTCCACGCATCTTTTGGCTTTCATAATACAGCTTTGCATGTTTTAACTTAAAGTGGTGGAAGAGGTTACTGGTGTTTCCACTTCCAGCAGCAACAGTCACGTGACACTGCAGATTATCACTTCTTGTTCGTTGTCGGATTTTCCAAATCCGAAAAAGTTCCACACAACAGACGTAGCGCCGTTTTTCGGCTTCCGCCATGATTGTTATCACTCCGGTAAGATGTTTCTTCTTCGTCTGAACGTGCTACTACGCCAGCAGTCTGCTGCAGCGCCCCATGTGTCAAGGCGGTGTAACTACAGTGACTCCGAGAGATGCCGCAGACTGCTCTTTCTCCAGTATAAATGGTATTGCAAAATCTCTACCGGTAGACACTTTTATACCGTCACACGGTATACTACCGTGTGACGTAGTTTCATGCTAAAAGTCTATGAATCACCTCAGATATTGCATAAAGCATCTGGACTAAACAGTGTTGTCCCCTTTCACTTCGTGTTGCTTACATTAATTTGCTGTGAATGTTGTTTGTATAGGTGCTGTACGCAAATGCCATGTTGCAAAGCAAGCGACAGACATGGACATCAATAAGCATGTCATCAGATGGTTCAATTTAGCATCTGACCGTTGGGTGGTCGTCGGGACCGGGAGCACAGGTAACACTAGATGCAACTGATATTTAATCAAAGTATTCAACTGTTAACATGGCTGATGTTTGTCACTGCCTTGTAATGCAGAGAACATTGCAAGAAGTCATAGTTTGAGTTTTCTGGTATTTCAGTTACAGTAAATAGCCATTATTAAATTTGTTTTTTGTTTTTCTTTATCAATAAATCATTTGTAATCACAAATATTTTTCATCCCTAGGTCTACAGCTCAGAACCAAAGGCTGCACGATGACCTGTGAAACCCATATGGCAAGCATACTCAAGTGTTTCACTCTGTTTACAAGTTAATGTCTGTTTCAAGGTCAATATATGTTTACTGAAAAGACTATCTCAATGTAAGGTTGCTTGTTTCACAAAATAGGATCTTTATTAAAAAAAAAAAAAGATGTTAAATTTTTTGGGGAAAAAACTGTCCTACTGTGTTCATCTGTGACAACTTGAAAATGTGTTCTATGGTTATGTGATTTGATTTGTAAGTAATTTTGTTTGATGTATTTTTTTTATTAATGTTTATTTTTTGTTTATAGTGCATTTTTTATCATTAATATGTATTTTTGTCTTTTATTTTCTTTTTAAAAATAAGTGTTTCAGTTATTGTTTATTATTCTGCAATCTTGTTCACAAACCAGGCTCAGGAGAGCAGAATTGAACTATAACCTACACCACTTGAATTTTCATGTATACAGTTAAAACTTGAATACTTACTATGGCAGCCTTTTGTTTTTTTCAGATATGATGTTTACAGTGTTACGTTTTAGCATGGTTTTATACAATAGTATGCTGCTAATTGTTAAGAAACCTTAACAAAAAGTACTGTCATTATTCCTTTTAATAGATAGACAATCTTAATTTGCCATTTAGACACATTAAAGTATACATTTCAATACTGAAAACTGTTTTGGTACAAATCTGGACCACATCTGGTCCAGAGCTGATCAGAATGTAATTTTTGGGTAACACGTGTGTGCCTTATTTGGGCCGTATATTAACTTGGTTTTTGCTGCTCTGGACCAGTTCTGGCCCAAAGCTGTTGCAGATCTGGCAAATGAGTCCATACCAGGTCAGGCCCATTGTGCAAAAAGACACTGGTACAGATGTGTTTTACCAATTCGGACCAAACTTTTTAGCACATCTGGCCCATGTCTGGTCCAATTAGATTTTGCTGTCTGGGTAGCCTGTTATAGCTGTTGTTGTTAAGGTAGATAATAAATCTGTGACAGCCCTGCAGTCTGCACTTTGTCATATCAAGCCAGCCAAGCTACACTGGGGATTTATACTTGTACTTTTATTACGTCAAAGTAAAAGCCTTATGTTAACAAACAGAGTTCTATGAACAAACAAAACATCAGAGGGCTTTTATTTTGAAATTATAGCAGGAAGTTCTGATTAAAAAATAATACTTGACTCTCTTGTCAGAGCCAGCGCTGTACAATGTAGAAGGCGGAGGAGTTACTGAACAGGGCAGATTAAAACAATGATTTATTGTAACCATTTCACCTTGTTGATGCTTATTTAATACTTGTAATAATAACTAATAGCTTCTCTTTTACAAAGTCAGATCAGCTGATCCTAGCTGCGCTGTGTGTGCATGTGTATGTGTGTAAATCTTCAGATAGTGAGAGAGGAGAGGCAAACACAGGAGCCGCTCTTATAGCCTCACTCCCTGTGTAACAATGGTAGGGGCCCACATTTGGCCCGCATATGTGTTCATATAAGTGTTCCTCCTTAGCACTAGTCACTTTTCCATTGGCAAGGAGCCCAGTCAGAGCCACATCATTACGTCACTGCAAAACGTCAGTACGTAACAGCATTTTTGCTTTCACCCGGCAAAGCTTCTGCGGTATAAAATCAAAACAATTAATCAAAACAAAACAAAACAAGGCACAAAATCCAGAGCCTACTCTTTCAGATGAATGACATCGCTTGTTGGTGGGTGATTCACAATACCCACACTAGAAGCTTGTGTACGACTGTAATAATGAATTTACAAGCACTAAATATTTCTTTGCAACTTGTAAATTCTAATTCTCCAAATGATATGCACTCTGACCCCAGCCTCCACAGACTAGAGACAGCACAGATTATTTTATCCTTTGAAGCTTGGGTGGAGCTGGAGGCAGTTATGGCTAAATTACACTAATGTTTTGACACATCACTGTTGCAGAATAGAAAGATGGAAGCAGGGAGACAACAGCCCCTTTACAGATTGGCTGAAAGATTGTGGTAAGACAGCATGACTCCCATAGGCCATTATCAGTTGGACGTGTAATAAAGAAACTTAGAGGATATGTCAGGTTAATGTAGCAGCATAGCATGTGAAGATATTGGAACTCATCTAGACCAACAGCTTAAGTGACCCATGTGAATTCCAGTCACATTCATTATGATGCTAAATTGCCTCCTGGTTCTTTTTGTGGGTTTGGTTTAGTTTGTGATGATGATGATTTTGTCACAGACTGTGCCAAGGGATAAACAGCGAATCTGAGACAGAGCTGAGGATGAGTTCAGCATTTGTACGCATGAAGTGCTGTTCAGTCATCTGTCAGGAGGCACTCCTCTTTTAGTTAATACAGCTGTCCACACAGGCTGCATAACAGCTCAGCTATATTTTTATACCTCAGGTTCAAGTTAACTACATGCAAGAGGGAAGGAAATGCATCAGTTGTGAGTGGAATGTATGGATGAGTGAAAGAGATGGAATTGTTCTGGTCTTTGTAGCCTCAGTGGAGGCAAGAACAGGTAGCACCAGATCAGGCTTCTCCTATCTGCAGGCTTATGCAGGAGGAGACAAATTAACTCAGTGCACACAGAAAGCAAAGGGTTACATTCTGATTGAATGTAGAGCACCTGTCATGGTGAGGTGAATTTTTTAACCTCCATCTTTGTAAACACTTTATTTTGAAATGGATGTAGTCACATGTATACTCCTGCTAACTTTGGCAAGTATGTCACTAGCTGTCATAATTAGCTCCATCCTCTTTATGCATTCGTAGGTATCCATCGGGCTGTGTGAACAGTAGGGGTAGTAGGGGTGAGATGTGTCTGCGCTTGCCCTACCCCTTGCAGTGCAGTGCAGTGCAGGACCACCGTGACCAAGTTGCCAGGCTACAGATTGAGTCAAATCAAGTAAAGTTTATTTGTATAGCCCAATATCACAAATTATGAATTTGCCCCATTGGGCTTTACAATCTGTACAGGATATGACACTCTCTGTCCTTTACAAATGAGCAACAGAGGAGGGATCCCTCTTCCAGGATGGACAGACATGCAATAGATGCCATTTGTACAGAATAACAACAATGAAAACACATTAACTCTACATATAATGTATATAATAATAATAATAATAATAATAATAACATAATAACATATAATATAAAACATGACAACAGCTAATATACAGTGTATATATATATATATATATATATATATATATATATATATATATATATATATATATATATATATATACAGTATATATATAGAATTGTATGAGAGTGTCCAAGGGGATGAAGAGCATCATCAAGCTATCAGCAATGGATGAGAAGCACGTCTTCCTCTCCACCACGCCAACCAGAAGAAGCCTGGGCAGCACGTCTTCCTTTCCACCACACCAACCAGAAGAAGCCTGGGCAGCACGTCTTCCTCTCTCCACCACGCCAACCAGAAGAAGCCTATGCAGCACATCTTCCTCTCCACCACACCAAACAGGAGAAGCCTCTGCAAGATGACCTCGTCACCACCACGTCACTCAGAACCAGAAGATGAAGCCTGACTGGTCTTCACAACCACTACTCCACCAGGTAGACTGGATCCATGGATACCTGTGAGATGAGAACACATAGAGACTACGAGGTAAAAAAGAGAGCATGTGTCTTCCCCCTACCTATAAGCACTATCAAAAAGGAAAATCTTAAGCCTTCATTTGAATAAGGGGATGGTGTCTGCCTCCCGGACTGAAAGAGGGAGTTGGTTCCACAGAAGAGGAGCTTGATAACTGAAAGCTCTAGCTCCCATTCTACTTTCATAAACCCTAGGAACCTCCAATAGTCCTGCATTCTGAGTGCGCAGAGTTCTAGCAGGGTTATAAGGCACTATTAGCTCTTTAAGATAAGATGGTGCCTGACCATTAAGTGCCTTGTAGGTGAGGAGGAGGATTTTAAATTCTATTCTAGATTTTACAGGGAGGCTAACACAGTAGAAGTATGTTCTCTTTTCCTGGTTCTGGTCAGAACACGTGCTGCAGCGTTCTGGACCAGCTGGAGAGTCTTGATAGAATTATTGGGGCAGCCTGATAATGATGAATTGCAATAGTCCTGCCTAGAAGTAACAAATGCATGGACTAATTTTTCTGCATCGTTTTGAGAGAGAATATGCCTGATTTTTGCAATGTTACACAGATGGAAAAAAACAGTTCTAGCTTGTTTCATGTGGACGTTGAAGGACATACAGTATCTTGGTCAAAAATTACCCCAAGATTCCTAACTGTGGTGCTAGAGGCTGGTGCAAAGCCATCTAGAGTAAATAAGTCATTAGATAATTTATTTCTGAGATTTTCGGGGCCAATTAGAATAACTTCAGTTTTGTCTGAAGAACAAGAAATTGTCCGTCATCCAAGTTTTTATGTCCTTAAGGCATGTTTGGAGTTAAGCTAACTGGCTGGATTCGTCTGACTTGAATGACAAATATAGCTGAGTATCATCTGCATAACAGTGAAAGTTTATGGAGTGTTTTCTGATAACATTGCCTAAAGGAAGCATATATAAAGTGAATAGAATTGGCCCAAGCACAGAACCTTGACGAACTCTATAACTGACTTTGGAGTGCATGGAGGACTCATCATTAACGTGAACAAACTGTGATCGATCCGATAAATAGGATTTGAACCAGCTTAAAGCAGTTCCCCTGATGCCAATTAAATGTTCTAATCTCTGCAGCAGGATATGGTGGTCAATAGTATCAAAAGCAGCCTTAAGATCTAATAAGATAAGTACTGAGATGAGTCCGCTGTCTGACGCAATTAGCAGGTCATTAGAAATTTTCACCAGAGCGGTCTCGGTGCCATGATATTTTCTAAATCCTGACTGAAAATCCTCAAACAGATTATTGTTCTGGAGGAAGTCACACAGCTGACCGCACTCTGCTTTCTCAAGGATCTTAGAGAGAAAAGGAAGGTTGGATATTGGTCTATAGTTGGCTAAAACTTCAGGATCAAGACCGGGCTTCTTCAGAAGAGCTTTGATTACAGCTACTTTAAATGACTGAGGTACATAGCTTGACAGCAAAGACAAGTTGATCATGTTTAATAAAGAGGTGCTCAGTAACGGTAAAACTTCTTTAAGCAGTGAAGTTGGGATGGGATCTAAGAGACAGGTAGAAGGCTTAGAAGAGGAAATCACTGAAGTCAGTTTGAGGAGGTCTATGCTGTCTAAATATACATCAGGTTCTTCAATGGGTTCTAAGCTTCCTGTGTTTAAAGACAAAGCAGTTTCAGTTAAAGGCACAGTGTGACTGATTTTCTCCCTAATAGTTATAATCTTCTCATTAAAGAAGCTCATGAAGTCACTACTACTGAGGGTTATGGGAATAGATGGTTCAATAGAGTTGTGGTTACAGTGTTGAAAAGAAACCTGGGGTTGTTTTTATTTTTCTCTATTAATGATGAATAATAAGCTGCTCTGGCCTTACGGAGAGCCTTCCTATAAGCTTTCAGACTATCATGCCAGCCCAGGCGAGACTCTTGCAGACCGGTTAAACACCACTTCCTTTCAAATGTTCTTGTTGCTTGCTTTAAACTGTGGGTGTGAGGGTTATACCATGGAGCCAGCTTTCTGTGCTTTACTATCTTCTTTTTTAGAGGAGCAACAGAGTCTAATGATGCTAGCAGAGAGTCTGCAGCACTATCTACCAAATTATCAATTTGAATTGGACTAAAGTCTGAGTACTCAAGTATATCAGGATTAGGCATTGAATTAAAAGCTAATGGAATTATATCCTTAAACATGGATTTACCTGATGGAGTGTAGTCCAGAAGTAAAAATTCAAAGTTTAACAAATAATGGTCTGAAAGGAAAGAGTTGGTGGACTGGTAAATGTTCAATTTCAATGCCATAGGTCAGGACCAGGTCGAGTGTATGGTTAAAACAGTGAGATGGTTCCTGAACATTCTGACAAAAGCCAATTGAATCTAACAGTGAGATAAAAGCAGTACCAAGACTGTCACGATCAACATCCACATGAATATTAAAGTCACCTACAATAATTGCTTTATCAGTTCTCAGGACTAAAGTTGATAAAAACTCAGAGAACTCAGAGAGAAATTCAGAATATGGACTTGGAGCACAGTACACTATACCAAATAAAATAGGTTTCTTTGTTTTCCAGGTAAGGTGAGAGAGACTAAGAACCAGGCTTTCAAAAGACTTGATCAATAGACTAGAATCAAAAATGGCTGCAACTCCTCCTCCACGGTCTGTATCTCTAGGAATATGAGTGTTAATATGACTAGGAGGAGTGGATTCATTCAGGCTGACATAATCATCTTGACACAACCAGGTTTCAGTAAGACAAAATAAATCAACCTGGTTATCTGATATTAATTCATTTACTAGTAGAGCTTTAGATGATAATGACTTGATATTTAAAAGTTCACATTTAATTCTCCTGTCCTGATGAACTATTTCAGCAGTGATGTTAATTTTTATTAAATTATTTTGTTGAACTCCCCTTTGTTTACTATGGATTTAACTGATTTCAGCGGTCGTGAGACAGACACCGTTTCTATGGGGTTCTGGGTGGGTGACTGCTCTAATGGAAGCACAGAGAAGTGTGTTAAACTACAACTCTGTCTCCTGGTCTCAACCCTGGGTTTGGTCGACTAATAAACTTGGCTAGAAATGGGAGCTGCTCCTTCCAAAGTAGGATGGATGCAGTCTCTCCTCATCAGACCAGGCTGAAGCCCACATCATTAACTGGACACCACCTCGACAGCCAGCGGTGGAAGGATGACATGCGACGAAACATGTCATCAGTGGCCAAGCTAGGGAGGGGACCAGAGAAAACTATGGAGTCCAACATTGTTTTAGCGTAAGCACACACCAATTCCACATTAATTTTTGTGACCTCCGACTGGCGTAACCGGGTGTCATTACCGCCGACGTGAATAACAAAAGTCCCACATTTACGCTTATCCTCAGCCAGCAGTTTCAAATAGGATTCAACGTGGCCCGCTCTGGCCCCCGGAATGCATTTGATTATGGTTGCCGGTGTTGCTAATTTCACGTTTCGGAGAATAGAGCTGCGAATAACCAGGGTTGGCTTCTCAGTGGGTGTGTCGCTGAGTGGAGAAAACTTGTTTGAAAAGTGAAGGGGTCGGTGGTGAGCCGTGGGCTGTTTAAAACTACGCTTCCTTCAGTCAGTCACCCACTCTTCCGGCTGCTCGAGAGTTGCCGGGGATGGCTAGCAGGAGCTACGCTAGGTTGGCTCGCACCAGCTAGGGCCTGGTCAGCTATGGAAGCATAAGTAGGACTTTGGATGGTGCGGAGCCGGGCTTCTAATTCGCTAAGCCTCGCCTCCAAAACCGCGAACATGCTACACTTATTACACGTACCATTATCATTAAAGGAGGCAGAGGAATATGAGGCACACTGAGCAGGAGAGAGCAGGAGAAAGAAGAGGAGAAGCCATGGCTATACGCTAAGATAGCTGCTAAGCTAAGCTATGTAAGCTAGTTGTTAGCCGAAAAGAGCCGCTGGAAAACACCAATGAGTGAGAGGGAAAGTTTTAGAGTGCTTGATAGGATTAGTACACATACTCATGTACGGCGGGACGTTAACCACTGTAGATTAAGACAGCTATTTTTGTGGCAGAGCAGTTCAGTGTGTTGTAAGAAGCAACAGAGTAGCGGCGGAGAAATAATGCAATACGCTTACCATAGTGCGTCAGCCAAGAGCCCAAGAGCAGTGTCAGCTCTTGACACTGAGCGGATAGCCCTGGATTTATTTATGCTGGTGAGGAGGAAGAGGAGGAGAATCACAAGAATAAGAGTTTTGAGTACATGCCACTTTGAGAGGAGGCAGGATGTGGGAGGGTTTCAGCTTGTCCGTGAACTATTAGTCTCGTGTCCCACAGCTCACCAAAATGCTATAAGATAAGAATCAGACTGTCCTCCATCCTTTACACACATGTTTTTTCCCTTTTGCACGCAGCTCCTGGCATCTCTCCTGCAGCACGCAAGAGCGCAAACTCCACCCCTGTGCTCGGAAACTGCTGCGCCTTTGCGCCCACATACACAATGAATGGGTTTCTCTTGGTGCTTTACCGAAGTGGTGTAGTTTCCTTCCCCTTGTTCTTCTCAGTTCCTTTTACTGTCACCCACAGATCACAACCAAAAGTCTCGATAGCTTAAAGTCTGATTTCTGATTTTCTGGTTTCATTCTGCCCTGTGCTCGCGAGACATCTTTTTATTAAATGAGAAATATCGTCACAAATTAGTCTCGTCAAATCTTGTGCCACGAGATTGCGTCACACCCCTAGTGAATGCATTTAACATAAATATCAGTGTATGGGCGCTCCATAGTTGTACATCTAGATTATTTGACCAAATGATATGAGTACATTTTCCTTATCCCAAATATAAAGAGTTCTATATTAACTCTGGCCTGATGGCCTGTGGCCACAAAGAGTCATTCTGTGGCCATTAGATCTCTCTGGAGAATGAATGTCCTCACTGATCTGTTGCTTCCTATTGGAATGATTGAAGTGGTCATGAGTTGTAGTTGTACACCCAATTTCTGTTTGCTCCTGTTGTTCTCTCTGAAAGTGCTGCAGTGGATATGAGGAACAGCTCATTTGCAAAGTTGAAATGAGAAGTTATCATCTCTAAATATTTTTGTTACGTGTGTGTGTGTATATATATATATATATATAGCATTAAATTCTTAAAATAATGTGAAAATGTGTCTCATATGCGTATGCGTAATCCAATTTGCAAATGTATAAAACATTCTGTCAATGTCTCAATGTGTCAATTTGCTGAGTCATCAGAATATGTAGCAATCGTGGCATGATTCAAAATCAAAGGAAAATCATGAATAAATATTGAAAACAAAAATGGCCCCAAAGAACTTTCTTGTGGCACCCCACAACTCATTTCTCAGCTCAGAATAACTACCATTAAAGTATGTAGCTTTCCTGTCAGTCAAATAACTTTAAACCATGCAACCACAACAGTGAAGCTTATTTAATAACACATGGTGATCAAAAACATCAAATACTGCATTCAGATCTATTGATACCCACAAATTTATCATCAATTTCCTTCATCCATTTGTCTGTCATCTGAGCGAGTGCTGTTGCTATGGAGTGTCCTTTTTTGTATACATGGTAACATGCTGTATTCAACTAATTTTTGCAAAAATAACTTTGAATTCGATTGCATATTATGTGCTGCATTATTTTACTGAGGACAGGTAATGAAGGAATTGGTCTACTATTCTTGCCCAGAAAAGATTCTGTACTATTCTTTGGTAATGGTAGACTCTTGGCTACTTTCCATGCGGAAATAACATACACATACAGATCAGTTCACACATTTGCAATTGTTTTTACAAATGCAGATCAGTGCACGCATTTGCAGATATATTTTGCACATTTACAAAACTGATTATGCACACACAAATTAGTCACACAGATTTGTACACACATTCATTAAGATGTATATTTGCAAATAGTTTTGCTACAGTAATGCCCCCATAGTTTCTCTCTAGAATAATTCATACTGCATACCTCTGTTATTCAAAGTTCTACAAAAAATTGACAATGACAAAATTGTGCTGGAAAATAATAAACCATTTGATGAATGTGGATGGATTGCTGTGGGATGTTTTTCAGAGATTATTTCCCCCAAAGAAGAAATTAACTTAGATCAACTCTTACAGTCGGTCATCAGGTCAAAATTTCAATTCTTTGAAACTTTTGGTTAATAAAAAACCAAGTATGGCATTTTAGCTGACTGAGTTTCTGTTCCCTGACTTAAATTTAGATTTTCAGACATTAACAATTTAATGTTGAAAATTCCTTCATGGTTCTAGAAGTGTGTTGTTTTACCGCTGCTTTCTTCTGGCCAGCAGCTCACCTCTGTTTCTCTAACTGGCTCAACAGGAGGCTTATGTTCAGTGGTCCATCCATTACATGCTTGGGCAGCCACCTGTTTACAGCACTACATTATTTATTTCTGATTTTTTTATTGTATTTATTCTCTATCATGAAAGGCAGTCATTCTGCTGGAAGTATTTATTCCTACTGCCATTGGAGCGAGGTGTCCACCCATCCTCTCCTTTCATGGCTGAAAGATGACTCTACTGCTGTGTGCAGTGCCCCTTTCTGACTTGCTCACATGAAAAATGTGACATTTTCAAGAGAAATTATCTAATCACTTGTCCTTTGCACTTGGGGCTATGTGTCATATGAAGCACTTGAGTGAAATGATGGATGCTGTTACACATGAGATATGCCGACCCAAGACAATTTGGGGCAGCAAGCAAAATGTGACCCCATTCTTGACCCTGTCCATGTCATACATTGTTCTTTCAATATGCATTCTCTGGTAGGAATTTTAAAGATCTGAGGCATCACAGCAAGGGTAAAATGGCAATAACAGTATAAAGAGATAAATTACAAAGCAACAACCAATTTTTTAAAAAAAAAATGTCACTTTTTTTGCTTAAATAAAACAAGTATATCCAAAAAATGGGCTCAAAAGCACTCCTGTACACAGTATGGATGAGAAGTCAGGGGTTTCAGTCGCTTGGTCTGTAGTGACTTATGCTGGGAACCAGAGGGTTGCTGGTCCAAGTGCAGGTCGGACCAAGTCTGGAGACTGTACTGGTAGATGGATGAGTGCCAGTTCCTCCTCCCGGCACTGCCGAGGTGCCCCTGAGCAAGGTACCAAACACCCAACTGGATATGGGGCAACCCCCTTACACTTCTTCTCTAATGCATGTGTTTCACCATTTGTGTGACATACAACAGAAAAAAAAAATATTTTAACAGAATGAAAACTTTTCAGGAAGTCTTCAAAAGAACAATATTATAGGACAGTAAGTCATTACAAAAATATTTTAAATTAGTCAACATACTCAAAGCTTAGGGTTGCTTTGGCCAGACTATAGTCTGACTGTAGAATATAAACTGCCTAACAGATTGGTGGGTTTGATTTCTCTGCCGTATCACAACATCACTCAGTATTCATTTGGTGACCCATCTTTCTCATGCAAAGGTTCCCTTTGCGTATGATTGTCTTTCTCCAGCTTTGCTACCTGACATGATGAATTCATGCCTTTGATCAAAGTAGCATTAAAATGACATAAACTCAGTAGGTGTAGTACATTGAGTTACATTCCTTTGTGAATGATGTATTAAATGTTTGATTGCTGCTGTGAAATTAAATTGAAAGTGAAAATGGCAATATGTTCTCTTTGCTGTCACTATTATTGTCCCTCTCTACACAGCTGCTAGTATGAACTCCTTTATCTATGGCAAAACAAGAATTATCAAAGTGCTATTTACCCTAAAAAATGAAATGTGTTTATTGTTTGACTTCAGAGGCAGCCCATTTATGTAAATCTGCAGTATATTTTTAGAGATGGAGAAATGGTATAGGGTGCAGTCAGATGTAGGATTCAAATCTTGGCTTAAAATAGCAGAAAATACAAGGGGTCCCACTGGTTGCAGGTCTTCATTCAACAGATAATTACAATTATGTGATTAAAAATGAAAAATGAAATAACTGAGTACAAGGTATTCATGAGGTCCATACTTACTGCACATTTTATTACTGCCACCTTCTAAATCTGCTTCCTGATGGGTCCCAACACTACCAGTCATTGTAATGGAGTCCCAAATTAGATGTTGGTTATTCAAGTCATCATAATGAACTTGCTGACTGTGAGTGCTCAAAATAGACTTACAAATCTGCAGCATTGTGTGAGCCTACAAACACAATACTGCAAATAATTAAGCTTTTTAATGAGCTGGACATGGCTACAAACAGGTCTGAAGCAGCAATTCTTCCACATTTACAGTACACTATCACATCCCCAGTGTGTTACTGAAGATGCTCTGATTTGGTTAAACTGGCCAACTTCCAGTTCTCAAAATAAGGCCAATGCTTAAGTACCATAAACTCACAAGCTTTATAAATAGCCAGCAAAGGGTGACTCCTCTGGTCATGATTTATTACCTCAGTTAATATTGTACACGAGAGTATGATCTCAATCTCTAGTTTCAACTCTCTTTCAGTACAGCATGATGTACATTTAATAAATTATGATCCCATTTAGGGTCAAACAGTCCATACAGCAGCGGATACTTTAGGGCGGGTCTACCCTGTGATTGACAGGTTGTGATTGTGTTGCTTGGTCTGGGCTTTTTCCATGTTTCTGTTTCTTCGAACTTTAATCCTTTCAAATAATTTTATTTATATAGAACTCAATATCACAAATTACAAATTGTCCACAGTGGGCTTTACAATCTGTACAGGATACATCACCCTTGGTCCTTTACAGCATGGTCCACTCATTGGATCAGGAAAAACAAATCAAACAAAAAAAAACTTTAAACAAGGAAAATAAATGGTAGAAATCTCAGGAAGAGCAACAGAGGAGGGAATCATTTTCCCAGGAGTACAGACATGTAATAGACACCCATATCATCATCTTTGTGTGTCCCAATGAACCTAGGATCTATGTTGTCGGGGGCTTTATGCCCCTGGTAGGGTCACCCAAGGCAGACAGGTCCTAGGTGAGGGACCAGACAAAGCACGGCTCAAGACTCCCTATGATGAAAAAGATCCCGGACATTTTCCCTTGCCCGGACACGGGTTACTGGGGCCCCGTCTGGAGCCAGGCCTGGAGGTGGGGCCCGTGGGCGAGCGCCTGGTGGACGGGCCTACACCCATGGGGCCCGGCCGGGCACAGCCCGAGAAGGCAACCTGGGTCACCCTTCCCATGGGCCCACCTTTGACCACGTTCCGTGGGAGGCGGGGAACATTGAGTCCGAATGGGCCATGTTCCGTGCCTCCATTGTTGAGGTGGCCAACCGGAGCTGTGGCCATAAGGTGGTTGGTGCCTGTTGCTGTGGTAATCCCGGACCTGCGGTAAGGGATGCCGTCAAGCTGAAGAAGGAGTCTTATCGGGCCATTCTGGTCTGTGGGACTCTGGAGGCAGCTGACGGGTACCGGCTGGCTGAGAGGAATGCAACTTTGGCAGTCGCTGAGGTAAAAACCCAGGCGTGGGAGGAGTTCCGCATGGCTTTCAGGAAATTCTGGTCGACCATCCGCTGTCTAAGGAGGGGGAAGCAGTACACCATCAACACTGTGTGTAGTGGGGATGGTGCGCTGCTGACCTCGACTCAGGACGTTGTGAATCGGTGGGGAGAATTCTTCGAAGACCTCCTCAATTCCTCCTTCCTGTGAGGAAGCAGAGACTGAGGACTCTGAGGCGAGCTCTCCTATCTCTGGGGTTGAGGTCGCGGAAGTGGTTAAAAAGCTCCTCGGTCAGGGACCCGGGGGTGGATGAGATCTGCCTAATGGCTCTGGATGTTGTGGGACTGTCGTGGTTGACACGCTTCTGCAACATCACATGGACATCAGGGACAGTGCCTTTGGACTGGCAGACCGGGGTGGTGGTTCCCCTTTTTAAGGAAGGGGACCAGAGGGTGTGCTCCAACTATAGGGGGATCACACTCTCAGTCTCCCTGGTAAGGTCTGTTGAGGGCTTCTGGAGAGGAAGGTCCTTTGGGAAGTCAAACCTCAGATTCAGGAGGAGCAATGTGGTTTTCGTCCTGGCCATGGAACAGTGGACCATCTCTACCCCCTCGGCAGGATGGGATGGAGTTCGCTCAACCGGTCTACATGTGCTTTGCGGACTGCATCCCTCGGGGAGTCCTGTGGGGGTGCTCCAGGAGTATGGGGTTCCGGACCCCCTGGTACGGGCGGTTTGGTCCTTGTATGATCGGTGCCAGAGTTTGGTCCGCATTGCCGGCAGTAGGTCGAATTTGTTTCCAGTAAGGGTTGGACTCCGCCAAGGCTGCCCTTTGTCACCGATTCTGTTCATAATTTTTATGGACAGAATTTATCAACACAGCCGAGGCGTGGAGGGGGTCCGGTTTGGTGAGCTGAGTGTCACGTCGCTGCTTTTTGCAGATGATTTGGTTCTGTTGGCATCATAAGGCAGAGATCTTCAACTCTCACTGGAGCGGTTCGCAACCTAGTGTGAAGCACTTGGGATGAAAATCAGCACCTCCAAATCTGAGGCCATGGTCCTCAGTCGGAAAAGGGTAGAGTGTTCTCTCCAGGTCGGGGAGGAGATCCTGCCCCAAGTGGAGGAGTTCAAGTATATCAGGGTCTTGTTCACGAGTGAGGGAAAAATGGAGCGGGAGATCAACAGGCAGATTGGTGCAGCTTCTGCAGTGACGCGGACGCTGTATCAGTCCATCGTGGTAAAGAGGGAGCTGAGCCAAAAGGTGAAGCTCTCAATTTACCAGTCAATCTACATTCCTACCCTCACTTATGTTCATGAGCTGTGGCTCGGGACTGAAAAAACAAGATCACGGATACAATACAAATGAATTTCCTCTGCAGGGTGTCCGGGCTCTCCCTTAGAGACAGGGTGAGAAGCTCGTCATCCGGGAGGGGCTCAGAGTAGAGCCGCTGCTCCTTCGCATTAAGAGGAGCCAGATGAGGTGGCTCAGGCATCTGGTAAGGATGCCTCCCTGGGGATGTGTACCGGGCACATCCCACTGGTAGGAGACCCCAGGACACGCATGAGAGACTATGTCTCCCTGTTGGCCTGGGAACGCCTTGGGATCCCTCCAGAAGAGCTGGACGAAGTGGCCGGGGAGAGGGAATTCTGAGCTTCCCTGCTTAAGCTGCTGCCCTCGCAACCCGATCCTGGATAAGCAGAAAATGGAAAAAATAAAAAATGGATATCTGCAGCCTCACCATAGACTATATCCATGTTTCTACCTCACTTTCAAAACACCACATCAACCGCAACACTAAAACTGTATTTCTCCACCTGAAGAATATCGCCGACTTTGTCCTTCACTCTCCTCTGGTGCTGAAACATTGATTCATGATTTCATCATATCCATATGGCTGGAGCTTTTTTTATCGCTCATCTTCAAAACACCTCAGCAGACTCCAGCATATCTAGAACTCACGCTGGCTCAAACACCCCCTGTCCTCCAGAACCTCCACTAGCTCCCCGTCAAACAACATATTCACTTCAAGATCCTCCTCCCCACCCACAAACCCTCCACCACCAGACCCCTCCTACCTCGGAGAACTGGTCCAGCCCTACATTTCCTTCTGTACCCTCCTATGGTGACCTCCCAAATCCAAGCACCACATTCAAAACATCTCACCTTTTTAAAATTGATAATACATAATTTTTACTTGTTGTTAAATAAAGATGCAATGTGTCTTTGAGATTTTTCGAGAAGTGCTCGATAAATAAATGCATTATTATTATAGAGTAACAACAATGAAAAACACACATAGACACATTATATGATCATGATTACATGATTGCTGACTGTTGAACATATGAAAAGAATGGATTCAGGTGGATGTCAAGCAGCTTCCAGCCTTCACCAAACAGATGAAGCGGATGGTGCAGAGTAAGAGACAGAGGCATATGCATATGGGACACAAACAACAGATGGTTATCAAAAGGCAGAGGATTAAAGCTAATATTAATAAAAAAAATAAAGGCTGATAATAACAGATGTAGCAGAGGATGTCAAGCAGGGCCAAGGCAGTTAACTGCAGTCACCATCCAGATGTTACCACAATCCATGGATACCTGCAAGATGAAAAATCCCAACTGCGGAGAAGTCTATCCATAAGTGGCCACTTTTGCATTCTTTTCATACAAGATGATTAAAAAAAGTATTAGGATATTGTATGCATCATTCACTGTTGTATGTTTTACATACAAGTTTCATACAAAGGAAATCTACTTTGTATGAAACTTGTATGTAAAGCATACAACAGTGAATCCGGATATATGATCCTTAGTAAATTTAAACAAATGAAACTTGTATGATTTGGGTATTTATCAGAATACTACATGATACAATATCCTTATACTTCTTTTTATTATTTTGTATGAAAAGAATGCAAAAGTGGCCATTTTCAAGAGTAAATCATATGCTATTCATGAATTTCAGTAAATTTTTTAATTAATTAAGTTTTTTTTCTGTTTCTTTTCCATATGGATAGTGAGTAACGTGCTTTAATGGAACATGAATGCAGGAGGAGAAATGAGCTCAGTGTCAGAGCTTAGCTTGATTGCAGTTGTTCAGGTTAGCGCAGACAGATTAGGAGATGATACCTCACTTCAGCAATTCATAGTACAGACCAGTAAAACTGCCATATACTGTGTGCAGTATGCAGTACACTCTCAGGTGTTTTTTTTTTTTTTTTTTTTTCTTATGCTGCCTATCTACTCTACTGGGGGTACTGAGTAGGTGCTGCCCACAGTGTCCAGTTTGAAGCTAAATGTTGTGGTTTTTGGTTGCACTCTTTCAAGTTTTGTCTGTGTGAAGGACGATGGGACCATATGAAGCGCAAATCATGATGTAGACTGTAGCATAAACACAAGATGTGGTTGGACAGGTAAAAATGCTCCCTGGCATGATGTAGTAACCAATCTGCCTTTTCTTCCCATAGGTCTGTGGGCTATCAACAGACAGGAAACAGCTGTCAGGTGACCTGCATGTTGTATCATGGGTACCACACATTTCCTCACCTTCTTTAAACTTTTTTGACGTTATATTCCCTAAGAAGTGATGCTGAACATCAAATTCTAGATTGACAAGCCAAAGCCTACTCTGTGATTAAAAAAATGAGCATGATTAAAAATGTCATCATTTGTGTTATTAAAAGTAATGGTGCTGATGCTGCTGAATGAGTTATTACTATGTAATAAACATTTTCATTATCTCGACCTCAATGAAAGCCTTACAGTTGTATTTCTGAATGTGCCGCACAACTGGATGTTGCTATTTGCTGTTAAAGTGATTTGTTGGCATTGGTGTATCATGGGTTCCACACATTTTATGACCTTTTTGAAACTTTTTTGACGTTATATTCCATAACTAGTGATGCTGAAAATCAAATTCTAAATTGATAAGCCTAAGGCTACTCTGTGATAAAACATTTGAGCATGATTGAAAATGACATCAGTTGTGACATTATAAGTAGTGGTGCTGATGCTGCTTAATATGAGTTATTAATATGTAATAAACTTATTTTTATTATCTTGACCTGAATAAAGGCCTGATGGTTGTATTTCTGAATGTACCACACAATTGGATGTTGTTATTTGTTGTCAAAAGTAATTTACTGACAAATAAAATAAGCTAAAACCATATAATGCTGTATTTATTGACTGGCATAAAGTACAACAACACACTGTTATTGTCGATTAGGTCTCTTTATTAACCAAAGTATACAATATAGCAAAGAAAAACAATAGAATAGAATTACTTTATAATCTGGGAAATTATGTTGTAGCAACAGCAGGAGTTACAATCATAGTACAAAAAAGCAATATAACAAACAAAAAAGTATTATTATTTACAGTTAAAGTATAATACAGAGGTGCAGTATTTTAAGTACAAAATGTATAGATAAATAATTATGATTCGTGGTGATATTGATAGTGCAAATAAACAGGTGCAGTGAATAAAGATGCAGAGTAGGTAATGGTGCAAATTAAACCGTAAGGTGCAGTTAACAACAGATGAACAGTATGATATCACAAATACTATAAAACTCCGTAAACAGTGCTAATAAACAGACTCGTAGTGATATTGATAGTGCAAATAAACAGGTGCAGTGAATAAAGATGCAGAGTAGCTAATGGTGTAAATTAAACAGTAAGGTGCAGTTAACAACAGATGAACAGTATGCTATGACAAATACCATAAAACTCTATAAACAGTGCTAATAAAGTCAGGTGCAGTGAAGTGGAGTTGAACAGTATGTGCATGGTTCAGAAAGCAGTAAAGTATTACTACACTGCAGATTCAGGACAGAAGCTGTGTGTTCATGTCTTTTTTTTTTACCAGTTACATCCATTCCACCACACACAACACACCATATTTACAAATATACCATTATATACAAACAAGAATATACCCAGGGGTATCTCAGTTTGGTTCAATTCATAAGCTATACAACTCCAAAGGCTTCACATATTTGCACCGTTTTTATTGCCTTTTGGTTCTTGAGTCCTATTACTGTGTATTCATGTCTGTTTGTATGTGTCCCTGAGTGTTTGAGGTAGGTAGGTGTGTCCATCCCTGTTTCCCTAGTGTTAGAGGTAAGGGCATCTCTCTCTCTCTCTCTCACACACACACACACACACACACAGTACAGTAAAATATATAAACAATATAAAACTATAAATACAATAGAATAAGCTGTAAAATATTAGCAAAAACATTCAATATTTACACAGTATTTACAGTATGTACACTAGATGTGGATTCACTCAGAGGCCTGTGACTGACCTAAAAGATTGTCAACTGCCTTCTGAAAGTCAGTAAATGTCTCAAAAGTCTGTCCAGAAAACTCCTTAGATGTGGAGGACTTTGAGGCTTCACAAAAAGTCTTCTTTCTGTACTTTTTGTGACCTTTGGTAGGTTGGCCACAGAGTACCCAGATGTAGACTGTCATCTTGTGCTGCGGCCCAGACCCTTCACGCTCAGCCCTTTTTCTTTTGTGGATTGTTGATCTAGCTAGAAGCTGAGAGGACGACGTGGAAGCCTGGGATGAGGACAAGGCAGCAGATGACGTGGAAACCTGGGACGAGGAAAAGGCAGCAGATGACGTGGAAGCCTGTGCCGTAGCCAAGAGCACTGTTGGGGATGCTGGAATCACCCCCTGACTGGACTGGGTGGCTTGGAGAGTTTGGCCTGTTAATGATGCTGATTTAGGAAGCACAGGGATGGGGCGGGGGACTTTTGCTTTGAGCAGTCTTGTTCCTGCCAAAGATGGTGTGACCTCATACTCCACTTGAGGCTGGCTGGTGTGAGGTATTTCCTCTGGCAATTCTGGTGCTGGGGTTAGAGTGGTGTCAGCAATGCTCTGGTGGCGACGGAGGATACCCAAACCTTGATCTGTGACATTCCTGGCAGACAAGGCCTCTTGTCTGCAGATGAAGTCAGAGACGCATTTGGAATTGATCTTCAAGATTGGAATGCCCAGCTTGCTGAGCTCAGCATCGTCCACCATCACTCTCTGCTGCACCCGCTGGTACATCTTTGTTACCTGTTGTTTCTGCGGTGACCCTCGAGCCTTGCCTCCACAGTCGGGATGCAGCCAGAGCTGTTTGATGAGGCAGCACATCAGCCTGTTTTTCTGGAGTCCAGCAGTTGTGCAGCTGAATGCCGTTTGCTGAACTTCAGCTTCTGGACCAACGACGACTTTGCTGGATCTCCACTGGTGCGGCCGAAGAGAGCGTTTCCCCAGCGTGCAGAGTACAGGGAGTCAAACTACTGGATGTTGCGATCGTGGAGCTCCAGCTTGTTCCAGGCAGCGATGACTTTCTGCCTCGTGGAGTTGCTGATGGCAAGCTTCCCCTCCTCCAAGGCAATGTTGACCAGAACATGGCTCAGCTCCTCAACGTGCTCATACCCTGGCAGATGATTTGGTCCGCACATATCCTTCACACAGGGGTCAAGCTCTGTAGCCTCAGCCTGGTTGGTGAGGGAGATGTTCTTTCTAAGTGGACTCAGAGTGTCACCCTCGCCCTCAGAGGTGTAGCCTACATCCACCTCCTCCTCCTCCTCCTCTGCATCCACTGGGGATTCCGCCACATCATCCCCCTCATCTTCTGCCTGCTGGAGTGTCTCCCAGGCCTGAGAATAGTGATCCGGGGTGGCTCTGCTGACTGAACAAATAGGTACTCCAGTCCTATCCGTTCGTCACCAGCTGGAACAGGAGGCCTGTAGTTCACTTCCTCCACCTCCCCAAACAGTTCCTGACTCCGCTGATTCAGGCGATGAACAAGAGGAGACAGGTACACCAGGTGTTTCCTCCCCTTTTGCCCTCTAACGCTCGCAGACTCCCTGTCCGAGTTCCAGCGAGCGATGCCGGCCAGAAGGTAGACCTGAAACGATACGGCAGCACAGTGAGGGCCCAGGATCATGTTGGGCAGGAAGGAATGGAAGCCCTCCAGACTGTTGCTCCCTCTCACTGTGGTGTAGAATGGAAGCTGTACACCGTTGCGGGTGACATACTGTGTACATGTTCCACCCCGGTGGATCCTGGATGCACTCCAGGTGCTTCTGTTGGTTTGCCCACACGTGGTCTATAGCTGCGTCATCCTTGAAGAGATGGACTTGGTTTTCGTCCATCCCAGCGGCGCCCTTCAGGATATCAATGGCATTCTGAACACGCACAAATGGCTCCTGGGCCCCAACTGTGATCCTCCTGATGAAACGGCTCAGGTCGTGCTTGGTGACATGCATCTCTATGAGCTCACTGTCTGTCAGGGAGCCATATCTGGTCGGGTGCCCACGTGTCGCTTGCAGGAGGAGTGCCATGTCATCCCTGTTGTAGGAGAAGACTGCAGCAGAGAGAGGCGACTTAAAGAGGCCGTACTTGGAGTGGTGGTCGGTCCTGAGGGCAGCGTCGAAGCGGTGGATCCAGTGGAAGATATCAAGCCGAACAAGCATGCCACCATCTGCCCACCCGCTGAACAGCTGCTCCACTGAAGAGACACCCAGGGCAGGACAGCAGCCACGGTCCACGTACATCAACTCAGGCGGTGCCTCTCCTGCCCTCTCATACCGCGCCATGAGCCCTTCAGCCATTGGCCTCATTTTGTACAGTGACTCCTCGCAGGTCAGGACAGAGATGAGGATCTGCACCCGTGCTGACACAGCTAGTTGTTGATCCCCAGAGCTCCTCCTATACGGTAAGCGTATTGCATCATTTCCGGTCTCAGCCGCTACTCTGTTGTTTCCTACAGCACTCTGAGCTGCTCTGCCACAAAAATAGTTTTGTTACTGTCTTAATCTACAGCGGTTAACGTCCCGCCGTACATTTGTAGTGTACTAACCCTATCAAGCACTCTAAAACTTCCCCAGACTTTCCCTGTCACTCGTTGATGTTTTCCAGCGGCTCTTTTCGGCTAACAACTAGCTTCCATAGCCTAGCTTAGCAGCTATCTCAGCGTATAGCCATGGCTTCTCCTCTTCCTTCTCCTGCTTTCTCTTGCTCAGTGTGTCTCATGCTCAGTTATTCCTCTGCCTCCTTTAGTGATAATGGTACGTGTAATAAGTGTAGCATGTTCGCGGTTTTGGAGGCGAGGCTTAGCGAGTTAGAAGCCCGGCTCCGCACCATCCAAAGTCCTAGTTATGCTTCCGTAGCTAGCCAGCCCCTAGCCGGTGCAAGCGGACCTAGCATAGCTCCTGCTAGCCGTCCCCCGGCAACTCCCGAGCAGCCGGGAGAGTGGGTGACTGTCCGAAGGAAGCGTAGTTTTAAACAGCCCACGGCTCACCACCGACCCCTTCACGTTTCTAACAAGTTTTCCCCACTCAGCAACACACCCGCTGAGAAGCCAACCCTGGTTATTGGCAGCTCTATTCTTCGACACGTGAAATTAGCGACACCGGCAGCCATAGTCAAATGCATTCCGGGGGCCTGAGCAGGCGACGTTGAATCCTATTTGAAACTGCTGGCTAAGGATAAGCGTAAATATGGGACTACTGTTATTCACGCTGGCGGTAATGACACCCGGTTACGCCAATCGGAGGTCACAAAAATTAACGTGGAATCGGTGTGTGCTTACGCTAAAACAATGTCGGACTCCGTAGTTTTCTCTGGTCCCCTCCCTAGCTTGGCCTCTGATGACATGTTTAGTCGCATGTCATCCTTCCACCGCTGGCTGTCGAGGTGGTGTCCAGTTAATGATGTGGGCTTCATCGACAATTGGAGCAGTTTCTGGGGAAAACTTGGTCTGATGAGGAGAGACTGCATCCATCCTACTTTGGAAGGAGCAGATCTCATTTCTAGAAACATGGCCAAGTTTATTAGTCGACCTAACCCATGACAAACCAGGGTTGAGACCAAGAGACAGAGTTGTAGTTTAACACACTTCTCTGTGCTTCCATTAGAGCAGTCACCCACCCAGAACCCCATAGAAACGGTGTCTGTCCCGCGACCACTGAAATCAGTTAAATCCATAGTAAACAAAAGGGGAGTTGAACAAAATAATTTAATAAAAATTAAATCCACTGCTGAAATAGTTAATCAGGATAGGAGAATTAAATGTGGACTTTTAAATATCAGGCCATTATCATCTAAAGCTCTACTAGTAAATGAATTAATATCAGACAACCAGGTTGATTTATTTTGTCTTACTGAAACCTGGTTGTGTCAAGATGATTATGTTAGCCTGAATGAATCCACTCCTCCTAGTCATATTAATACTCATCTTCCTAGAGATACAGGCCGTGGAGGAGGAGTTGCAGCCATTTTTGATTCTAGTCTATCGATCAAACCTAAACCTAAATTAAACTATACGTCTTTTGAAAGCCTGGTTCTTAGTCTTTCTCATCTTAAATGGAAAACAGAGAAACCAGTTTTATTTGTTATAGTGTACCGTGCTCCAGGTCCATATTCTGAATTTCTATCTGAGTTCTCTGAGTTTTTGTCAACTTTAGTCCTGAGAACTGATAAAGTCATTATTGTAGGTGACATTAATATTCATGTGGACATTGACAGTGACAGCCTTGGTACTGCTTTTATCTCGCTGTTAGATTCAATTGGCTTCTGTCAGAATGTTCAGGAACCAACTCACTGTTTTAACCATACCCTCGACCTGGTCCTGACCTACGGCACTGAAGTAGAACATTTATCAGTCCACCAACAGAATTCCTTCCTATCAGACCATTACTTGTTAACCTTTGAATTTTTTCTTCTGGACTACGCTCCATCAGGTTAATCCATGTACACTAGATGTTTATCTGATAGTGCTGTAGCCAAGTTTAAGGATATAATTCCATTTAGCTTTTGATTCAATACCTAATATCAATATACTTGAGGGCTCAGACTTCAGTCCTACTCAAATTGATAATTTGGTAGATAGTGCTGCAGACTCTCTGCGAACATCTCTAGACTCTGTTGCTCCTCTAAAAAAGAAGATAGTAAAGCATAGAAAGCTGGCTCCACGGTATAACCCTCACACCCGCAGATTAAAGCAAGCAGCAAGAAGATTTGAAAGGAAGTGGCGTTTAATCCATCTGCAAGAGTCTCACCTGGACTGGCATGATAGTTTGAAAGCTTATAGGAAGGCTCTCCGTAAGGCCAGAGCAGCTTATTATTCATCATTTATAGAGGAAAATAAAAACAACCCCAGGTTTCTTTTCAGCACTGTAGCCAGGCTGACAGAGAGCCACAGCTCTATTGAACCATCTATTCCCATAACCCTCAGTAGTAGTGACTTCATGAGCTTCTTTCATGAGAAGATTATAACTATTAGGGAGAAAATCAGTCACACTGTGCCTTTGACTGAAACTGCTTTGTCTTTAAACACAGGAAGCATAGGACTCATTGAAGAACTTGATGTATACTTGGACTGCTTTTCACCCATAGACCTCCACAAACTGACTTCATTGATTTCCTCATCTAAGCCTTCTACCTGTCTCTTAGATCCCATCCCAACTTCACTGCTTAAAGAAGTTTTACCGTTACTGAGCACCTCTTTATTAAACAGGATCAACTTATCTTTGCTGTCAGGCTATGTACCTCAGTCATTTAAAGTAGCCGTAATCAAACCTCTTCTGAAGAAGCCCGGTCTTGATCCAGAGGTTTTAGCCAACTGTAGACCAATATCCAACCTTCCTTTTCTCTCTAAGATCCTTGAGAAAGCAGTGTGCAGTCAGCTGTGTGACTTCCTCCAGAACAATAATCTATTTGAGAACTTTCAGTCAGGTTTTAGAAAATATCATAGCACCGAGACCGCGCTGGTGAAAATTACTAATGACCTGCTAATTGCTTCAGACAATGGACTCGTCTCAGTACTTGTCTTGTTAGATCTTAGCGCTGCTTTTGATACTATTGACCACCATATCCTGTTGCAGAGATTAGAACATTTAATTGGCATCAGAGGAACTGCTTTAAGCTGGTTCAAATCATACTTATCGGATCGATCACAGTTTGTTCACATTAATGATGAGTCCTCCATGCAGTCCATAGTCAGTTATGGGGTTCCTCAAGGTTCTGTGCTTGGGCCTATTCTATTTACTTTATATATGCTTCCTTTAGGCAATGTTATCAGGAAACACTCCATAAACTTTCACTGTTATGCAGATGATACTCAGCTATATTTGTCATTTAAGTCAGATGATTCCAGCCAGTTAGCTAAACTCCAAACATGTCTTCAGGATATAAAAACTTGGATGATGCACAATTTCTTGTTGTTAAATTCAGATAAAACTGAGGTTATTCTAATTGGCCCTGAACATCTCAGAAATAACCTAATGACTTATTTACTCTAGGTGGCTTTGCACCAGCCTCGAGCACCACTGTAAGGAATCTAGGGGTAATTTTTGATCAAGATATGTCCTTCATGAAACAAACAGCTAGAACAGCTTTTTTTCATCTGTGTAACATTGCAAAAATAAGGCATATTCTCTCCCAAAACGATGCAGAAAAATTAGTCCATGCTTTTGTAACTTCTAGACTGGACTCAATTTACCAGTCGATCTACGTTCCTACCCTCACCTATGGTCACGAGCTGTGGGTCGTGACTGAAAGAACAAGATCACGGATACAAGCGACCGAAATGAGTTTCATCCGCAGGGTGTCCGGGCTCTCCCTTAAAGATAGGGTGAGAAGCTCGGCCATACGGGAGGGGCTCAGAGTAGAGCCGCTGCTCCTCCGCATCGAGAGGAGCCAGATGAGGTGGCTCGGGCATCTGGTAAGGATGCCTCCCGGACGCCTCCCTGGTGAGGTGTACCAGGCACGTCCCACTGGTAGGAGACCCCGGGGACGACCCAGGACACGCTGGAGAGACTATGTCTCTCGGCTGGCCTGGGAACGCCTCGGGATCCCTCCAGAAGAGCTGGACGAAGAGGCTGGGGAGAGGGAAGTCTGGGCTTCCCTGCTTAAGCTGCTACCCCCGCGACCCGATAAGCGGAAGAGAATGGATGGATGGATGGATAGACTGGACTACCGCAATTCCTTATTATCAGGCTGCCCTAATAAGTCTATCAGGACTCTCCAGCTGGTCCAGAACGCTGCAGCACGTGTTCTGACCAGAACCAGGAAAAGAGACCATATTTCTCCGGTGTTAGCCTCTCTGCACTGGCTCCCTGTAAAATCTAGAATAGAATTTAAAATCCTCCTCCTCACCTACAAGGCACTGAATGGCCAGGCACCATCTTATCTTAAAGAGCTAATCGTGCCTTATAATCCTGCTAGAACTCTGCGCTCTCAGAATGCAGGACTATTAGCGGTTCCTAGGGTTTATAAAAGTAGAATGGGAGCTAGAGCTTTCAGTTATCAAGCTCCTCTTCTGTGGAACCAACTCCCTCCTTCAGTCCGGGAGGCAGACACCATCCCCTTATTCAAGAGTAGGCTTAAGACTTTCCTTTTTGATAGTGCTTATAGTTGGGACTGATCCAAGGTTGACTCAGGCTGCCTTGGATCAATCCTTAGTTATGCTGCTATAGGTCTAGACTGCCAAGGGACTTCCTCTGACACACTGAGCTTCTCTTCTTCTTCATTTCGATGCCTCCATTAAGTCATTTTACTAACTCATCTTCTTCCCTGGAGTCCCTGTGCTCTCAGCTCCTAGGTGTCCATGAGCTGAGGCTACTTGGTGAGAAGGAGGTGGTGTCATCCAGGCTTCGTCTGTCATGATGGTGGTGAGATGGAGAAGAGGCGATGCTGCTCAGGTTGTATCTGTTAGGGTAGTGGAGAAGAGGATGTGTTTACTCTTCCTCCCTTTAACACATGCTGCAGATTAGTTTTGTGCCTCGTAGTCCCTGTGTGTTCTCATCTCACAGGTATCCATGGACCCAGTCTACTAGGAGTAGTGGTTGTGCAGACCAGTCAGGCTTCATCTTCTGGTTCTGAGCGACGTGGTGGTGACGAGGTCATCCTGCGGAGGTTTCTCCTGTTTGGTGTGGTGGAGAGGAAGACGTGCTGCTCAGGCTTCTTCTGGTTGGCGTGTTGGAGAGAGGAAGACGTGCTGCCCAGGCTTCTTCTGGTTGGTGTGGTGGAAAGGAGGACGTGCTGCCCAGGCTTCTTCTGGTTGGCGTGGTGGAGAGGACGACATGCTTCTCATCCTTTGCTGATAGCTTGATGATGCTCTTCATCCCCTTGGACACTCTCATATAATTCTATATATACACACTGTATATTAGCTGTTGTTATATTGAGTTGGACATTTCCATACAATTTTGTATGTAGTGTTAATGTGTTTTCACTGTTGTTATTCTGTACACATGGCATCTATTTCACGTCTGTCCATCCTGGAAGAGGGATCCCTCCTCTGTTGCTCTTCCTGAGGTTTCTTCCATTTCTTTTTCCCTGTTAAAAGTTTTTTTTGGGGGAGTTTTTCCTTAGTCGATGCGAGGGTCATTGGAAAGGACAGAGGGTGTCATATCCTGTACAGATTGTAAAGCCCAATGGGGCAAATTCATAATTTGTGATATTGGGCTATACAAATAAACTTGACTTGACTTGACTTGACCTGCTCGTTGGCCATGTTTGTGCACCACTCAGTAGTGCCTTTGCCCTCCCCAGACAGCTTTTTGCAGATCTGATAATAAATAATAATCAAACTAATTTGTAGATGTGTTGTTTGCACTATTTTTTGTGATTCAGTTGAACAGTAGTGTGTAAAAAAAATAAAAAATACCTTCTTGGTCGAATCGTATTTGAGGACCTTGCCGAACGTGGACATAATCTGGGTGCGGTAGTCCTCAATGTTGTACGCCTCAGAAATGAGGAAGGCTTTACGCAGCAGCGCAGGCGAAGGCAGCTCTCTCCTCTCTGGTGGTCTCTGGAACTGGGAAGTCAAGAGGCCTGAAAGTGGAAAGAAAGCTGGAGACTGCAGTAATTATTTTTGTTTCACTTTTTTCCAGATAAGAGTTGAGCTTATGTGTGCTTGTCACGCTGGAGCTTGTTGTTGTGTGAAAATCTGATTTACTTGTGATTTTTCCAGGTTGGTTATACTGGCAGAGGAGAGTTGTGTAGAGGTCCTTCCTCTGCAAGTACTCCTCACAATGGTCCTCCAGCACCTGTCGCCACACATTTCATTCATTCATTTCATTGTGTTCCCCTCAGTGCGGTCTCTCATGAGGTGGATCACTGCCTTGTCCACACCACGCCTGAAATTAGAACACTCGTAATCAGTCTTATATGTCTTATTGTGTAGTCAATAAGAATTCAAATTATTGTGAAATTATGCTCACCATAATGTTAAAACGGCTGGGAATACGGCTCTGTGCGCCGGGCTGAGTTGCCGCAAGATGCCCTCCTCCCACCCACCCGAGCCACAGGAGGCTCGGGTGGGTGGAGCCACATCCGATTATCTTTCAGCACTCTCCTCCACCTTGCTTTGCCATGCTTGTCCTGGTATGGCATGGGCTTTTGGAAGAGCCCCCGCACCTCGTCCTCCCACAGCCACTTCAGGTCCTGTGTGGGAAGACCCTTATCAGTGGACTCCCACATCTTATGCCATCCCTCATATGTCACCTGAAATTACAGAAAAACAAAAACAACTTTAAGTAAAACCCACTCGGCACACTAGGAATATTTTTCTTTGTTTTTGTCAGTTTCAAGCATTACCTCAGGGCGTGCAGCCTCTCCTTCAGCTGCAGCCTGACATGGCTGAAGTGGCACAGATGATGCAGGAACCTCTTCTTCTTCTTCTCCTCTGTCTCTACCCCTGGCATCCTCTGATAACATCAAAGACTTTTGTTGACACCTGTTTTATGTTGACTTATTTCATACAGGTTCTGGATTAATACACTATTTGGGTAGTAGTGATATTAACTCAAGATTTTAGGGGAAAGTATAGCCTGAAATAGTTGCTGTGGTTACCATTCATAACTCATTGTTAAAGGAGATAATGAACTCAAATACCTTGTCTTTCAAAAGTGGCTAGAGCTTCCACCAGCAGAGCATCATCACCCCAACTGGATTCAGATGAGCAGGTGACAGAGACGGACACAGCTGGAGCAGAGGAAGTTTTGGAGGCGGTGGCAGACACAGCAGCAGGGGCCTTGGAGGTGGTGGCGTAGACTTTGGCCTTGGATGTGGTGGCTTTTGTTGCAGGGGCCTTGGCAGCAGTAGTGGCAGACACAGCTGCAGGGGCTGCGGAGGTGGAGGCAGACACAGCTGCAGGGGCTGCAGAGGTGGAGGCAGACACAGCTGCAGGGGCTGCGGAGGTGGAGGCAGACATAGCTGCAGGGGCTGCGGAGGTGGAGGCAGACACAGCTGCAGGGGCTGTGGAGCAGGAGGCAGACGCAGCTGCAGAGGCACTGGAGGTGGCAGCTATTGTAGGAGGGGCCATATCCCGTTGACGTTTCTGTAATATACAATTGAATTTCAGCTTTTAAGTTTAAATTGATAATGCATTGTGCTTTTTAACTACAAGCAGGGCTTAACCTGCCTCCTTGTCAAGGATGTACTGCCTGAACCTCTTCAAGGTTTTTGTGACGATGTCCTCCTCCTTCATGGCCAGCCACTGCTTTACGGACGTGTACGCCTCCAGAGCCATCCGCCGCTCGTGGTCACTGCCAGCCTGGGGGTTGGCATGCAGGCGTTTGTGCAGACTGTACCACTGTCACATCTCCTGGAAGGTAAAGGACTTGAAGTGGCCTTGTCCGTAGATTGCCCTGTCCACGTTTACCTCCAGGTGGCAGGAAATGGCAGGGAACAGCTGCACATACTTGAGGAGCTGCTCTTTCACCCACTCATCATTAATTGGCCCCCTCTCAGGACGACGGCTCTCCTTGGCGATCAAGGACACTAAAGCATTAAATAACATTGTTATTTTCTGAAGAACACAACCGTACACGCTGTAATACCATTTACTGCAACATACTCACTATTTAATGTACCCCACATCATTTTCAGTCAGCCATCTGAAATTCTTCCCGTTGTACTTCCCAAAGGTAAGCACCAGCTGGCCCAGGCACTGCACCTTCGTGGGGTCTGGTATGACCATCCGGCATCTCTTTTTCGCTGAAGACAAGGTAAGCACAAAAGGTTCTGGTGCTAAGATATGATAAGGCTTCATTCATCCCCGAAGGAAATTCTTAAACAACAGTTTTTTTTAAAAAAATATGCACAGTGCAGAATAATGTAAAAAAACAACAAACAATCTAAACATACAAAGCTCTGCTTTTAATTATCATGGCTGCGTTGTAAACACATCTGTGACTCAAAACTATTACCTTCTTCATAAGCTGTTTTCGGGTCTCTCAACCCACTGTCACCCTGTGACAAATGGGACTGTCTGGACTGGACAGATTTGGCCTCCTTGGATGCCTTAAGAATGCACTGTTGCCTATCTTGGGGCACAGTTTTGTCCAAAATAGACAGCAAAGGCATCAGTGGGTCCATTTTTGGTGTCTCTTCTCTGGAAGACAAACAGTAAACTCAGAGTGCTACATGTTCATTGGCATGACAAATCCTCCCCTCCCCCATTATCACTCGACTAAGGTTAAGTAAGGTCTCAGTGACATGTAATTGTGCAGTAAGTAATACTGTCATTATTTTTCTACCCAAAAAGGGTACTAAAATAGAAGTAAATAGTGCACATACAGCATACAGAGCCCAAAATAATAGCTGAAGTAGTGTTTACACATAGTACAGCTATAAAAATAACAATAAAAATAACACACAGGGCCAAAAATAGCCTACAGCGTCAGAGGGGGTGAGGGGTGGGGGGTAGCAAATCAGTGAACACTTGAACTGTAGACTGTAGACTGCTTTCTAATCAGCGGTCCCGAACCAGAACCGTAGACTCTAGCTCGCAGCTTCACGGCCAAGTACTACCAGCATCTATTGAAAATAACATTATGATTATAACCACCATGTTACAATGTCGAAATAAAGTCATGGCATGCCGACACTAGAATAGAATAGCAGAATAACATTTTTTTTTTTTTTTAACCGTGGTAGGCAACTCTTGGACCGGGAGAAACGATAGTTGATTCCGCTCGCCGCTAACACCTACTACAATGTCATTTTACTCAGTGCAGTGTACAGAAACCGGCTGTATACTGTATCCGTGGGAACACGTAACACCCAAGGGCCACGTAAAATATGAAAATAAAAGTAATTTACCTGGCCGTCAGGAACGGCTGTCATGAACGCAACTAGCTAGCCATCGCTATAAGCGATGCTTGTTATGCCCGCAAACCACCGACCGCGTTTAGTTCGTACCTGGGCATGACATAATTTTATTTCTCCACTAACCGAGGTACAACGCATGTTTTGAAGACCACTCACCTGAAACAGGGAAAAACAAAAACGCTGAAGTCAGTACTTTCTCCGCTCTCGACCGGCTCTCATTGATTCTCCTCTCCGCGGAATGCTGCCCTCCGATTGGCCAGAGAGCGTTGGCAACTGTAGACAACGGGGGCCTGTGGTTGGCCCAAACTGTAGACTCTACAGCCTCCGGTCCAATGAGAGTGTGTAAAACTCTGCAGTCTACATTCTACAGTCCGTTGTACAGTGATGTATGTGTACAGTGATGTATGGCGTCATTCTTGAAATTTACTTTTACATAAAAATATCATTGGAAGTCCTCTGGTTGCAGTCATTTTCTTTTCTTTTAATCATCTCTCAATACATTTCCCATTACATGTGTGGAAGTAAATCTCTCATGTGTTAGTTTGTGTGTATGTTTGTGTGTGAGGAAACACAACTTCAATAAAGGCAAGAGTTTGGTGATCATATATACCATTGCAAAGGTGTAGTGCCATTTTGGGCTGAGAGAATCACAGATATAATGTGTGGAAGTTGTGCAATGATATATCACCACATTAACTTTAATCTTAACAAATCCAGGTATCCATGTGGGTCTGTATATGTTGCCAAAACATGTATTTTTCAATTAACATAGCTGAAGTAGTAGTGGAGTAATGGACCATTCACCATGGATGTAATTGACAGCTCACAGGAAGTAAACACAGAACACGGCATCAAATAATAGGTGGAAAATCTGAGGAAAAACTAAAAACACCAAATAAACTTCACATCATAAAAAGAAAAATACACCTAACAGACAAAAATATAAAAATATATATCAAAGAGGCTAAGCAAAAGGCTTCCAATGACAGTGGAACAGGATAACAAGACAAAGTAACATTACTGGGTGACTAACACTGAGAACATGACAAACTGGCACAAGACAGAGGGGACAAGATCATTTATATATGAGGAACACATGAGGGAAGGCAGTCAACTGATCCAAAACAAGAGGGAGCAGTGCAGTGGTGGCTGCTGGTCTTTCAAAGAGGGGAAGCTCATTGTCGGCTTACATCATAAAATTTGATAAAACGATCTAACGACAGCCACCGACCGGGTAAAGAGAGCGGAGCTCCACGGTGAGAGTGGCCGATGGGGAATGCTGCTGCCCATCCGCTTTCAGCCATCTCCATCTTCCAAAGGCATCTCCCATACAAATCCTTGTTTTATTTCGGACTTTGCGTGACATATTTTGGATTCATAAAGAGGTCTTTTAGGTTTCGTAACGTGCAACATTATTCATCCGACACGTTCGCAGCTGCAGCTGTGGTAACTAGAGCAGAGCTGGCAACCCGGATGCTGACACACTACTGACTTGGTGATTGGGAGATAGGTGGAGGGTGGTGCATCAGACCAAAACACAACATGACAACATCAACATCAGTTGAGGGCTGCAACTTGGCTTTTTAAATGAGAATATCCTGGCTGGACTACTGTTGTCAGTGAACATGATTTCTTAATGTCTGGTAACATATCAGGGCCATTTTAGGATTAATTTAAATGAATTTCTTGTCCAACGGTGTGGCTGTGCAGTATTAATTAAAATGACTAGATCAGAGTAATTATGTTTTTTATGGGTGAAGCCAAGGGTCATAACTTGGATCACCAGAGGGTTCCAAAGTTTCTTTTAATGTTCTTATTCAAGTTTAAATTCTTGCCACCTGTGCTCCTGTCGGAGCTCGCTGTGTGGTTGGTCTCATTAAGGGCACCTTCACAAGTGATCGTCTGATGTTTTTCGATGTGTCTCAGTTCAGAAACGGACTGCACTGTTCACACGAGTTTGGGTTAAAGTCCACAGTCAAAATAAGTTTTCATAAAGCAGGATAAGGTATGTGTGAAAGGAGAAAGAATAGAAAAATAAGGACAAAAGTAACCGTAATCCATTCACGGAAGCACAGGAATGCATCACGATAATTTTTCTTTAAGTTGACCAAATACCATGGCTAGTAGCAATACAGCCTAAAGTTCAGTATTCCTTAAACTGTGATTAGGGGCAACTGGGGACCCACAACTTTATTAAGCGGTATCTGTCACTGTCAAAGCAAATGAAAAGATAAAAGTCCTGTTGGAATGCTGATGATATTGCCCTTCTACATTGTACTGGATGCCAGTCTACAATTATGTTGGACCCTGAAGTGACCATGCTCCCTCTATTCAGTTTTCACTTTTTGCTCAGTGACAAGGATCCATGCCCAGGAACCCAGACGCACGACTCACAGACAGGGTAACAGTTCTCACAAGAGTCTTTATTTGAATTAACAGGATAATCAGGCACGGTATTCCAGCAGGGAGGTGGAGCATGGCCACGCGCCACCGGGCAGGTGGAGGCGCGCGTCCGGGGAATCCCTACACTCTCTACTATTAACGGGGGGGAAACAAAACCCACTCTCAAAGCCGAGAGGGAAAACAGTTAAGCATTACCTGTAAAAGAAAAGGGAAACACTAGCTGGATGAGGCTGTAAAAAGTTAAAGCACTAAGCACACTAACTGAGAAAAAAAGGAGGGAAACTAACAAGGGGCACTACAAAGGGAAATGGAGGGCAACTAGGATAAGGGGGCAAAATATAGGAAATAAACGGGACACCTACAACTCTGCACAAGAGGAGGGAATTACCAAAACCTGGGGAACTAACAAAATACAAACAAAAAACACAAGGATCAACTCCGAAGAGGATTCTTCTTGTGGGCTAAGGGGCACGGGGCTTACAACAAAAAACTAAGGTCAACTAGGATCAACTACTAAGAGGATTCTTCTAGCGAAAACAAAATCAAAGGCTATCAAAATTACAACAAAAATTTGCCACTGGATGCACGAGGAAGCTGGAAAACGTGAAAGGCAAACGAGGGAGCGAGGAACACATGGACGCAGGAAACATGACAATCACGCAATGAGACAAGGGAAGACAGGACTATTTATACATGACGTGATGGGGAACAGGTGGAGACAATTAGGGCGGGGTCAGACAATCACAAAACGCGGGAAACAGGAGGAAGGGGAAGTGTGAACTGAAACGAGAGGGAACATTCAGTCATTTCAAAATAAAACAGGAAATGACAAGACAACATGTATGCACAAGACAAAAATGGTTAACTTAACTCAGACAGACGCATCATGACACTCAGGTTAAAATCTTTTGGAAAAAAGGTCTCTTTGTCTGTTCAGATTCATGTATGGCTGGTTTGGATCAGAGTTAAATTGATGCTTTTCAGTCTGGTTCAGCTTCACAGTGCACAAAACAAAGAAATATACCAAATGATATTAAAAAAATGTATTCTTTTTTACAGACTTTATGATGTCCAGTTTGCTCTCATCAGCCCAAATGTCAAGCAAACACTGGACAAATGCAGAAGTCTACATCTGTCCTCTCCCACTCACATTAACCTGTCATTGTCTCTGTCCATATCAACAAATACCCACATAGACAGCCTGTGTTTTGGCTCAATTAGATCTTAATTAGGATAGTCCATAGGACTGAATGCATTCATCTGAAATGTATATATTAAATGACTGTTCTTGGTGATTCTAACTTAACCATGCACTCACAAGTAGTCTTCTTTAATCAAGCCCTGGTGCAGGTCAACCTCTGGTGCCAGCCATTACTGGGGTTGTGACGCTGTGATCAAACTGGTGGGGACCAAAACAAGCAGTCTGGGACTGCTCTGTGAGAGCTGCTCTCAGAGTAAGATGTATTTCTCTCTCACTGAAACAAATTAGTTAAAATTAATAAATGATTTTGTCTGTATATTAATCGACATATGCAGATGTGTACAGAGTAATCTAATTTGAGAGGTCACCAGGCTTAATGGATCACTCTTCATTCAGCTAAAGTTCTTCATTCATTCATTCATTCTTTCTTCATTCTTTCATGAGTACATGTTTGTGTCATCAATAGTGTCCTCGTTATTGAAAAATAGTAACTCGTTACAGTTACTAATTACTTCATTAAGTAAACTCAATTAAACTCACAAAGAAACTCAATTAATTTGTTGACTACTTACACCAAAAAGTAATGTATTACTGTGAAAAGTAACACTTTAGTTCCTTTTTTTTTTAAAGAAAAAAAAGAACCTTCTCTCATGCTCCATTTATACCCTTATAGTATCATTTCACTGCTGTATGGAAAATAATACACTGTTGATAAACTCTACAGTTTCTGTTCATTTGTATTTGCATCACTTAACTCTGCTCAACATTATGAATGATACAAACACAAACCTGTCTGAAGGAATGGAGCTTCTGGAAGTTGACCAGATTTCTGAAATGAAATCTGGGGACATTTACGGACATTTACAGTAGCAACCGGCTACCATAATAACTGCTGTTCTAGTCAATCCTGGACATTTTACTTCTCTATACCCTTATACAATAGTTAATGATGATCTGATGTCATAGACTCAGGTAGACATTACTCCTCTGTATCTTTACATACAGACAATAGAATAGAATAGAATAGTCTTTTTTATTCATCCCCCCTTGGGGGGGAAATTCACCTGTCACAGCAGCATAGACAAAATCACAGACACATTGCAGTAGTTAGAAAAAAGCAGTAGTAACATAATAGTAATAATAATAAAATAGAATAGAATAAAATATTTACATATTTACAAAGAAGTAAATACAATGGAATAAAAATATATATATTTACTTGTATAAATGAAACTGTTGATTTAAAGTTTTATTGCTGATGGTATGAATGACCTGCGGTAGCGCTCCTTCTTGCAGGGTGGAAGTCTCAGTCTGCAGCTGAAGGAGCTGCTTAAAGCCTCCACAGTCCATCAGAGGGTCAGAGGGGTTGTCCATGATGGATGTGAGCTTAGCTAACATCTTCCTCTCACCCACCTCTTCTATGGAGTCCAGGGAGCAGTCCAGGACAGAGCTGGCCCTCCTGACCAGCCTGTTCAGTCTCTTCCTGTCTCTCTCTGTGCTCCCTGCTCCCCAGCAGACCACTGCATAAAAGACTGCAGACACCACCACAGTGTCATAAAAGGTCCTGAGCAGAGTCCTGCAAACTTCAAAGGACCTCAGTCTCCTCAGCAGGTGGAGACGACTTTGGCCCCTCTTGTACAGGACATCTGTGTTGTGAGTCCAGTCCAGTTTATTGTTGAGGTGAACACCCAGGTACCTGTAGCTCTCCACCATTTCTATGTCCAGGCCCTGGATGTTCACTGGTGCAGTCTGGGGTGTCTTCCTCCTGCGGAAGTCAATGACCATCTCCTTGGTCTTACTGGCATTGAGCAGAAGGTGGTTATGCTCACACCAGTCGACAATGTCAGTGATGACGGTCATGTACTCCCGATCATCCCCCTCGGACACACATCCAACAATAGCTGTGTCGTCAGAGAACTTCTGGAGGTGACAGCTCCCAGAGTTGTGGCTGAAGTCCGATGTGTACAGGGTGAAGAGAAAGGAGGAGAGCACTGTCCCCTGTGGGGCCCCTGTGCTGAAGACTACTGACACACAGTCCTGAAGCCTCACGTACTGTGGTCTGTTGGTGAGGTAGTCAATGGTCCATGCAGCCAGGTGACAGTCTACTCCCTGAGCAGAGAAGGCTGGATCGTGTTGAAAGCACTGGAGAAATCAAAGAACATGATCCTCACAGTGCTGCTGGTGTTCTCCAGGTGAGTCAGTGATCTGTGCAGCAGGTAGATTACTGCATCATCCACTCCGATGTTCGGTTGGTAGGCAAACTGCAGTCGGTCCAGATGTGAGCTCACCATGGGGCGGAGATTTCTCAACACAATCCTTTCCAGGGTCTTCATCAGGTGAGAACTGAGGACCACAGGCCTGAAGTGGTTGGGCTCCCTGGGTTGCGTCGTCTTCGGGACAGGAACCACACAGGAAGTCTTCCACAGGTTTGGGACTCTCTCCAGACTCAGGCTCAAGTTGAAAATGTGCACCAAATGTACCTGACAGAGCTGGTCTGCACAGTCCTTCAGGAGTCTGGAGCTGATGTCGTCGGGGCCTGTGGCCTTTCTAGCCTTTCTAGCCTTTATCTTTTTCAGCTCACTTCTCATCTGGTCAGCTGTGATGGAGATGGTTTTGGTGGTGGTGGATGAGGATGAGGTGGGGAGGGGTGGTGGTGGTTGGTGGTGGGGGTGGCAGAGGACTGAGGTGTTGTGAAGAAAGAGCTGGCTGGCTGGTGCTTTGATGAGTGGGGGCACAGTCAAACCTGTTGAAAAACAGACTAAGTTCATTGGCCCACTCTTGGTCTCCTTCAGCTCCCCTCTCATGGCCTCTGCTGTGACCAGAGATGGTTTTTAGGCCTCTCCAGACCTCCCTTGCGTTGTTTCGTTGCAAGTTATTTTCCATCCTGGTCCTGTAGTTGGCCTTGCCCTCCTTGATCTTCTTCTTCAGCTCTCTCTGCACCCTCCTCAGCTCCTCTTTGTCCCCAGATCCAAAGACCCTCCTCTTCTCCTTCAGCAGGGTCTTCAGCTCAGGGGTCACCCAGGGTTTGCTGTTGGAGAAGCACCGTACTTTCCTGGTGGGTACGGTGTTCTCCACACAGAAGTTTATATCGTCCATCACACAGTGGGTCATGGTGTCGATGTCCTCACTGTGGGGGTCACACAGTACATCCCAGAATAGTAGATGATGATATATTAATATTGTGATATCACAGACTCAGGTAGACGTTACTCCTCTGTATCTTTACACAGACAATAGTAGATGATGATATATTAATACTGTGATATCACAGACTCAGGTAGACGTTACTCCTCTGTATCTTTACATACAGACAATAGTAGATGGAGATATAGTAATACTCTGATATCGTAGACTGGTGGACACCAGTTAAAAATGTAAAAATGCACTTTTCTTTAATAAGCATACATGATATGCAGTAATCTTAATTCCCTAAGTGCCTCAATTTTAAGTATTTGATAGTTCCATTTAGAAAAATGTTAAATGTTTGTATTCATTTCTGTTTTTAAATGGAACAATTGTTACATAACCCAATTTGCCCTGAGGATCAGTACAGTATTGTGATTCCAATTCTGATATTACTTATTTAAAAGCATTTAATAGGGCTTTTATTTTGTGAGAAGTGCTGAGCTGATGGTGCATCAAAAGATGGTGAGTGGTACGATAGCACAGGAAGAGTCTTCCAAAACGAAATCCCACAAAATAATAATAAATTCAGATGAGGAAAGAAACTGTTGAGTTGAAGTGGTGTTACTCTCACTCGACTCAGAATGGGCCTTTTAGGTATGTGTCATTAGTGATGCATGAACACCAAATTATTAGTGATGGGCAAAACAGTTCTTTTGAGTGAACCGAATCCTTACGAATTGTTCATTAATATGATTCGTTCAAAAGATTCATTCACCGAATCCTTTAGTTCTTCTCAGGAGCTCCGTCCTGCTCATGCAGTTCATTGGTTCATTGACACACTTCGTTCCTTCGTTCATTGAACGAATCACTCCTCTCCGATGCCTGAGTCTAGACCCATTCAGTGCTACAGTTCGTGCTCAGTGAAGGTTCACTCCCCTCCCCTGACAGACTGTCGCTTATATTCATGAATGACACATACAGCAGCAAGCAGCGCGTTCACTACATGTGAACGTCAGTCCTATCTGTTATTGTGGAGTTTACTAAATGTTGCTAAACTAGGAAAGGTGGGGAGATTAAACATAAATAAACATCACAGCTGTAGCGGAGATTCTGTTCCTTTTAAAAAAAATCAAATACTGCTTCAAATTGGCTGAAATTAAATCCATCTTGCAGTCAAAGTTTATAGACATGTATTAATGTAAGGGTACTATATGCTCTGTTTTATATTATGTATTCCCTTGTAAGTTTGATGCTCCATCTGGTGCAATAAGCTTATTTAGGCTGAAGACCAATATGCATTTCAAGTAGGGCTGGGCGATATGGCTAAAAACTGTATCACGATATAAATGTTTCATATAAGTCGATATCGATAATTATTGATTTTTTTTCATAACCTATTTTAAAAAAGGACTTACATTAAACGCTTTTGTAAACACAACCTTCCTGAGGTATCAATCTGTACAAACAGGGAAAAGAAATGTCATCACAAACATGAAAAACACTCAAATGTACACTTAAATCTCAATGAAAATTTAAATTACAACGGCTTCTTAATTATCTCTTTACATTAAGGTGCAAAAATAAACATTAAAGAAATGTTTAACAAAAGGTGCATGAATGTTTTAACATCTGTGAGACTACGGTGGTCTGCCTAAGACCACCTACGAGCCTCAGAGCTGTTTTAGTGATCACTGTAAACACTAGGAAACAACGAGTGGCTCATTTATTAACCAGGAATTAACAAGAGGAGGCTGACTGGACAGCAGTGCAGCAGTCAGACACACCTGTAGTGTGACCAACACAGTGAGTCAGGACGGACTTACTGACGAGCTGAACTTTCCTTTTTTTGTCCACAGTTTCATCACTCTCTGCTGTACTCATTTCCTTTTCTCACTGCACACCACATTAGTTTTGAGACAGACACGAGGTGATGAGTTGGTGCAACCGAACTGAAACTGTCACGTGTTCGCTGACAGCCAATCGCTGTAGTGCCACATGTTAATACAGGGAACGAGTGAGTTTGTTCATGCAACCACCCTTGCTTTGTTTTCATGTGATTGGATAAACCACTTGTCTGTCATCTTTAATGACGTGCTACTTCAACCACTCACATTAAAACCAACCCGTGACGTTGATGAGAGTGAAGCAGGAAAAACCAAACAGCTGACATCCACGTCACATCACATCTATGAAAATCCCGTCCGGCGATCCTGATTGGCTTAGTCATTTTTTTGCTCCCTTGAAGTCCTTCCCATGAGTGTGAGTTCAGATGTGTGGAGCTAGGCGGAACAACATCCATCTGACGAGAGTCAGATTCGTTTCTTACAGTGAAGTTCTGTGAAAATATTGACCGTTATATCGAGCGCATTTCTTATTCATATTGATGACATGTCTATTGCGATATATAATGCTATCGTTTTATCACCCAGCCCTAATTTCAAGCCTTTTAAATAAACAAATAATAAAATAATGTATGTGATTAAATGTTGGGTTGTTAAATGTGTTATTGCACTGAAATTAAAGCAGGAAACAATCAAAGTGGAAAATAAAACTATTAATTATAAATATATTAAGAATGAAATATCAGTGTAAATGTAAATGCACCCTGCGTGCACCAGTCTATCTCACTCACTCCTCTCATCTGCTCTTCAGTCTGTTAAGATAATGAGGACTGTGATGTGTGTGCCTTTGTTTTCATGTGGCTTCACTTAGCATTTGCTGTTAGCTCAGAGAATGTCAGCGCCATGAGAGCCTATCCCCTGCTTCTAGTTCCTCCAAGTGCGACTGACTGAGTGATTCTACCGGCTTCCAAGGAGGAGGACGAGGAAGCCAGCGCCTCATTGCAAGGAGCAACGAACTCGCTCCGCTCGCTCATTCACTCGTTCATTCAGTGAATGAACCATTGCTGCTTCCTGGTTGAATCACTTGTTCGTTCAGTGAGTCGCCCCTCCCCTCCCCTCGCTGGCTGGGTCGTTCTTCGAAGATTTTCAAGTCATGAACGAACTAATGAGGCAGTTCAACTCCTGGCCACCACGCTGAGACTGAGCTCAAGTGAACTGAGAAAGGAACGAATCAGTTCAGGAAGTGATTCAGTTCAGTTCGTTCACTCAAGAGATTCATTCTTTCGAACGAATTGTTCGCAAACGACACAACACTACAAATTATGTAAAACTAGCCACTATGAATAAGAATTACATGCTCAGAAAAGAAAAAAAAAATCACAAACTTCGCAAGCAGTGATTGATAGCTGCGATCGAGTATCTAGTATATTTGGTTGGAATGGGTTGTTCTGTGAACGCTTGCTGATCCCATTAGGAGAACAAGGCAGGGTGTTGTGAGTATTTCTGGACACCCAGTTTACCCTACTGTTAGAGTGAAAGGCATGATTTATCCCATTCCTCTACACAATACCTTCTATGTCTGTCTTCACAAAATAAGCAGCAGGGCCATAGAGTGTTTTTCTGAATACAAGCTGGATGTTAATTCCTCAGTCTCAGCGATGTGTAATACAAGCTAATCCTTCTTCATTATGAGAGCACAGCAATAGCAGTTTTGACACTCGCCGCAGGATTTGAAAATGCAATGTGTGGATTTCAAAGTAATCTTAGTTTATCAGTAATGTACAATATTTCTGTCTGTCTGTCAATAACTCATGTATTTGTGTTTATACTGTCAGTTTCCAATGAATCAGGCCGTTTTTTTAAAAGTGCAACAGTGCAACTTTTTCAGACTGGTAGCCCATAATGAAGTAACTTTTTCTTTTTTTTTGTATTTGTCTTTCTTCTCAATTTTGTCATATCCTTTCAAGTGGCAAAAGAAAAAGGAGTCTTTGATATCCACCCAGAAAAACATGAGCATCTGGGAGATGCTGAGAAACAAAACACCATTTGAATTATTTGCCTTTGAAGCTCCATACATGAGCACTTTTCACACATCAGCCAGTGTGACTTGAGCTGCATCTCCAAACTTTGTTGTTGGGAGAACAAAGTTTCTATGCTTTTGGCTCTGTTACTTGTTGTTTGTGTGTGTGTGTCTCTGTGTGTGTGCGTGTGTATGCACACTTGTCAACCAGTGCCAGCGGTAGGTCTACCTGAGCCACCAACATGTGGGTTATCTTGTTTTTTTTGCAGGGCAAACAGAACCCCCTGCTGCCCCCTCCAGTCTGTCGGTGGGTAGGTTTGGCACTAAAACTGTGATATGTCCCTGCTGGGCACAAGTAATGTAATAAGTAATAATAGTAATAAGTAATAAGCTGTTACTGTGATAAACTGATCATAAACCCTGGTAAATTTGACACCAAATAAAAGAACTTTTGTACACCTAGCTATCATTTAGCAGATAATGGGACAACAGAGAGACAAGAAGGAAAGAGTTTTCAAAGCTACCACTGGTAGTTAACAGAGAAAGAAAGTGACTTTTATTCAAAGCTTTGAAACATTTATAATTAGTCTGTTGAGCTGAGTTTTACAGAAGGAAAAAAGAACCTTGTCTCATCAAAATAATCTCCCGTTTATCAAAGTAAATGTAATTATAAAAGGAAGATGGAAAAAGCTGCTGTATCTATCCACAGTTTTTTATCATTTATCATAGCCCCTGTCACAGCCTGTTCAAGGTGAGAATGTTGTGGCTCATTGTTATGGATTAATAGTTGTGTATGTTATAGAGCCAAACTGTGGAAAAGGACAGCCGGCACTAGATGCCGATGCTGATGTGTTTATTGCCACACCCCCTTATGTTCCATTCGGTGTGAAAAGCAAAAATGCTTCTTTATGGCCGTGTGGTAGAATTTCCATGTGAAATGGACCTAAGTGATATCGAGGATCTTCTTTCAGAACAGAGAAAAATGCATCCTCAATGCATTTCTCACATAGACACAAGCATCATCTATTTTTAAGCTATTTTTTCCACAGGTGACATCTCTCTCTGAATCCCACCTCAGTCCTTACAGATGGTATGACATCATGTCATATGTGTAAAATCCTCCATAATCTGTGTGGTGCTGTAACATCAGTGCACACCAGGCAACACATTTGTACAACTCTCATGAGTAACAGAGTAATTGTCATGAGACATGCCAACACTTCTTTCAGCGAAATTTACTGTTTTGAATCCAAAATAGTTCAACTACATGACAGATAATAAGTACATATATTTGTGTTATTAGTTTAAAATATAGTTGGAACTAAGTAGACATTTTTGTTCAGTAAAGAGAGGAATTGGTCTCTGTCACCAGTAGAACTTAAAATCTTTTATGATACACTTTTCTTGCAGACATTGGTGCCTTTCCCAGGGATTAAAATTGTGGCCAGAATGCACCATATTCAACATTAAAAAATGCTGGCATGTAGTGTAATGCATTTTCACTGCAACTGAAAATAATAGTTCCTCACCAGCTATTATCGTATACAGATTCTTAATACAAGATGTAAATAAACTAATAAACTATGGTGTTTTATTAAGTAGTATTTAATTATATAAAGTAGTTAAAGTGAGAGACACATTTACTAGTTGCAACATTAACGTGAACATATTAATGCAGAAATAATTATAATCCATGATGTACCATAGTATACTGTACAGGATTCTGAAATGGGTTATTCTGCATAATGAGTACTTGATTACACACAGACTAGCATGTGGTTTTTCTAATGCTTTGATTTCCACTATGGATCAGTCAAATGTTGCATCTGATTACTGATTACTCCTTTAAAAAGTACACACTATGAAAAAAGATTAATAATAGTATATACAGGGCGGAATAGTGCAAAAGACAAAATAAACAATATAACACCATAAAAAATAAGAATATAAGAATATGTTCAACATGACCATTCAGTTTCACAGTCAGTAAAACAATGCAATATTGAAAAAAAATGGCAATTTCCCATAATTCAAGTTGAAGTTGGTGTCTTATTTTGCACAAAGAGTGTTTTCATTTGGAGCCATGTTGCAATTATGAATGCATCCAGTAGGGCTTCACAATAAAATGAGTAATAATGTTGTAATTCCACAACAGGAGATATAGTTTTGATGTAAAATGTCTGCTCATATCTGTGTTGGTTGATATCAGAATGGGAAGTTGGAGTTGGACAATTTTGGAATATCAGACATCGGCAAAAAAACAAATATCAAGCATCCCTAATCTAAACATATAAACCAGCTGTCATGATTTTGTTTGATTATTATGATTAGTTTGCTGTTTTATTTTTTAAATTATGTGAGGGTTCCATGTTTGTGAACCAACCCACAAGCACAACTCACTCACAAAGCACTTCAGAATAAGAGTCTTTTATTAACAGGTGGCAGCACAGGTGGAGACAGGGCATGTGCTCTCTGTGGTAGGTGGAGAGACACATGGCAACTACTCTAACTGGAAACAAAAGAAGGCTTGATGTAAGAAGGGAGAAAAATCGAAACTAGTGTAACCCTCTTTTCTTGTGTATCTGGGTTCTCCAGTTCTTCCGGGCTGTGGGTAATAATCAATAAGTACTATAAATGGCAAGTAAATAATAATTTACAATTAACTAAATGATGCTATAAAATACCCTTACTTAAATATAAATAATGTAAGTACCGAGCTGCTTAATAAAAACACAAAATTACACAGTAACTTAAGTAATAAAAATAACCCCCGAAAAATATGTGCAGTAATTAGTTACACTAGAAATCAACGAAAAATGACTCGACCTAAAGAGGGAGAAAAATCTGCACTCACCTCCTGTTCTCACTTCCTCAGTTGGTTACTATGTATACCTTCACAGGTTCTTTGTGTCTTTTTGCTCTTTTTTCCTGTGCGTTACTTGGTCCTCCTGTTTCATCTCGCATTTGGGTTTTCGGTTGTTTTTGTTCTTTAATAATGGAACTGTTCCTGTCTGTCTCGACTGTCAGCATTTGGGTTTTGCCTGCCTGTTGACCCACGACATGCATATGAATGACACAATAATGTGCAAGGCAAAAGCGTGCAATATGAACAGTTCTTCCTTTTGGCTTGTTTTTGGCATGCCATGTAGTTGTACTGATCTACAGTATGATGCATCCACTGACACACTCCTCTGGTGAACAAGAGTATACACATATACAGTGTGTGTGTGCGTAAACTCGTTGATTGCCATAGACATGTTTGTACATCATTTAAAATCCAGTGCTTGAGCGCTATGGTCATATACTGTATTTATGTCAAAGTGTTTTTTCGGCATATGGCACAAGAGGGCACTCTCACACACCCTTTGAATAATTTTGGGGCTTTTGGGATATGTAGTCACAAGATGAGGAGACTGTATACGCCACAGAGATCAAAACAGGAAGTGGAGACGGTCGCAGTTAGAGAGCAAAACAAACAGAATCTGGACAAAAAGTGGTGATTTTGGTGAAATTGGTCTCTACGCTCCTCCAGCTAAAACAAGAATGGAACAAGGTAAAAACAAACATTTTCTTACATGATGAAATAGAGTATTTTTCATTTGAGCTATTATGTGCTGTAGCATAAAAACTCTGGAGCAGATTTAATAGTCAATCATTAATTAATATCAAATTATGTATTTATAAACGATAACTTTTAGTTATCGGTTATAAAGCATAAATGGTCATAAAAGGTGAAGCAGAGTGACGGAACTCAACTTCAGCTATAATTCCCTATTACTTTAATAGTAGAAATTATCAGGGCACCACCCAGTTTTGTTAAAACAGGGAAAACTTGTGAATTTGACATTAATTAGTAGAGTCTAAACAACTATAACCAGACTACTACTGTAACAGAAAATAATTAATAATACATGATTAATTTGACAAACTAAATGACCAGACTACTGACAGAAAATAATAAAACAGAAAAATAAAACTAAAATAAAGGAAGACTGATTGTAGATATGACATTGACTCACTGTGAACGCAATGGAATGGATGATTAAACAGAAGACTGTTTAATGGATGGATAACTGATTAATTAATTGTGACCAGTTAGATTCAGTGGTGGTTCTCTATTAACCAAATTAAGAATTAGGTTGTTGTTAATTAAATCTGGTTTAGGTTTGGTGCACCGTTCAGCAGTTGAGAGTTTGAGAGGCATCCACAGACTGTATATAAAGAGTGGACTGAGCTATCGTGACGTCACCCGTTGGTTTGTGAACAACTACAATGCAGCCAATATGGAATTGACTAAACTTGCATTCTCTCCACCATCCAGCAGGGGGCAATACTGGTGGTTTCAAAAAGAAGTCCATTTCCATTCATGTGTATTGGAAAATGACCATTTTCTCTTCTGCTATATTACCTCTATAAACACCCTAAGTATGACTTTTTGGTCTCAATTGATAGTTTAAATAATGTTTTAATACATCAGGATGTTCATTTACTGAATTATGGTCTAATATATGGTGAAAATAACACGTAAAGCTGTGGGGCGTGGCTATCGTGTGATTGACAGGTCTCTGACGTATTTTTTTATGCCAGTGCAAACTCCTGACCTTGTTATGTCCATAGACTGTCCATAGGCTCAGCAGCCTGCCTTACTTCATCTGAGGAGTCACCGTTTATCTGTAAGTAACGGCATGGTAACGTTGTGAGCCAGAATTAACAGTCCAGTTATATCATAGTTCATGTAAATTACAGAGGCTCATTGCTAATCAAGCTAGCTCGTCGCTGTAGCTGATAGCATACCGCTTGCTAACCTTAACCCTTAACTTTGACTATAGACTGGTATATATATATGTATATATATATATATATATATATATATATATACAGTCATGGAAAAAATTATTAGACCACCCTTGTTTTCTTCAATTTCTTGTTAATTTTAAAGCCTGGCTCAACTAAAGGTACGTTTGTTTGGACAATTATAATGATAACAACAAAAATAGCTCATGAGAGTTTAATTTAAGAACTAAGGATTATTCATTTTCCATGGTTTTCTTGATAATAACCAAAATTACTTCAATTCTTACATCAATAGCTATGGCATTGTACCGCCAAAAACACTACTTTTAAGCATTCCATGTTTTCTTTTCTGTTTGCTTTAAACACATGATACACACAAGAGTTAATACTTGATTGCATAACCATTGTTTTTGATGACTGCAGCCATGCGTCTTGGCATGCTCTCCACCAGCTTCTGACATTGTTCTGCTGTCACAGCAGCCCATTCCTGTTGGACAAATTCAAACAAATTTTCTTTGTTTTTGGGCTTGTGGTTCTCCATTTTGAGTTTGATGATTTTCCACAGGTTTTCAATTGGATTAAGATCTGGTGATTGAGCAGGCCAAGGCATGGTGCGAATGTTGTGGTTCTCCATCCAGGCTTTAACTGACCTTGCCGTGTGGCAAGGGGCATTGTCTTGTTGGAAAATCCAGTCATTCGAGGCAGGAAAGAGTTTTCCAGCTGATGGAAGAAGACTGTTTTCAAGGGTAGTCCTGTACTTGACCTGGTTCATTCGGCCTTCACACAATTGCATTTGCCCTGTTCCACTCAGACTGAAACAACCCCAGATCATGACTGATCCACCCCCATGTTTTACTGTAGGGGCAAGACAGTCTGGGTTGTAAGCTTCTCCAGGCTTCCTCCTAACCAGTAAGTTGGCTGGAGTGGGCATCAATTCAAAATTGGATTCATCACTGAAGAGAACCTTAGCCCAATCATCAACAGTCCAATCCTTGTGGTCTCGAGCAAAGAGTAACCGGGCCTTCCTCTGCCTTTCATTGATGAAGGGCTTCTTGCGTGCTCTGTGTGACTTCAAACCAGCTTCAACAAGTCGGTTTCGAACTGTCCTTGCCGAGCAAGTCACATTTCTCGACAGTGCCCACTCATTTTTAAGGTCCCTGGAGGTCTGACGACGATTCCTGACACAGGAACGGATGAGTGCACGGTCATCTCGTGGGGTAGAAAGACGTTTCCTGCCACGGCCAGGTAGCAATTTGGTAGTGCCATGTTCAGCTTGTTTTTTTTTGTTGGAATGAACGGCTGTCTTGGAGATCTTCGCTACCTGTCTCTCACTCATGCCAATTTCCAGCAGTGCCAAGATGGCTGCCTTTGTTGCTTCACATAATTCTTTTGTTTTAGACATTATGTGAGAGCTGACAACTTCTGAGTTGTGCTATGGCTTGAATGTAAGCAGGAAACCACTCTAGGCCTTTGCATGTGCAGTGCTGCTTGTGACATGAAATGGCCTCTTATATACCCTGGGAATCAATTAAGCTTAAGAATGTCAAATAGGACATAAAGTATTATGTGACCAGCTGCATTTTTTGTTGTGTTCATTGTATTATACGTTTAGTGGTACCAGATATTAGAATGAACAAGAAATTGAAGAAAACAAGGGTGGTCTAATAATTTTTTCCATGACTGTATATATATATAGCTGTCTCCCTAACTGTGAGCTATTATTACCGTTGCATTTTAAAAGTTGTTCTGCAAATCTCTGTACCTAACTCCTTAGTTAATGTCATTGACAGTAAAGTGAAAAACGGGTATTGTCACTGTTATTAATAAATGTCAGATTACTCTGAGATAGACTTCGGTTCAACCACCTGTACGAAACTTTACCATTATTAATTTTGTGCTGCTACGTTCAGTTCATTTAATCAGCAGATGGACATGAGCTTATTTAACAAAGCTATCGTTGCACCATGATACTCTGTTATTCCATTAACTATATTACATAACATATTGCATGAATTGTTCTCTCTTTCAGAAACATCATTGAGTGCTACAGCATCATCATGGCACATGGCCCAACCAGTGTCACAAACGTATTATTTACTCCTGGGGGACGTCTCAAGTATCAACCTCGTCACAGCAATGAATGAGAACCTGCACCACCTCCACCTGCAACATCCACAGATGAAGAGCATCCTCTCTGGCATCATCCAGAGATGCAGGTGGAAGGCTGCTGACAATCCTGGAAAGATTGACTAAGCTTGCAGATTTGTGAACAGTGTAATGGCTTCATTGTTTAGGTGGCAGCTTTACACATCACCTTCACATACGGTTTGTCCTTTCCCACATCAGACATAGCTGTTTCAAATTGTAAATAGCTTAAAAAAAGTTTATACTACACAGAACAAATGTTTTTAACAAAGCCCTTGCCCTGCATTTGTTTGTTTTTATGATGCATTTTTGATTTTCAGCAACATGTTCAGTATTGTAATCACAAAAGAACACATTGATGGAGGTTTTACCAGAATTGATAATTACAAGGCTATTTCTCTGTTAGCTGAAATCAATACCATAATTCATAGAAATTCTTATAAAACATTGTCTTCACAGGATAGATATTACGTTGTGCTTTGCCTTCTAACTATCTTGTCAGATTCAGTGAGTTGATGAAAATGCACATTACTGTTGAATCAGTGAAGGTTTATTTTAAAACCAGCTTTTCAAATACAGATGGCAATAACTGTATTTTTGAAAATGATGTATTTGAGCTGTTGCACATTGCAGTTTGTATACCTTAAAGTAGTACAGCAGTACACATCTATATTACAGTCACATTTTCTCATTGGTGAACATGTGGCTCCAGCTGTTAAATAATTATTTTTTAAGAATGTTACCAACATCACTTATCTAAGAACGACAAAGATCGAGCTACAAGCATGTTATTTGCTCTATGAATAATAAGGCCATAATAAAGCTAGTCTGTCCTTCAGTCAGAAGAAGCTGAAATGTAAGTGGTTTTATGGTAACATCATCTTTACAGCTCACTTGAGAACTAAGGATGAGGAGGACATCAGGAACAGCTCCTCCTTGTAGGGACTGGTAGAAGAAAGGCAGAAGGCTCTTCCACCACAGTCCACCCCAGCCAAACCAGTAGATTGAGATGCTGTCAACTGAAAATGGTAGGCACAGCTGTGTCCTTCAGTCTGTTCTTGCCCTAATGGTAAATACACAGAATATAAACATAAGACATAAGACATAAGACTATATACATATGTTATGTATACATATATATATATATATATATATATATATATATATATATATATATATATATATATATATATATATATATATGTGTGTGTGTGTGTGTGTGTGTGTCCAGCTCCAGTTCCAGCTCTACAATCAAAATTATATCTTTAACGTTAAAATAAAATTTAAAATAAAAATAATGTCATTCCTGAAAGGTGTGAGTGCTTTAAAATACATCTGTCTACCATCTTGTGAAATAGTAGCTAATTCGTCAAAAGTTTTTCAGAGCAAAGAAAATACGAACAAAAACAAGGACAAGTTCACAGAGATCTCACTATGTGTTATTTTCACCATATATTAAACCATAATTCAGTAAATGAACATCCTAAACTATCAGTTGAGACCAAAAACTCGTACTTAGGGAGTTTACATCGGTAATACAGCAGGAGAGAAAAACATATATACACATAGACATGAATGGAAACGGACTTCTTTTTGAAACCACCGGTATCGACCCCTGCTGGCTGGTGGAGAGAATGCAAGTTTAGTCACTTCCGTATTGGCTTCACTGAACAGACCACTGAAGGCATCAGAGAAGACTGTGGAGCATTTACTATTCTGGATTTAAGCTTAGTTTTTTATTGTTCAGTATTATTAAATTTGTTAGATTATGCTCTGAATTCTGGCCATTTAATTTAGCGTATAATCATCAAACTCTTTAATATCTGAGGATGTATATGCAGTATATCACCGTTCCTGGATGGATGGGAGTGAGGAGTGGCTGCAGGTTCTGTCTGGATCTGCTGGATCTCTGCTGGACTCGCTTCATCACCAGTGGCTCTTTTGGACATCTGTGGACATCTGTGGATATCTCTGGACAGCTCTGGACAGTTCTGGACATCTTTGGACATTTCTGGTGAGCTCTGGATACCTTTGTTTCCATCTCAGTCTCTCTCTGTCTCTCTCTTTTCTTTACAGCATAGTCTCTGTGCCCTTGCTTCAATTCTCCCCCATTGATGGGAGAGGCCGGCTGGACTCACACCAACGTGTCAGTCGACAGTTTTCTTTTCAGTTTCTTCATGAAGGCTGGAGTCATTTCTGCAGCCTGTCAGGCAGAGGAGCTGACTTACTTCATTTCAGTTCAGGTAGAGGAGCAGAGCAGAGAGGAGAGATGGTTTAGGGCAGGATTCAGTCTTTTAGTCATCTCTGGAGCGTGTTGAAGGTTCTGGAGAGGCTGTCCCATGGCATGAGACGCTGGGCCCTGAGGAGGTCAGAGAGAGAGAGATCAGGTGTGAAGTTGCAGGAGGGCAGACCAAACTTGACTGACTGAAGGACTGCAGGAGATTAGAGTGAGCGCTCAGACCAGCTGAGGTTGTTTTATGGTCTTTGTTGAAGGTCCAGTGGGGGTGTGACCACTGGTCCCTCCCCATCCAACAAGTTAGCTGAAATGATATTCTTTTAACTTATTTACTGTTAATACTTCTGTTTTACTTTATTAAAGTTTCTCTATGTGAAAGCTCTCTATCTGTAAAACAACACCAAGCCACCTATAGTAGGAAACCACAGAACAAAACTTGACCAATTGAATTGACATTAATCAACAGATTAAACACACAGATTAACCATGAAATCACAGCATGTAGGAAGGTGTACTACAACAGGCAGATCTACTGTTTGTATGACTGTATCTGTAGACTTAATCCAAACCAATCCCACATGTCACATTTAGTCTTTATCAGAAGGAGGAAAAGGACGAGGATCTATGTGGAGACTGACCTTTGACATTGTAACAGTGATACTTATATGACAGTAGCTGGAGAATTAAAGCATAGGTAACCCCTTAAAATCTTAATGTAATGTTCTGTTACAGGCAGGGAGAAAGGAAGAGGCCACTTCCAAGAGCTTTGGATGTGTCTGTCAGGATGAATGCAGGAATGTGGGCCTTAAGCCTTTAGCACTTAGGTGCCACATAGTGTCAGATGGATTTCCTAGGGAGATACGCAGAAATGAGAAGAGTTAAGTTCATTATTTTATACTTATTCTCATGCTACAGTGCATAGTACAGAGACATCCATCCATCCATCCATTATCTACCGCTTATCCTCACATAGGGTCACGGGGGGGCTGGAGCCTATCCCAGCTGTCTTAGGGCGGAAGGCAGGGTACACCCTGGACAAGTCGCCACCTCATCGCACATAGAGACAGACAACCACTCACACTCACATTCACACCTACGATCAATTTAAATTAATCTAATTTAATTAAACTAATCCTCATGCATGTTTTTGGATGGTGGGAGGAAGGCAGAGTACCCGGAGAGAACCCACACAGACACGGGGAGAACATGCAAACTCCACACAGAAAGGCCCGAGAGCCGGGATTCGAACCCGGTACCTTCTTGCTGTGAGGCGACAGTGCTAACCACTACACCACCAGTACAGAGACATAGTACAAGATATTCTGTGCATCATGAAAGATAACTCAAAATGGCCAAAAAGGTTGGTACAATGCACTCTCCATCTTATAAAAGGGCTGGCACTCAAGGAGTTAATATACAGGTGAACATGTATTATTTGTGCTTAGCTGATCATAGCGCTCAGAATATTCTGTGTGGTGTCAACTGGGCTCCACCCATCTGCCGCTGCCTGTTCTGGTGGTTGGGTTTAGGCTGTGTAGCCATTAGCCAGGGTCAGCACCTCGCATGTAGAAGAGCCGTGCGACACAGCGGTGTTGGGCTACAGTGTCACCATCATTAGAAAGGAGGTCAAAGCACTGTACTGACTTCCATGCTAAAAAAAAAACAAAAAACTGCTTCCTGTCAAAAGGAGCCACAGGTCATCAAGGTCATCAGCTACAGTATGTCATCATCCTCATGGGACTGACTATTTACTCTGGGTAGCTCTGGGTAACACTATAAGTCACACTTCCATTTTTAAACTAATCATTTAACAGGAATTAAACAGGTGGACAATGCTAGCCACAGGTGACCTCCACAGGATGGTCTGGGGAAATAAACCGCCCATAATTTTATTATGAGTCAGACAGACTAGAGATGTAAGACACAACAGAATAGAACATAACACACTGGGTGAAATGACTATAACAACAGGGTAAAACATGCATTTCTTAGAGTGTAAAAGAAAAAAACAAAGGTTCAATCCTATGGTGTGAGAAGTTAAATTGCAGATAGCAATTGGAGAAGTTATTTTGAAATGAATAAAATGAATAAATACAATAAGAAAAGTACATGTGTTTTCCTGTGCATGTTGTCACAGTGTTTGTGTAGGTTTCTTCTGGGTTCTCTAATAAAATGGTTTAATGATCTGCTGTGGAAAGAGCAGCCGAAGGACAAACAGATGTAATACTGTATGTAATCAAGGATCTCACACAGCATTAATTATCATGGTCTGAGAAGTAAAATTAAGTTGACACGTTTAGGTGCTAAAATTAATTTAAGATAGCATTTTTGTATATGGAGTCACTACTTTCCCCACAAATGGAAATAAGACAACCCAGTCAGTTGATTATGGACTGTTTAGATCCAGGCTGTTCTCATTTGGCTCCTCTTCCTTTGTCACATGATGGCCCATTAGAATTTGCTGTCCTTACCTTGTGTCTGTTACTGTTACTGGTACACTCCGGTCAGACTTAATTCCTGGTCTCATAAAAATGAATTTTTTTTCATCTTTGATAAAAGGTATCTAATAATGAAGACTGTTATGGTATGTGTATAAGGAAGTGCAAAATGAAAAGCAGCTATGCAAACAAAGAATTCAGTCACATCCATCTGCTGATGAAGACTCTGAGAAAGAGACCGAGTTTTTAAAAGGGTTTCATCCTGCTTCCTAATGTGAAGCCTTTCAACTAGAAGTTGAGTAACACTGCTTCCCTGTTCTGTGGACTGGTGATCCTCTCCTTCCAGTCATGAACAGAATACAGAAGGAGTCAGACTGCCAACTCTCATTAAAATAACTCTCAGTCTTCTGTGTGTCTGAAATCCTTAACTAGTGTCACTTGCCCCCAGGACATTTAAAAAAGTGCAGTGAGCCTGAAGCCTTTTTGTCCTTTTCTGACAGATATTGTGATAGCTAGCACAGAGAGGCTGGTGGAAGCTGGATCATAACTCACCAGACTGAGTGGTGAGGTGGCTTACACTCTACTTATGATCCACAGGCATGTTACGAGTCATGTTAACCATTTATTTATTATTATTCAGGTTATATACCACTTTTAGTAAAGTAAGAACACAAACTCATAATATATGTATTTACCCCCCAACCCTTTTGTATCTTTCTAAGCAGTTAGATTATATATTCCCTGCTCAATTAACAGATGTAGAAATGTGTGCATGGAACTGAGCTTCTCCTAGCTGGAGCCTCACATTCAATTTAAATTAGTCAATTAACCTAATCCCTCCTGGTGGGAGGAAGCTGGAGTACACAGAGAGAACCCACACAGACATGAGGAGAATATGCAAACTCCACACAGAAAGGTCCTGGGCTGGGCTGTGAGTCGACAGTACTAACCACTACACCAGTTCACCAACATGTGGTTTTGAAATGATTTAGATGATAGATAAGCCATGACATTGCTGAGTCTGTCCACATTTTAAACAACAGTTCATTTAAAAGTTTCGAGAGACCTGGTGAGACATGAGTAGATGCTGCATTAGCATCAGTTCTGTCAAAACTGGAGTAATTTCTTTTTCTTCATTGGCACTGAGAATGGAGGTTTTGCTTTTGTTAGTTTGATTGACAGATGGTTCATCCAATCCAATATATTTTTTTTTCATAGGACCTGCTCTTTTCCAAACATACACTAGTTTTAGAAAGTACTGAAGTCTCCTCAACCATCAATCCTTTGTCTACTTTGTTGTGCATAGCAGAACATTGAAGTTTTATCCATGGAGTATGGGTATTCTCGAGATCATTAGTAAGGGAACAGTTTTATTTACTGACAGTGAACAACTGCTGTGATTAACAACCCTTCATCATCCCTTTTTCCCATCACAATTCTCCCAGCTAACCTTGTCATAATGTGACCCGGGACCCCATGTTAGCTCCATTCCAGATGTCTTCTTCTGTAGACAGTGTTTCCTTCTCTTGAAGGTTCTTCATGGAGGCTGAAGTCATTTCTTCTTGCCTGTGTCAGGCAAAGGAACTGCCTCACACTTAAATTCAGGACAGAGGAGCACAGCAGGAAGAGAGATGGTCTGGATGCAAGAGTCTTTAGTCATATTTAGAGCTTGTTTGAAGTTGTTGAGAGGCTGTCTCATCATGGCATGAGGTGTGGGGCCTGTTGTGGCCATCCTGACGGCAGAGCAGCATGTCTCTGTCATTGCGTCAGATTTTTGGACAGCAGTACGACCTATTGTTTTTTGTGCAGGCCAGTCATGAACTCAGCCTTTCAGCACTCAGTGACCTAAGGAGTCACATGCAGGTTCTGGAAGAAGACTGAGAAATTATCACATTTATTTTTCAACTGCCTTTCTAACTTGAGCAAAGGTAACAAGGACAACTACAAGGGACAAAGTAGCCCACACAAACACTACCATTTGTGCATTATGCATGCATGTATTTGTGTACAGAGACACACACACACAGGTATAAATGTCACAGCTTTGCAGGAAGATGAATAGGAGGGTAATTGACTGAGAAAACACAAATAGTTTGTGGGTGTAGAGGAACATCAGGCTGCTGATGGCTGCTGGGGTTCCCTTGTGAAACAACTGGTAGGTTTTGGAAGTGAGGACAGATGGCAGGATGAATGCCGAAGTCAAATAAAGAGAGGAAAGAGTGCAGCAATGGCAGTAGATGGAGAGAAAGCCCGAGTGAATGTGATGAAAGGAAGTGAGACATCTATAGAGGACAGGCTGTTCTCGCGAAATTGTTCCCTCCCGTCCTTGTCTCAAGTTGATTAACCCTGTCACACATTATGCATCCTGCACTGGAAGTGAAAATGGCTTTTTGAATGGAGAGATGTGTAAGAACACAGAGCTGGGCCCCACCACTCAGATTGCTCTTCTGCAGGAATATCCTTTCTAAAGAAATCCTTGTTACATTTAAAATTGCAATGTATTTTTTGACCCGTCAGCTTTCGGTGGTGCAATTCATGCATTATATTTCTCGATAAATAATATCACACTTCCATTCTTAATATTTTAATATCATTTCTATGAACACAAGATTGTGAGTAGTCCCCACACAGCTTTCAGGGATGAAGAATTATAAAAAAAAAATATATATATATTGTGTGGCTAAAACTGTGGAGGTAACGTGCATTTTCCCAAGAAATGAAATACAATTCTGACATACTGAGGGCGTTTTCACACCTATGGTTCGTTTGCTCTGGTCCGAATCAGGGACCAACTTGTTACAATGGAGATTGCCTCGAGTTTGGTTTATGTTCACACGGCACCATTCATAAGCGGACCAAATGTGTGATGTGCAAGGAAACTGCTCTCTGGTCGGAATTTCCTCATGGGAAACTCCTGGAAGTAAACAAAGAAGAGCAGACTCCAGAGCGCTACTATCTAATTTTACAATGGAGGTACAGTCGTGGTCAAAAGTTTACATACACTTGTAAAGAACATAATGTCATGGCTCTCTTGAGTTTCCAGTTATTTCTAACTCTGATTTTTCTCTGATAGAGTGATTAGAACAGATACTGCTTTGTCACAAAAACATTCACGAAGTTTGGTTCTTTTATGACTTTATTATGAGTCAACTAAAATGTGACCAAATCTGCTGGGTCAAAAATATACACACAGCTATGCTAATATTTGGTTACATTTTCACTTCAATTAGGTGCTTTTGGTAGCCATCCACAAGCTTCTGGCAAGCTTCTGATTTGGTCTTTGACCACTCCTCTTGACAGAATTGTGCAGTTCAGTTAAATTTGTTGGCTTTCTGACAGGGACTTGTTTGTTCAGCACTGTCCACATGTTTAAGTCAGGACTTTTCTAAAACCTTAATTCCAGCCTGATTTAGCCATTCCATTACCACTTTTGATGTGTGTTTGGGGTCATTGTCCTGTTGGAACACTCATTTGTGCCCAAGACCCAACCTTCAGGCTGATGATTTTAGGTTATCTTGAAGAATTTGAAGGTAATCCTCCTTCTTCATTATCCCATTTACTCTCTGTAAAGCACCAGTTCCATTGGCAGTAAAACAGCCCCACAGCATAATACTACCACCACTGTGCTTGATGGTAGACATGGTGTTAAAGGCCTCACCTTTTCTCCTTAAGGTGCCGCTTTTGGATCAAGGGCTTCCTTCTTGTACGGCAGCCTCTCAGTCCATGGCGATACAAATCACACTTGACTGTGGACATTGACATCTGTGTTCCAGCAGCTTCTAATTCTTGGCAGATCTGCTTTTTGGTGGTTCTCGGTTGACTCTTCACCCTCTTGACCAATTTTCTCTCAGCAGCAGGTGATAGCTTGCATTTTCCTGATCGTGGCAGTGACAGAACAGTGCCATGTACTTTATACTTACAAACAATTGTTTGCACTGTTGCTCTTGGGACCTGCAGCTGCTTTGAAATGGCTCCAAGTGACTTTTCTGACTTGTTCAAGTCAATGATTCACTTTTTCAGATCCATGCTGAGCTCCTTTGACTTTCCCACTGTAGCGTTTGTGGGCGTTTGTATCCAATGAGCCCTATTTAAATGGCCTCAGAGAAGTCACCAGCTGTAGTCACTCATGATCACTCACAAGAAGTTAAGAGCACATGCTATGAAGCTCATTTCATGGACACAACTTTCTAAGTCACCATTTTTCTTTTTCAACAAAACATATGCTGTCTTTGTAAAATATATATGTATTTTTAAGAGTTTGAGTTGGTGGACATACTGCTACTAAATAGGGGCGTCATGATTCTCCAATTACTCGAGTCGATTTGATTTAAACTTGTCATTGTTAGCCTATGAAGTCTTGATTTGTAAACATTTACAGGGCATTTACACTTTCAAAGTTTTTATTCAGAAAAAAACTCTCCTGCAGTGCGTTACAAGTTTGCTATAATCTGCTGTTTGGTTGTCAAACAACGAGTGTGTGTGATTTGCTATGTGTGAGTTTTTAGTTTTTCCTTCTTTGGGTTTATGTGTTAATTTCTCTGGTTTGATGTGTGTGCTAGAGGAGATGAAGTGTTGTTTGTTTGTGGGCAGCATGTTTGTCATGGTGGTGGAAGTTACTGCAGCCAAGTCTGATAGGCTGACTCACTGTCACGCCATCAAGCTGGTGGTGGCGGTGTGGTGCTCTATGGAGGAAGCAGGTTTAGCGAGGTTGAAACAGACAAGTCATCCAGAACACTTCTACTTCTGTCCCGATGTGGATGGCTCGTTTCCCCAAGTGAAAATGGGATACAAAACACTCAAGTAGAAGTACATTGTATGACATTACCTGCCTTTTAATTTCAGGGTAGAGGGTATTAATTGCCTGGTGTTTGCTTCATCTGAGCTAATGAAGCATTTTGGCTGTGGCAGAGGAACTTTTGATCCACTGTCTGGAAAAAGCAGGAGGCTATGGTCACTTCCACAAACATGGACCCCAGTAGTAGCTGTACCCCCTGTACCAGGTCCTGCAGGAACCTGTCCTATCTGGCACTTTGCTGGATTATCCCAGGTGAGGAGGCTTCCATTTGGCTACCCGTTTTCACACAGACCTTCACGTCATGTGGTTCCAGGTACTCCATTGTAAGATTGGCTTGGCAAACTGCATTACAAAGATTAGCTCAACTGTCACTATCTGAATCCATTTTTTTTCTTTGCCATCTTCCCCATACTATTCAACACTGGAGTTGGCTACTGAGAAATGATTCTTAAATGACACAGAATCATTCATCAGACTTATAGTATACAGAGAATAACATGCAGCACAGCGAGTCAAGTCAAAGCCAGTCTCATAATTTCCATTAGGCTTTTAAAGACATAAACCTGGCGTCAAATCTGATCCTCAACCACCGAGTACTAAAACCTCAATCTATCTCCTATCTGTGCTTATAATACAGTAGATAAAATCCACCTCCTGTCCCTGATCTCTACCTCTCACCTGCTTTGCTTTTCTTCTAATCCTCCTCCACATGGAACTGTTTGTGTGTGTGTGTGTGTGGCCACAGGGGGCTTTAGCCTGCATGGTAGACGCATACAGTCTAGATATCATCTTTAATACCTGCGAGGCATCGTCATCTGCGCTCACATCTGATGGTTCCCACTGGGCCGACGGGCGGCCTTGAATTATTAATGACTCTTTCCCTCTATAACAGCACTGATCTGCGCTGCTAATATGTAAGCGTGGCTGTTAAATAACGTCACAGCCAAGGAGAGGGAGATGTCACATTAACACAGCACTAACAACAGTGGCGTGAGTCTTCATCAGCTCAGTCTCAACAGTGTCAGGTCTCTGAGGGAAGGGAAGGCTGTTGATGGAAAAAGACTCATTACTGAAGACAAGCAAGACATTACTTGTTTATTTGAATGTTTTGTGGCTCTGTCTATGCTGTAGTTTGGAATTTTCCTCATACTGTTTTTCTGCTTTCACACATCTGTGATTGAGGCTACGTTTACACATAGCACGGTATTTTGATAAACAAATAATTCCTTCCCTCCGTTTCCCAAAAAACATACATTAACCCACATAAATACACTGTCGAGAGCCATCATAACTACGGCAAGCCAATGACCGACAGTGTAGGAAGAAGGAGAAAGCCATGCAAGCCAATGAGAAGACTCATCGACAACAACGACTAACCTGAGCGACTTCCTGTTCCTCCGAGCCTGTACATACAGTAATAGAGGAGCTGTATTTGCAAAACACTTAAAAAGAAATGCTACTGATACCTGGAATGCTTGACTGTTCAAAAAAGATCACACTTTTGGTGTGTAGATTTTCTAAAACTCTGTTTTTCTTTGTTTACATTCAAATGCGAAACCGGAGTTTTCCTAAATCTCTACTTTTGCTGGAGCTTTTAGAAAGAATCATATTCAGAGGAGAAATCACCGTTTGTTGTAAATGAAAGGCACAAACGAAGGGAAAAGTCTCCCTTTTTACAAATACCTGTGTGTGTGTGTAAATGGAACCTTAATCCTCCTGCCTTCTAAAATCTACTTTACATTCTATGAGTTACAACTATTTCATATGTTTTTTTATTTCACAGTGAAAATCGTCTGACCTCTTCCTGTATTATATAACATGCATACTTCAACCCAGATGTCAAATGCTGACTTCATAAATACATCCTGTGGCAGGCCTTTTGACACACACAAAAAAGAAAAGAACTTTTCACTTTCATCATATACATGGATGCAATTTACGACTGCATTTTACATATCCTTTGGTTTAGCCTTTCAGGAGCAGAGGGCTGCTGTATAAAGCACCCAAGCAGCAACTCGAAGGTTCAGTGTCTTATTCAAGGAAACAACAATTGAAACCACAATCCTGTGGTTGAGGGACTACCACTCTACCCACTGAGCTTGTATATATTTATCCACTTAGTTTGGGTTTCACAATGCAAGTGCATGAAATAACACTGCATGACATTGCTATGTCCAGGGTTTACTGAACATAGACTGTGAATGTTTTCACAGGGTGACATTCTGGACTGATACCAGTGTTGATGTGTAAAATATAGACTAAAATATAAAGCATTTTTAGCTGCAACACATCAACCTACTCAGTGGGGAAGGAAGTTTCAGTTCTTACATAATAACCCAACTAAAGTATCTGTTTCATGAAGTGGGTGCTGTAAAATCAAAAAACAAAAGTATAACCAAAAGAGTTATACCAAGACTCCCTTGGAAATTAAGAGGAGCTCGCCATCTGGAATATTAAAGGTGGAAGGTGATGAAAGTACCACCTGTTTTCATAAAACAAAAAGTGCCTTGTGCCAGGGTTTTTATCAATTTTGAGACATTTTTAAGACCCACTGAATATTTTGTGTGAGTGGTTGTCTGTCTCTATATGTCCTGTGATGAACTGGAGACTTGTCCAGGGTGTACCCTGTCTTTCACCATAAGACAGCTGGGATAGGCTCCAGCCCCCCACGACCCTATGTGAGGATAAGAGGTAGATAATGGATGGATGAATATTTTGTACTATGAAACACAGAATAGCTCAAATGAAAAAAAGAGACTATTTCATCATGAAAAAAAGAAGTTTTTGTGATGGATTGAATAATCAGCAACAGATTAACATCCTCATATGGAGCATCTCCATTTTTATATAATAGTTTAAGGTTTAAAATATTTACTTAATAGTTCCATTGCAGTATTTTGTGTTTGTTTATGCTTTATGTTCAGAATGCCATTGTAACTCCAGCAGTACTAGTAGTAGTTGTAGTTACAAGAGGGGGACAGCAGGGGAAGTGTAATGCTGTTGAGCTACCTTACAGTGACCTGTCAGTCATTACACTCGTGGCCTGAGGAAAGTTTGTGTGATTCATTCACTCATTACTCCCCTTTTCAGGTATGTGTGAGGGACATATACCATACAATGCACAGACATACTGCGATATAAACACTCTCCTGAGCATGTCTACACATTCAACCCATCCATCCATCCATTATCTACCGCTTATCCTCATAGGGTCGCGGGGGGGCTGGAGCCTATCCCAGCTGTCTTAGGGCAGAAGGTAGGGTACACCCTGGACAAGTCGCCACCTCATCGCAGGGCACATAGAGACAGACAACCATTCACACTCACATTCACACCTACGGTCAATTTAAATTAGCCAATTAACCTAATCCCCTAAGTTTTTGGATGGTGGGAGGAAGCCGGAGTACCCGGAGAGAACCCACGCAGACACGGGGAGAACATGCAAACTCCACACAGAAAGGCCCCGGGCCCGGGATTCGAACCCGGTACCTTCTTGCTGTGAGGCGACAGTGCTAACCACTACACCACCGTGCCGCCCACACATTCAACCAACACTCAAATAAACAACAACTCTTATTATGAGGGATAATAAGAGTTGTTGTTTATTTGAGTGTTGGTTGAATGTGTAGACATGCTCAGGAGAGTGTTTATATCGCAGTATGTCCGTGCATTGTGGAGTAATTAGGTTAGTTTCCTGACGACGAGTAAACGAGTAGCCGCCTGAGCTAACCTGTGGCGATGCCAGCTGCGCTGCACTGTTGTCTATATGGTGGTCTGTAGCTGCGGGAAGATTTACCGTTGTTGTGTGCGATATTAAGACATTGAATATGTACTGAAATGCTACAGCTACGACTACAGAATGCGCAGTTAGAGCATGGTTTAAAGTTACAGTATATCATTTGGTAAGCTGAATATATTTTGTGTGTGTATTTTCTGTGTTATGTTAACTCAAATACCTACTGTACTTTATTATGTTTTATTTACCTTGCTGTTTAGAGTTGAAAATGCTGACACACGTGCTTATGCTGACTATAAAAACAGACATGTTAAATTAAGTGTTTGTATACATTTTCTGTGGTAATATTTTAGGCTGCTGATGTTCTTAGTTATATGAAGTGTAAAAAGGGAAGATGTGACTCTGTACAAATATCTGTTATTGTTGAAGTCAGTCATTACACTCGTGGCCTGAGGAAAGTTTGTGTCCGTGATTCATTCACTCATTACTCCCCTTTTCAGGCGTTTTACATTTTTACCTTCTTTTCAATTTTTTTAGTTCTTGTTTTATCCAGAGGTGAGTAGATAGAAGCCAGTTTTATCAAAATTGTCCACTTCCTGCATTGATCTCTGCAGCGTGTACCATCTCTTTATGTCCCGACTACAAATCCCAGAAGCCCCAGTATTACTCACAGGCTGTGTGAGAGCGCCCTGTTTTGCCATTTGCCAAAAAACCTCTTCAGCTTAAATATACTGACCAAAACTTCCAACGCAACACTCCCATGATTGATAAATTTTGGGCACACAAAACCAAACAATGAATTTGAGTTATAACACACGAAATATCACATGAAATCTCAAAGGATTTGCTTTTGTTTGCTGTGTGCCTCTATGTTGTTCCACTTGACTGCACATCCTTAGAATTTGTCACTGCTGATGAAACTGAGCAGATCTTAATCACCAGTCCTTTTAAAACCTGGTCAATAAGTAGCCGTACCAATGGCGATCTTTCGTACTCATTTGCATTTTCCTGGTGAAACGTTCGTCCATGGCACGACTACATCAAAATCACAGAGAAAGGACCATCAGTATGCTGACAGCTGGAATGGCACAGTGACGTGTTGCCAGGCCCTTGGGCGTTCATGTGTCGACCATTTCGCGTCTATGGAACCGGTATAATGAGACAGGGCACACTAACGAGCTACCACGAGCTCCCAGGCCACGCGTCACCACCCCTCGGCAGGACCGCCATATTCATCTTCAACATCTGAGAAACCGTTTCCTGCCATTTACAGTGACTGCAGCACAGACCAGAGGTCGACATCAGAACAGAATCAGTGACCAAACAGTACGCAACCGCTTGCATGAGGCCGGGTTGCACAGCCGACGTCCCCGCCGTGGTCTGCTGTTGACTCCAGCACGTCGGCATGTCCGTCTGCAATGGGCAAGAGCGCTATTACACTGCATTCCAATTAAAACTTCATATCTGATACATGTTGTTAGCATGTCACTTGAATTTGGTACAATATGCATAAACCATGGGAGACTTCTGTTGGAAGTTTTGGTTAGTGTATATGTCCATGGCACTCAAGTGTTGGATTTTAAGTGTTTTTTTTTTTCTGAATCATATTTTTATTATGTTTTTCCCATAAATATACAAACATAACACATTACAAACAAGCAAACAAACAAACAAGGCCACAAAAGTCGCACATCTTGTAGAAGTCCTTGATGCTCAGTCCATTACAATTGACAGTGATGCAACAACTAACCATCTCAAAAGAAACAAGTGGAAAAAGTACATACATAAATCCAGTGATTTGAGATCTTAACAAAATTTCACAAAATATGAGTAATAAATAACCATCAATCACCAAGTAATTGGGAATCTAGCCTCAATGCCCAGAAATGTCACCTTGCCAATTGTCAGTGCTGTGATCGACAATTCCCCTTAAGACAATACTTGTGAGTCTTTTACCAGCGTATTTAAAGAAGGGCATCCAGGTATTGAAGAAAACTGCTGTTTTACACTTGAATCTACAGTATATGTTAGGTATTCCATTGGTATTAAGTCAAATATCAGTTTATGCCAACCTAGAATTGTTGGAGGTGCACTGTCAATCCATTTCAGCAGTATATTTATTTTAAGTGATTTTGAAATACATCAATGGAAAGACAAATTTCTACCAACTTTAGTACAAAACACAAATACAGAGGATCAGCATCCTTAAACCCAGTGAAACTAAACAAAGGAATAACTAACTGTGCGGGTGCAGTTTATCACTGGTAAAGCTAGCCATTGGCCCAAATCTGGATAGCACAAGTACACACACTTTCAATAGTACACGCAAACAATGTTCACATACAAACTGCCAGCATCCTCTGACCTGGCAGAGCCCCTCCCCCAATCAGCTGTCATGGATCTCCTCCTGTGAAGGTGATGTTCCCACTGTAACATTCTGGGTGCCGAAGCACTCCTCATGGACTGACGAGCTTCAAATGACACATTATACACATACAAATCTTGCAACCCATTGCTTTACTGCTTAGTTTTTCATTCAACATTATTGTGGCTGATCACAGAAACTCTGCATTATTTCTTATCCTGTGCAATATATTTTATTTATTCTGTACATAATCAAACAGCCAGTGAAATATTTTATTACATATATTATCCATCCATCCATCCATCCATCCATTATCTACCGTTTATCCTCATAGAGCACTGGGAGAACATGCAAACTCCACACAGAAAGGCCCCGGGCCTGGGATTCGAAACCAGTACCTTCTTGCTGTGAGGCGACAGTGCTAACTGCTACACCACCTACACAACTGTATATATATTATATTTTAAGATTTTTTTTATAGTTGATTTTATTCATATTTTTATTCTGCACTTTCTCTGATTCATTTTATATTATAGTCTGACAGACTTTTTTCCAGCACACACAGACTTCAAGACACTTGGTGAATGTGTAACATCATGATTGTCCTAGCAGTGTTATGAATAGCCATTTGCCAATATGCAAATGTTTCTATTTGGCAATGTGGTGATTGTTACTAGTGCAGTAAAAGGGCAGGAAGATCCAGCAACCCTGTGACAAGACAAGAATGACAAGAATGTTGCAATGCATCTATGCACAGCACTGTCCATTCGAAGGAATGTACTTTTCCTCTCTGGTCTTGTTCAGGATTTGTGGCCTTACTACACTGATCTCATTTTCTTCTGACTTTTATTGGCACTCTGAGTGCTGTTTATTTGGTTTTGGGCGGCAGCTGCTTTCAGGGAGTGAGTTATGAAGATTGTACACACACATACACACACACAAAGCTGCAGTCAAGCTTTCCCTCCTGACAGCTTTATCAATATTCCCTCTCATCAGAGTGCTCGGTCAGTGAACGTCACTGAAAGGCCACCACTGCATGGCTAACTGCCTCATTAAAAAGTTTGGAGGGGCACGGGTGGCAGCTGGCGGAGCCCAGAAGGGGCCCGAGGTTGACGGAGCCGGAGTCCCTGAGGCGGTAGACTCCGGAGATCAACTCTTGTCAGAAACTCTGACCCCAGCCACTGACCCTGTCTATTTACACCATCACCAGCCAGGAGAGAGAAGTAATACGCTATCTCTCCCCACTTTGCCCTCAGTCTCTGTCTCTCTTTTCCTTTTTCTCTGCTGTAAGTCTCCTCGCTGACTGAACAAGCTGTAAGCACAGTCATAAACAAGCCATAATAATGTCAATCTCTATTCACGTTGTTTCTTGTCATTATAGCGACTTTATATATAACACAAAAAAAACTGTCAGCACACAGTCCTGTTGCCCTCAAAAGACTCATTTAAAAGCAAAACAACAGGGTAGTAAAATTTCAACTAAAAATAAAAATGGATTCCAAAGTGAGTGTACAGAGGCAATAAAGAAGACAGAGGAGAATGCAGGGAAAACAAAGAGGGGATACCATAGATGTACAGAGTTAGGAAAAGAAAGAATGATAAATAATGAAGAAGAGGAGAGGAAGTTAGTAGACAGCGAGGTTCCCCTCTCTCCTTAGCTCTGCTGGCTGCCTGTGTAACAGATGGAGGATGACAGCCGATGCTTAATGAGGTTTCAGGCACACAGGCAGTAACCTGCGCCACCAGGAAAAGAAACACATGAGTAACTATTCCCCAACACTTGGAGAGTCCTTAACACTGGGATACACATTTCAATTGCTTCACACCAGACTGGACCACTGTTTCCTACTCTCTCCGGGATCTTGCGCAACACAAAATAATAAGCTGTGGTTTATTTGAATAAGTAACGTTTAAGGCAGTGCACCTAGCACAGTTTGCAAATGGAGAATAAGCTCATGTTATAGTCATTCATGCAATGTGCAAAATACTGTGTTGAAGAGACATTAATTCTATTTTTTGCATTTGTATTTTTGCAAATACAACAGTTAGTATCAGAAATAGGCAAGGTGGCAGATAGCGATACCACTAGCAGGGCTGCTGCAATTAATGGCTTGGTTCTAAAACCTCATCTGTGATAAATTTCAAATCTCACCCAAGTCAAGGACAATTTTATTTGTATAGCCCAATAACAAAAATGACAAATTTGCCTCAGAGGACTTTACAAACTGAGCAGACATGTTGTGGATTGGATTGACTGAGATAGGACTTTACTTTTCTTCTGTTGGAAATGTTTGTACAGTGTCGCCATCTAGCAGCAAATCACTTTTTTCCTCCTTCTGTCACGGACAAGATGGTCCTTGGTATTTGAACTTTTAAGGACTTGTATTTTTGCCACTTATCAACAACATTCAACTAAATTTGCTCTCCCGTCCCAACATTTTTTTTTTAAATATTTACAGGTCCACAGCACCTTTCCTAACTTACTTGATGACTCCCACCTGGATTCTTTGCTTTTGCCCATTCCGAGACTGAAAGGCTTGATCTCGATTCTTTATAATCGAATGGCTTCGATGCTCACACAGTCTTTGAATTCAGTAAGGACCCTCTGGGAGGAAGATGTAGGGGAGCCCATATCTGATGAACTGTGGTCACAGATCCTAACACAAGTGCACAAGTCCTCCGTATCTGCGAGGCATTCTCTTATTCAGTGTAAAATTGTTCACCGTGTCTGTTAATACCAAAGTTCATTTGTTGAAAATGTTCAGCACCGTTTCCCCAGCCTGTGACAAGTGCCATCCCTCCTGCTAACGGGTATGGAATGAACCCAATTGCAGCACAAATGATCCAAGTAATCCTTTTAAACTGTTTGTATTCAGCAGGCAACCACAGGTGCACAGCAAAACAGAAGATTGTAGCAGAAAACTAGATCCAGGTGAACATGGCAGGTAATGGATGTGTGGGGCTCGTGAGCAGGCAAATTCTCCAAAAGTCCTCAACAGGCCCAACGAGTATGGTGAAGGAGAATTGGAGCAAACTCACTGCTGGTGAAACTCTGGCAGGATGAGGGCTCAGATGAGGACTGGGTGAGGACCCGGATGGAGGCAGTGACAGGAGAACAGATGAGGTGAGTCTCTTGTCAGAGCAGGAACAGACTGAATGCCACCCAGCCACAGGCAGGCAATGAACAAGAAGCAAACAGGCAATTCTCGTAGTCAGGGACAGAAGGCTGGTTGTTTTACCAGGGCAGAGACGTGTAGCAAAGGTCCAAGGCAAGTCGGGTCGATACCAGGTAAGCAGTCCGGGAATAAGTGCTGGAGAGTCAGGCATGAGAGTGAAAACAATCTGGCAAAGAGTGAGTGTGGTGAAGCTGCATATATACTGGCTTGATTGGAGATGGTGAGCAGGTGAGACCAGCAGGTGGAAGCAGTTCAGCTGATGAGGAGTGTGGCTGAGCAGCAGAGCAGATGTGACACCCACAGACCTTGTGTACATATTCTGGCGGTTTCCTCAGCTGCACAGATATTGGAAAGAGGTGTTTGCTGTTGTGTTCGACGTCATTGGTAAGAAAATTGACCTAACCGGCTTTGCGCTTTCTTTGGGGTATCCTCGAGTTCAGAAAAACTCCCAGAAAAACTGTTTAGCTTTTATGACTGTCCTGGCCAGGATGATCATTTTACTTAAATGTAAGTCACAACAACCTCCTTCTCATATTCACTGGCTCACTGGGATGTTCTTTACTCTCTTCATTTGGAGAAAATTAGAATGTCACTACAAGGGTCCACTGATAAGTTCTTCCAAATATGGGGGCCATTACTACAAGTAGCTGGGTAGACTAACTTCTCTTTTATCCTGGAATAGTGTTACTCTGCTGTTTTGTTGTATTTTATTTTTTCATTATTATTATCTATTTATTTTTATTTGTTTTTTTTTCTGTGTGTATGTGCTGTGCTATATGGAGTGAGCTACATTTCTTCTTGTATATTATGTCACAGTGGGATTGCCTTGATGTTGTTCGTCTATGTGTTGATCTTTGTTCTCTATGGGATTGTACAGTATGTTTTAGTTTTTTACACTGAATGATGTGTATGACTGTGCAATGTCAGTATAAAACTAAATAAAGTTTGAGAAAAAAAGGAAATAGTAGTACAGTGTCAACACTGAGTGAAAAACTGAGGTGATAATGTTAAAATGAGCCAACTCACTTCAAAAGTGAAGAAATGAGCGAAAAACAAAAAAAGGAGCAACATCTGGCTGCAATTATGTTGCAAAAATGAAAATGTCCTTCAGAGCAGGGTCAACAAACCTACACAGACATCTAACTTGTACTATAAACTTTTATCTAAAGCGCCATAATAAGGCTCAGGATGATACTAGGGCCATTTTGGAGTCGCAAGAGCCGAGCCAAAAGAGACGACTCTTTGAAAAGAGCTGGACTTCCCATTGCTAATCCGTGCTGCAAACTGGTTTGATGTGTGGCTGGAGACCACAAAGAAGAATTTGAATCATGTGGTAGGATAATGAGCAGATTGGTGTGAGAGACCAGTCAGCAGATGGACTGCAATATCACTGCCGCTTCAAAAGTCAAGTTTAACTGCAATGTTACTGATGGCCCAGACATGTAGTGTGCATACTGTTTGATATATATATATATATATATATATACCTCATAGTATACATATTAAGCAAATAGATTTTTTTTTACATCCAGTAGATATTTAACAGCACACCACTGCATGGAGCACCATTCATGGAAGACAAAAAAGTGTAAATGCAGTGAAAGAATTCATGGCAGCATTTATCATTGAAGTTTCTGGGGATATTGTCATCCATCCATCCATCCATCCATCCATTTTCTACCGCTTATCCTCACATAGGGTTGCGGCGATATTGTCATAGACTAATGTAATTTATCTGCACATGCAGATCCAGTTTTAGCAAGTTTACAAGCTAGATGTTCAAATAATAATAATAATAATACGAGAAAAAAAATCCTGAAGAAATATTAATATGTGCCTGCACACATGACACTGGAACCCACGCGACACTGGGCCTACATGGCCTCCGTATCTGCGAGGATGTGGCAAACAAACACACTGAAGCATGCACTACGAGCATGCCTGTCCAAGATTCATGTTGCAAACAAACAGACCTTGTTTCCTGTGAAGATTAAATCAGAGTTTGGGGCTTTTATTTTGAAAGAAACAGCCTGAGTCTCAGCTTCCTGTCTGTGTGTGTGATCAATGATGTCATCCACTCTCTGTATCTTTGGTAATGACCAATCAGAAGCCTGTACCATATGATCATCTAATCTCTTTATATGTGTCTATGTGGATCCCCCATCTGACACACACACACACACACACACCAACATCCAGTCACACTCTGCCACTGATTATAAGCTGACCTGTCGAATCACCTCTCGCATAAAAAAACTATAAGGATCTTGTTTCCTGTGAAGATTAAATCAGAGTTTGGGGCTTTTATTTTGAGAAACGAGTCTGATTCAGAGCAGTTACTCTTCTGTGTGTGTGTGTGATCAATGATGTCATCCACTCTCTGTATCATCAGCATTGGCCAATCAGAAGCCTGTATCATATCATCATCTAATCTCTATACATGTGTCTATTTGGATCCTCCCACCTGACACACGCACCAACATCCAGTCACACTCTGCCGCTTCGCCTGCCATGAATGCTAAGAATCTTGGGGGCTTCCCCACAGAAGGAATAGTAATATGTGCCGCCGGCAGGCACATAATAAAAAATAACCCCTCGTCCTGGATACTAATACATGCATTGCTGGCTTAAAACACAGTATTTTTAGGATTTTGGGATGGATTTTTTGGTATTTTTTTTTTTATCATTTTACATCATTTATGTATGTTTTGGACCTACTACAAGCATTCATGGCAGGCGAAGACTCTTGGGGGCTCCCCCCCAAAAGGAATAGTAATATGTAGGGTTTATAAAAGTAGAATGGGAGCTTGAGCTTTCAGTTATCAAGCTCCTCCTCTGTGGAACCAACTCCCTCTTTCAGTCCGGGAGGCAGACACCATCCCCTTATTCAAGAGTAGGCTTAAGACTTTCCTTTTTGATAGTGCTTATAGTTAGGACTGATCCAAGGCTGACTCAGGCTGCCTTGGATCAGTCCTTAGTTATGCTGCTATAGGTCTAGACTGCCGGGGGACTTCCTCTGACACACTGAGCTTCTCTTCTTCTTCATTTGGATGCCTCCATTAAGCCATTTTACTAACTCATCTTCTTCCCTGGAGTCCCTGTGCTCTCAGCTCCCAGGTGTCCGTGAGCTGAGGCTACTTGATGAGAAGGAGGTGGTGTCATCCAGGCTCCGTCTATCGTGATGGTGGTGAGATGGAGAAGAGGGGATGCTGCTCAGGTTGTATCTGTTAGAGTAGTGGAGAAGAGGATGTGTTTACGCTTCCTCCCTTTAACACATGCTGCAGATTAGTTTTGTGCCTCGTATTCCCTGCGCGTTCTCATCTCACAGGTATCCATGGATCCAGTCTACCTGGTGGAGTAGTGGTTGTGCAGACCAGTCAGGCTTCATCTTCTGGTTCTGAGTGACGTGGTGGTGACGAGGTCATCTTGCAGAGGCTTCTCCTGTTTGGTGTGGTGGAGTGGAAGATGTGCTGCACAGGCTTCTTCTGGTTGGTGTGGTGGAGAGGAGGACGTGCTGCCCAGGCTTCCTCTGGTTGGTGTGGTGGAGAGAGGAAGACGTGCTGCCCAGGCTTCTTCTGGTTGGTGTGGTGGAGAGGAGGACGTGCTGCCCAGGCTTCTTCTGGTTGGTGTGGTGGAGAGAGGAAGACGTGCTGCCCAGGCTTCTTCTGGTTGGTGTGGTGGAGAGAGGAAGACGTGCTGCCCAGGCTTCTTCTGGTTGGTGTGGTGGAGAGAGGAAGACGTGCTGCCCAGGCTTCTTCTGGATGGTTTGGTGGAGAGGAAGACGTGCTGCTCATCCTCTGCTGATAGCTTGATGATGCTCTTCATCCCCTTGGACACTCTCATACAATTCTATATATATGTATATACACTGTATATTAGCTGTTGTTATATTGAGTTGGACATTTCCATACAATTTTATATGTAGTATTAATGTGTTTTCCTTGTTGTTATTCTGTACACATGGCATCTATTGCACGTCTGTCCATCCTGGAAGAGGGATCCCTCCTCTGTCGCTCTTCCTGAGGTTTCTTCCGTTTCTTTTTCCCTGTTAAAAGGTTTTTTTGGGGAGTTTTTCCTTAGTCGATGCGAGAGTCATTTGTAAAGGACAGAGGGTGTCATATCCTGTACAGATTGTAAAGCCTAATGGGGCAAATTCATAATTTGTGATATTGGGCTATACAAATAAACTTGACTTGACTAATATGTGCCGCCTTGCTTGGCACATAATAAAAAGAAACCCGGATCCTAGATACAAATAAACCGCGTTGGCAGCTAATACACACTCATTGTAAACATTTGGGGGGGGGGTTTATGTGTTTTTTTCATAATTTTTCATCATTTATGTGTGTTTTTGTACCTACTACAAGAATGGCTCAGAATCTTGCGGGACCCCTCCCAAAAGGAATAGTAATTAAAAAAAAAAAAAAGGCACATAAGTGACCACTGGCTGATGATGTCACTAAACTGACTACTAGTTCTGTAGTTCTAATGACACAAGACAGAATGTCTTTGAGCTTGAAGATGTTCCAGTGCCTTTATCTGACACTTCAGGTGGTTAACTCTCACTATCTGGACATTCATCAGAAGAGGATTGTGTTCGTCAGACAAAACTGTTTTTTTTCAGAGGAGGACGACAGAATAGCGGAGATTACGTTCATCAGACAACATTTTTCATCTTGTCTGTAAAAAATGGCGTCTGTTCCTGAGTTGCGAATGCATGACATCATCTCCAGCGGTTCGACGCAATACCTTGTGTTATCCATACTTGGAGAAGGAGCTTTTGGCAAAGTTGCCAAGTGCATCAACTTGAAATCAGCTGAATCAACTGCTTTAAAAATTCAAGACAGTTATGATGGCAGTGCAGAAGTGAAAATGATGCAGAAACTTGAGGCTCTCGATCACGAGAAAGCAAACTTGGTGAGATGCACAGAAAATTTCATGTACCAAGGGATGTCTTGCCTTGCTTTTGAGATGTTGGACCAGAGCCTTTGGGACCTCATGGAATGGAGACCATTGTCTCTGAACGAAATCCGGCCGATCGCACATCAGCTGCTGGTCACACTTAGAGAACTAAAGAGTGTGGCCATCATTCATGCAGACCTGAAACTGGACAACGTTATGCTGGTCAATCACAAAGATCAGCCCTTCAAGGTGAAAGTGATCGATTTCGGACTGGCCCTTTCAGCCTTTGAAACAGAGATTGGAATGGAAATTCAAGCCTTGGGATACAGAGCACCAGAGGTGATGCTAGGTCTCCCCATATCTGCAGCTGTTGATATGTGGGGACTGGGATGCATCTTGGCTTTTCTCTATTTAGGCACTGACCTCTTCCCTTTGAGTTCTCCTTACCACATCATGAGAGCTGTTTGTCAGCTGCTCGGTAAGCCAAGAGATGACACGCTGAATGCTGGGAGGTACACAGACCAGTTTTTCACCAAGGAATGGTACTCAACAAATCCCAGCTGGAGAATGAACACATCAGAGGAGCATATGGACATAACTGGCACTGAGCCCGAAAGGCCAGAGTGGTGCTTTCACAATGCTGGAAACTTGTCAGAAGTGGTAGCCCTCTACTCAAAGGAAACTGGAGATGCTGAAGTTGAGGACAGGTTAGCATTTGTAGACCTCCTAGAACAGATGCTTGATCCAAATGCCGACACAAGATTGAAGTCCGGACAAGCACTGAGGCATCGTTTCCTCACCATGGATCACCTGGAAAAGGACACCAGCTCTGTTTATGCAGAATCTGCCTTTGAGTTGATGACTGTGACCCTCCAGGATGATTCAGATGACTCCAGTTCTGAAGATGTAGATGCACCATTTTTCCAACAGGATTATCCAGACACTGACTGTTTCTGTCATGAGGTAGACTCCTGGGGATCCAGCAGCAGTCAAGATTCGACACCTCAGCTGATGCAGTCAGAAAACAACAGCATATTCTGCATGGACTCTGAAGAGTACGATGTGTTTGATTCATATGATGCACGTCATGAGGTAGACTCCTGGGGATCCAACAGCAGTCTACCAAATCCAGATAAACAGGAGTCAACACCTCAGCTGATGCAGTCAGAAAACAACAGCATATTCTGCATGGACTCTGAAGAGTATGATGTGTTTGATTCATATGAAGCATGTCATGAGGTAGACTCCTGGGGATCCAACAGCAGTCTACCAAATCCAGATAAACAGGATTCGACACCTCAGCTGATGCAGTCAGAAAACAACAGCATATTCTGCATGGACTCTGAAGGGTATGATGTGTTTGATTCATATGAAGAACGTCATGATGTAGACTCCTGGGGATCCAACAGCAGTCTACCAAATCCAGATAAACAGGAGTCAACACCTCAGCTGATGCAGTCAGAAAACAACAGCATATTCTGCATGGACTCTGAAGGGTATGATGTGTTTGATTCATATGAAGAACGTCATGAGGTAGACTCCTGGGGATCCAACAGCAGTCTACCACATCCAGATAAACAGGATTCAAGACCTCAGCCGATGCAGTCAGAAAACAACAACGTATTCTGCATGGACTCTGAAGAGTATAATGTGTTCGATTCGTATGAAGAACGTCATGAGGTAGACTCCTGGGGATCCACGTGTTTGATTCGTATCGAGTTCAGGAGAGTTAGGAGATTTCAGTGAAGTCATCAGCTGCATCAAACCAAAAACATCAGAGATGATAGCCATCAAGATCCGTGAAGAGAGTGAAAATTACATCACTGAAGTGAAAATGCTTTGAAAAATCAGAGCTCTTGACCCGGAAAAAACTAACTTGGTGAGGTTCATTGATCATTTTAAGACCCAAAACATGGCTTGCGTAGCCTTGGAGATGCTGCACATGAGCCTTTGGGAATTTGTCGGATGTCTGGAACAAGCAGTGCAGCAGTACTAACTAGTAATATATATATATATATATATATATATATATATATATATATATATATATAAACTAAAATTAAACATAAAAGAAGTTTTTTTTTTTCATGTTGCTTAATACAAAAATAATTTTAATCACTCTGACTGCAGTGGCTGAACAATTAATTAATTATTAATTAAAAAATAATCATGTTGCTAAATAAAGGAAATAATCATTAGTTGCAGCTGAGATAATAAACAGACCAGACACTGAATGTCGTGTCTGTTAATTTTTCTCATGCAGCTGCTTGTTTAGGCATTTAAGATTTGAGGTTTCCAGGCAAAGCCTTGTGCACAGCAAACAGCTTCAGCTGCCACTTACAATGGTCACACCAACATAGGTGAGTATGCCACGTCTGGGTCAGTCTACATCATCTTGTAGGCATACAGGCTATCAGCTCCAGCACACTCCTGTGCAACTGGCTGCTAGACTTCTTCTCTGACAGACCACAATCTGTGCAGGTCGGACAGAACTCCTCCAGTCTGGTCACCCTCAGCACAGGCTCAGGACACAGCCTGATGACACATAACAGCGTCCCCAGGTCTGCTGCCAACCACATTGTGAAGTTTGCAGATGACTTATCAGTGGAATGTTGAAAATTTTAGAATTAAATTTTGAAAGTTGAATGTTGAAAATGTTTGAATTTAAGTTGAAATTTTAGAATTAAATTTAAAAGTTGAATGTTGAAAATGTGTAACTTTTATTTAAAAGTTGAATGTTGAAAATTTTAGAAAGAAATTCAAAAGCTGAATCTTGAAAATATTTGAATTTAAGTTAAAAGTTGAATGTTGAAAATGTGTAATTTTATTTAAAAGTTTAATGTTGAAAATATTTGAATTTAAGTTAAAAGTTGAATGTTGAAAATATTTGAATTTAAGTTAAAAGTTGAATGTTGAAAATGTTTGAATTTATGTTAATTTATGTTTGAAAAGTTTAATATTGAATATGTCTTAAACTCATGTTTTTAATGAAGAAGCAGAATGTGGGATTCAAACTCCCAACAACTGGTTTGGAGGCTACCACCCTACCCACTGTGCTACAGCCAGGTTAGAACAATGAAGGGAGAAGTAAGATGACTTCCCAGCATGCCTCTCTGCTTCCTGTTTGGAAACAGTTAGTTCTCTGTGTGTGTGTATACAGAAGTCTGTATTATCACTTAATCTCTATATATGTGTCTATGTGGATCCCCCCACCTGACACACATGCATCAACATCCAGTCACACTGTGCCATTGATTATAACTGACTTGTCGAATTACCTCTCGTAAAAAAAAAATTGTAAAGAGTAGAGCTTAGATTTTTGGATGTGAATAATGCTATGTTGATGGAGGTGCATGCATATCACCTAATCCTGCTGGCCACCCCTGCATGGCTTCGGCACCCCTTGGGGCACCCCTATGAAAAAGTCTAGACACGCCCCTGGTCTGTGTTCCACATAGGCTGTCACAATGCTGAAGAAACTGTACATTTTATGAAAAAAATATGATTATGACTATGTTGCCAGGTAAATTTGCTGCGTTTTGAAAGTTAAATGGAGTTTCTAGGTGAAAGTATGGCGGAAACAGTGGGATTTCAAAAAGATGTAAATTTGAGAGGATTTGAAGATTTTCTTCATTGCGTTGAATTGTTAAAACCATATATGAATAAAGTTGAATATTTTAAAAACCATTAATAGTTGAAATGAGAAAAGATATAGCACACATCCTTAAAAAGCTGATAGTTGAATGGAAAAGGAGTACGGCTTTGGGGTTTGGACAAGAGGCGGCAGGAGCTCGCAAGGATCGCAGCGGTGTAAATTTTGTGTCTCTGGTCCACTCAGAAGGCTGACAGCGGCAGTTTTCCCAAAAGAGGATTAAATCAGAGTTTGGGGCTTTTATTTTGAAAGGACAGTCATAGCTCAACTTCCTGTGAGGAAACATTTACTCCTCCGGAGTTGGGGACTTTTATGTTGAAAAACCAGATTTTTATTTTGAAAGAAACAGCCTGAGTCTGAACTTCCTGTCTGTGTGTGTGAGATCAATGATGTCATCCACTCTCTGTATCTTTGCTAATGGGCAAACAGAAGCCTGTATCATATCATCATCTACTCTCTATATATGTGTCTATGTGGATACCCCACCTGACACACCAACATCCAGTCACACTATGCCACTGATTACAAGCTGACCTGTCGAATCACCTCTCCTATAAAAAAAAACTATAAGGAGTAGAGCTTAGATTTTTGCACGTGAATGATGCTATGTTGATGGAGGTTCATGCATATCACCTAATTCTACTGGCCACCCCTGCATGGCTTCGGCACCCCATGGGGCACCCCTATGAAAAAGTCTAGGCACGCCCCTGGTCTGTCTCCCACACTGGCTCTCACTGACTGGCTCGCACTGTTTTCAAGCTGAGTCGGACCATGCCGAACTCCTCTGAATAACTCAAGAATCCTAAGGGGCTTTGGGGTTTGAACGAGAGGCGGCAGGAGCTCGCGAGGATCGTAAGCAGTGTAAATTTTAAGTCTCTAGCCCACTCAGAAGCCCATCAGCGGCAGATTAAACACAAGAGGTTTCACTGCTTTCTCACGCCTTTTCCTCTGACAATTAACATTGGGCCCAATGGAGAGATTTTTGGAGGTGCTGCCCTAATTAAGGGTCTGGAGCCAAAACTATAAATCTCAGAGACATAAGAGACACATCGCTACGACCGGGACGAGATTTCCAACGTTTTGCTGTAAAATTATGTCAGTGGGGTTTAGGAAGCCCTCGCAATCGCAATTTCAAAATATTTTTTTCTGACATTTCTGAAACTGCTCTCCACTCTGCCCCCACTCTAGCCCTGAACATTCCATGCAATACACACCCATGTTAAACTCTGATTTTCTGAAGATTTCATGGTCTGAAATAAGTTGAAATGCTGAATAAACTATACATTTTTGAATTGAAGATGAATTATGAATATGTTGCCAATTTGCTGCGTTTTGAAAGTTGAATGGAGTTTCTACGTGAAAGTATCAGGGAGCTGTTACTGTTTGTTCGTTGAAGAAAAAAGTTTGAAATCCGACCCTTTCCCCATTCATTCCTATGGGACTTTTTTTGGTGGTTTTTGGGGTCTAGCTTCGCCATGGTAACGGTTTTGATGGAGAAAAGTAATGGCAGCCGTGGCGCGATCGAGACGCACGTTTTGATATATGTCATGCCTGGGTGCACCTTATGCTAACAGCATTGCTAGCAAAGTTGCGCAATTTATATCTGATAAATCACACAGCCAGCAGCACAAAGAGTAACTCCTATAACAAGATCAAGCTCAGAAAAACAGATAAGCAAAATTTATTAGCGTTTTTATTAAGGGACAAATCAATTCCATACACCCGCTGCTACTCACAGTGTAAACAATCAAACACCTGAAGTACACTGTTTCATCAGTGCCATAAAAACATTAGTGCATCAGTGCATTTCTTCCTTCACAGCTTTCAGCTTTCACAAGACTTAACAACTCATAATGATTTTGGTGTTTTGCTAAGTCGACCTTCCCTCTGTTTGACTCTGTGGCTCCGTTTAATATACCTCTAGATGTGACTAAAAGTTGTGGGTTTGCACACCATATCTGCCAACATACATGTTTGCTCACCATACACATACTCTTGCCCTTTATCAGTACATTATACTTCTTGACTCTTTGGTATACACTGCCAAATGTATGTAGACAGTGGCCAATGTTCCAATGAGGGAAATACAATGATATTTTAGTTCAACATAGTCTCATGAAACGGTTCGTATGATATCATACAAAAAGTCACGCACAGATTTTCGTGCATATCTCTACGAATGACCGGTAACATGAGCGGTAAGCACATGCACGAGCCCTGAAGCGAGAGCCTTAAAAATGGTGGATATTCCTTTCATTCTCAGTGGAAACTGTAATATTTTAATATAGTTTACGCACTGAAATATGCTTTGACAACGACTAGCGATGGTTAAGGAAAGGGTTACAGGGTTAGGGTTATGGGAATTAAATGCATATTTCCCTGTCGAAATGTTATCAAAAGACATTAGAACTCATAAGCTATCTTAAGATATTGCATTTTCCACTAAGAATGTTAGGCACATCTGTCATGTTTTCATGTTAAGAGCAGCCTGTATAGAACATCACGTGATCACAAATCTAGCTCACACTTAAGTGGGTTACATGTAAATTATAGTGCAATACTTTTCATAGTAATTTGTATGAATATTGGTTGAGAACAGCCTGTTTAGTTAGCACATTCATAAAGAAATAACCTTTCTTCTCTATCCAGTTTCTTTGGTTTTTGTGTTTAGTTGTCAGTGCTTTTGTTTGTAGTTTCTAAATGAATCTCTGTCTTATCTGTGTTGCTGATGAGAAGCCAACATTTCCTTTGCTGCTTTATTTTAGGAGGTATTTTATTGGGAATTTAAAAATGAATTCAACTATACTGCAAGGAGGAAGAATATAACTGGCAGCAAAATTTAGATGGATTTTTTTACTGTGAAGACATTTGGGAATGAAAAGTGTTGCCATTTGACAGCTGTTTCTTTGGCCAAGCCAGCACATCGCCTGCAATTAAGAAGGATTTTATCGAAGCAGATCAGTGCCCATGGTAATGTTCAACTCATGTTTGAGTTGTTGTTTCCACATATGTTGTATTATATGCTTTGGAGGACCATACTTCAAAAATGTAATAATTGAAATGAGTCATAGAAAAATTACATTCTCACCATATCTGAAAAGGTATACTTGGGCACATATGGTCAGTATGTTTATTTCATTCATCACGCGACAGATTGTGCACATGGCAGATTCCCATGGTCAACAGGTTAAACTGATCTCATAGAGCTAGGCGCTAGCCCTCAACCCTTGATGGCTCCTGAAACAGTTATGGCATGAAGTTAACTGCTTGTCATATACATAGGTTGCTGTTATTTTTCTTGTACTGCTATATACCGTTTGTCGTAATACATTTCATTTTACAAGCACAGCTGCCATCCTGGAAGCCTGTCAGAATTGATGAGTGGGATATACTTTATGTCTTCTTCTGTATTATCAGTCAACTGTGACACAACGCACTACAGAGCCTGTTTGGGAAACACATGTCCCATCTCAACACCACTGCGGCATGGTTTTGCAGCATCAGCAGCTAGTTTTCCAGCATAATGACTGTCCTCGGGTGCAGCCGTCAGTTTTTGACATCTGTGATTACCCAGAGTGTGGCTGAGGCATGTGAGGGCAAATGTGGCATCACCTGAGGGTTAAACAGAGTTCAGCACTGGAGGGATAGTGACAGGGTCAGTTGGAGAGGTGGCAGGCTTTTTTCATGCCTTTTGGACTGACCTCGAAAGAATTATCATATAATTATGCATCATGTGCATCATATGTGCCATGTGCTCTTGGCAAGAACTGGAGCTGAAAAAAATAGTTCAGAGCTTAATGAGGGTGGTGATAAAACTGAAAATCTAATGAGAACATTACTGGCTATGACTTCATTGATCTATGTAGACATGGAATAGGAGTTAGACTGTTGAACATGACATAGCGGTGAATAGACAGTTGAGTAACATAATGCAACCATTCTCCACTGCAGTTTTTCCTCCATGTCAGTCCTCCATATTTACTTTCTCTCCAGGGAGCTGAGTGAGGGAGGTGATAAACTTAGTGTCTCATTAAGGCTAAAATTAAAACGATAAGCAGGCTAGACTGTTAGGCATGTAGGTGACTCATTAAACTTCTTCAAAGCTTAAGGACTGCAATTCAGCTCCTCCTTTGATCAGTAATTGCTGGCAACTTTCCCACAATTAATTGATTACTACTGGGAAAATAAGGGATTTCCTTACTTCACCTTGTGTGTGTGTGTGTGCATGCTCTTTTTTTCTTTTTCAACCTTTCCCAAGGTGATAAAGAAGCATAAACTTAATAACCGTGGCCCCAGCCTTCCTCTCCCACTGGACTTGAGACTTATCTTGACATGCCACTTTGTTGGAATGTCATGGTCCAGATAGAGCTACAGACAGAGACTGGTGGATACTGCAGGGACAAGAAAGCAGACTGCTGCTGTTTCTCATTGGGTCCACTTGCAATCTACTGGAATCACTTATTTTTCCCTTTGGGCCCTGAGGCCTTCCTTGTTAAAATGGATCCACTGAGAGCTGTCATCCACTTGGCAAGTGGAGAGGAGATGGTGATCTAAGTTGAGCACAGATTGGCTAGAAGGCTTCATGTGTGATCGTGTCATGTTGCTGTGGATGTTGTGTAGATGAACTGTCATGTTGTTAGAACTGCTGTGTTTTCCCTTAATTCCTTCTTTTAGGGTCCTCTGCAGGGCTAGAAGTACCGAATTACAAATACTCACGTTACTGTAATTAAGTAGATGTTTTTGATACTTGTACTTTTTGAGCATTTTTTCAAGGGTGTCATTTTAATCCTACTTCAGTACAATTTACACCATGTAATCTACTTTGCTACTTTTAAAATCCAAAGTTGCTACTGAGTACATCCACAATTTGAATTGATTGACCTATTAAAAGATCAACCGCATTTTTGTAGCTAGTAAGAGTGTGACACTATTGACCGCGCCAATAATGTCGTATTTTCTGGCACTCTGCTGATGCGGCAGCAGCCAGGTGTCGAGAGGAAGCAGCGGAGAAGAAGCTCGTCAGAAAACAGGAGAATAAAAAGAAGCAGAATGGAGATGGAAGACAGCACTGTCAACAGTGAGGGAGAAAAGACGTACATTTTTCATGTACAAAGGGAGAAAAGGAGACAGCGTGCAGATGCAGTGCAAACTTTGTGCCACTTGCACTGTGATATTAGCTTACAAGAATTCAGCGTCCAATCTAAAAAAAAACACATTGTGGTAAGAGACTGCAAAACTATGTATGTGATATTGGTTTCTTTCTTTTCATGTGTAGGTTATTAGTTTGGAATATCAGCTTCCCCCGCATCAGAGATGCGCATGTCACTTGCTAAACCTTGTGGCAACAACTGATGCTGCCCAGCGGAGAGCATGAATGACACCGACAAGAGGCTCTCCCGTGCAACCTTTGGAAAATGTCAGGCCATTTGGAACAACACTGGCCGGTCACATTTGGCAAATGAAGTGGTAGAGGACAAGTGTGAGCTACAAATCATTCGTCCCAATGCAACACGTTGGAATTCAACCTACCTTGCCATTGAAAGGATAATACGCATCATTGATGGGAAGGGCGAAGATGTCATCAGGAGCATTTGTGAGAAGTTCAAAGTGAAGATGTGAGTAAAACTGGACACTTAATGTTTGCAAATGATATGGTTGCAAATTTTTCTGTATTTCCTACAGTCTCCTAATAATTAAGAAGATCACAAAGCATATTCTCAGTAATGCACAGTAATGTGACCCATTAATCAACTATAGGAAAATAATAAGGCTCCCAGTTGAAACAGCTGTTCAAGTTCACCTGTCTTTATTCAGCAAATAGGGCTGTCAGATGACAATGTCAAATGTGATGCGATTTCTGCCATTTTTGGACTAAGAAGGCAGACCACTCACACACACACACACACACAAACACCTATTATCTATGATTGCAGTCTATTTTTATTGTAATCATGGAGGCCTTTGTTGGTGTCTGTTACAGGTTGAGTCCGGCAGAAGTTGCTTTTCTAAGAGAGTACTGTGCCACCATGAAGCCACTGGTGAAAGCTTTAAACATCCTCCAGTCTGAGTCCACCTCTTTCATGGGATGGCTGCTGCCAGTGATCCAACAACTACTGTCCAAATTTAGCAGGCTGGAGACATCAAGCAAGACATGTGTGCCACTCATCAGAGCCCTCCAAAATGGCTTTCAAAAGTGTTTTGGACCGATGATGGAGGATCCAGAGTTGGCTGCAGCTGCAGTCCTCTTGCCCAAGTTCAAGACCTGAACTGTCAGAGCAGATGTAATAGAGGCTGATAAGGCCTTTTTCAAGATTTATATGATCCATTTACAGTATACTGTTCTAACATATATCTATATAAGTGATTATACTTATTAACATGTCAAGCATGGCTCATGTAATAGATTGTCACGTACTGATAATCTGTCCTTAGTACCAAAGAATCATTTTCGGGAATTAGCTGATTTAAGTATGTGTGTTCAGGAATACTGTGATGTATGTAAATGACAAATTGTGTTATCTACTTGCAATTACAGCATTGGCAGACTTCAAAACACATCTTGACAAGACACAACACGAGAGTGAGAACCAGCAAAGTGAGTCATGCGATGAAGAGGATTTTTTCTCAAGACTGGTCTCCAAGAAGCTACAAAGTCCGGTGGAGCTTGATGGCTACCTTGCATGTGCAACAGACACCATGGAGCTGCTGCACTCCTTCCCAAGCATCAGAAATCTCTCTAAGGCTGAACACGGGTCTTCCTGCCTCTGCGGCATGTGAACGGCTTTTTAGCTGTGCTGGCCTTCTCTTCACATCCAAACGAAGCCGGATAGACTGTGTGAACCTAGAAAATCAGCTCCTGCTGAACCTGAACAAACGGTTCAATAAGTAAAGCAGAACAGAAATTTTGTGATGTTGAAGGGTTCAGACACTTAAATGTCTGTTGTTAGATAAATGTTTACAGTGACTGTTTTATGCATTGTGTGTGTGCGTGCATGTGTCCCAGGGAAACGACACGAAGCAGGTGACAACCAGTGTGATTATCCTGTGGTAAATGGGTCAATCGGGGGCTCAACATTGCAGATCGAAGTCAGCAGGTTCAATGTTATGTGTATCAATCTCTCGGGTTTGTTCCCATTGGAAAAATGTTACACTGGTTTATGCAGGTTCAAAAAAGATTTTTGTGAAACAAAATCCCTGTTTTACATGAACATTCCTTCACAATTGCCTTTGTGTGACTTTTCAATACCTTGCTTGCCTTAGAAATGTGGTTTGAAATGCTTTGTAGAGATGAATCCAAAGAAATGGCTGTTATTGAGAAAGATATTCAAAAAAATCTGTCAGCTAAAAAGTAACTAATACTCATGTACTTGAGTAGTTTTTGAGAAGAGTACTTTTTACTTTTACTCCAGTATTTTCTTAACACCAGTACTTTTACTTGTACTTGAGTACAATTCTAATAATGTAACAGTACTTGTACTTGAGTACAAATTTTCAGTTTTCAACTATGCAGGGACTCTGGGGGTCTGGATCTGATCTGAGCTGATATTACGTGAAGGTGGGTTTACCTTGAACAGGTCAGCAGACCACCACAGGACGAACACAGAAACCATCCTGCTCATATTCACACCTCAGACCAGTCAGACCAGAGAGAACCCACTCTACCACAGGAAGAATATGCCCCCAACAGAAGGAACCAGGTCACATTAGTACCCGAGACCCTCTACCTGTTAGACAATGGTGATAACCACTGCACCACTGTGGTCAGTGGATTGCTGTAAAGCACCCGGGGAGCAACTTTTCAGTGTCTCACTCAAGAACACTATAGTAGTATGAACCAGTTGTTGACGAACCAAGGGTGACTACTTGATGAGCTATAGTCGCTCCTTTGGATGATCTATTGGTACGAACCTGAATAGCATAGTCATGAATTCTATGTCGGGTTGGTGAGATTAAGAATGATTTCAACACCATCCACTGAAAGAGCACCGTAGCGCAACACCCAAACTATTCCTTTAAATTACAAACTGTTGAGAACCCCTACTCAAGATTGCCAAGTGGGCATATATTGGATGGAGAACAGATATTCATCATATGTAGAAATACGGTTCAAGCATCCCAGGGCTCACTTTTTATCTCATTACACTATTTTGATGCAGAAAAAGATACAGAGATGATCAGAACTTGGGAATCTGTGTTATCTTATGTCTCAAACTTGAAATCAGTTTGATCATTAGAAATTATGGAGGGAAGAAGCTTCTCCAAAAGGAGACCTATGGCTTTAGCTGGGATCTTAAAATCCTGATTAAGGATTTAAAGCCATAATTCCTATGGCTTTAAAGCCATAGGTCTCCTTTCGGAGAAGCTTCTTCCCTCCATAATTTCTGATGATCAAACTGGTTTCATCTGTGGTAGGCAGTCATTCTGTAATGTATGACGTCTGCTCAATATCTTGTATACTCCTTCCCAACATTCAGATGCTGAGGCTAGAATTTTGCTAGACACAGAAAAAGGCTTTTGATTGTGTCGAATGGGATTATCTTTGCTTTAGAGAAGTTTGGTTTCAGTCAAAATTTTATTTCTTGGACCAGGCTTTTATATGCATCACCCCTGGCTTCTGTACTTACTAACTATCAAGTGTGTGATTTCCACCTAGGTAGAGGCACAAGACGGGTGTCCTTTAAGTCCCCTCCTGTTTTCAACTGCTACAGAGCCTCTTGCCATAGCTTTGAGACAAGATGATAGGATAGGTTCCCCTCTATGCGGATGATCTCCTTTTTCTCTCTAACCCTGATACCACTCTCCCTCATGTCTTATCTCTGCTCAGTTCTTTCGGGCCATCTCAGGATACAAACTCAATCTGAATAAGAGTGAATATTTCCCCATAACACCCTCCCCCCTCAGCAAATTGATATAGCCTACCATTTGAGATTGTAAAGGACTCATTAGATTTCTTGGTGTGACTATCACTTGGACATACTCAAAACTATTTCAGGCTAATTTTTCTCCTCTTCTTGAGCGCTGTAAAGGCCACTTTGCATGATGGGCAGCCTTTCCTCTTTCTTTAATTGGCAAACTTAATTCAGTGAAGATGAACATTCTCCCTAAATTTCTGTATTTTTTCAATGTCTTCCCATTTTTATTACTCGTTCATTCTTTAAATCTTTTCAACGACTGATTTCTGACTTAAATTGGGCAGGTAAACATGCATGTATACGTAAAGAGTTCCTTGAAAGACCTAAGCAGCTTGGGGGTTTTTCTCCCCCTAATTTTCAAGTATGCTACTGGGTGTCGAACTTAAACAACATGTCTTTCTGGCTTTTATCTTCTGACAGTGCAAACTGTCCGGCATGGGTTAATATTGAGGCCTCTCTTTTCATCCGTACTCCCTCTCTGCTCTCTTAGGGGCATTGCTTCCACTTCCAGTTCCAATCCCCAAACATAATGTTGTTGTGTGGCATTCTTTGAGAATTCTGAAACAATTCCCTCCTTCTAGCCATTCCTCTGCTTTTAAAATCTGGCATGATAAGGGCATCCAAAAACTGGAGCGCCTGTACATAGATGGTGTGTTCGGCAGTTTCGCACAATTAAAGAAAAAATTGTTCTCCCACGGTCTCAGTTTTTTCAGTACTTGCAGGTAAGGGACTTTATTAGGAAAAAGTTCCCAGATTTTCATTCTCTCCCACCTAAAACTCATCTTCATCATATTATTAACATGCTTTTACACTCTCAAAGGGGGAGGCTGGCCAAAATTTATGAATACATAATTTAAAATAACATGCCTTTTTTAAATATTATAAAACAGCACTGGGAGGAGGAGCTTGGCTTTGACATCTCGGACCACATATGGGGTGCAGACTTGGATCGTGTACACTCTTTGTCCATATGTGCATGTCTTATCCAGTTCAAGGTATTGCACCATTTAAGACTGCGTTTACCCAGACATTCACCCCGTGTGACATACCATATGTTCTGGGGTTGCCCCGAACTAGATCGATAGGCCTGGAGTCTATCCCAGCTGTCTTAGGGTGGAAGGCAGGGTACACCCTGGACAAGTCACCACCTCATCGCAGGGTCAATTTTGATCCTCTTTGATTTATTTTCTAAAATATTTAAGAAAACTGTTACTCCCTGTCCCCTTCTGGCCATTTTTGGGGTAACCTCAAGAAACATATCCTTGACCACCTGTCAGTGCAAGGTTTTGGCATTATCCTCCTTACTAGCACAGCGGTTGATTTTGCTGAATTGGAAAAATTCTGCCACACCCACCCATACACATCTTATCAAGAGTATCATGTGTAATCTCAAATAAGAAAAGACCAGGTATACTGTTAATGGTGCTCTTCAGAACTTCCATGAGGCATGGGATGGCTTTGTTGAATTTGTGAAGCAGTTAGATGGGCTTCAGTTGGAGTGATAGGCTTACATTGAACCCACTGTAGCTATGCCCTAGCTGAGGATGAGTGAGTGCATGCACATCTGGACCCCCCACCTCCAGTCCTTCCCTTCCTGTCCTTGTTGACCCTTCCTGTGTGTTTGTATTTGTGTCTTCTTGCCCCAACCCCCCCTTTTTTGTTTTTTACTTTTATTTCATGTCATTTTTTTTCTTCTCTCTATTTCTTTTATATGCTTAATTTATTTAACTTGGATTGTTTTGTTATGGTTTAATTCTGCATGTTCTTGGCATTGTTTCTACTTTATTTACAAATGTATTTATTTTCTGTATTTACTCTTTGAAGTGAATCCCTTTGTACTGATGTTCACTGTTGTAATACATCCAAGGAAAATAAAAATAATTTGAAAGAAAAAAGAAAGACTGAGTCGCTACAACCACCGGAAAGCATGTCTCCAGGATTTAATTTATATAAAAAGATGTTTATACTTTATAAAATATTGTGATGCTTCGCTGTATCATTTTTCCCCACCCCTATATATTATATTTATTTAAAATTACTTGCACCACAGTTAAAAAGAAAGTAGAACATTTCAGGCAATCTCCTCTCCCACCAGCCAGCAGCCACTTAATTTCGTTTTTTGGAGTAAAATGAGTAAATTACCACGTGTTTTATACTTGAGTACATTTTGGGGCCCTGTTTGCCATTTTATTTAGTTAATGCAATGGTTTTAGAGTTTCTTAGCAGGCAGAGAGAGAAAACTAAAACAGGAGTGGTCCCGACATTCCATAATGTATACATAGGCATAAGTGAACCTAGGTGTTTTTATATTCGAAGAACATTCCTGGTTAGACACATATATATACTGCATCATCATTATGCTCCCATCTGCTGCTTTCTTTTTCAGACATAAATGGAAAAACAGAGAATGCATGCATGCACACATGCACATGCAGACACCCCCATGTCTTGTCTTGCTAAACAGATTGCTTGTGTTGCAGACCATGTGAGCTGGGCCCACTGAGAGATGTCTCTCTGTGGTGATGGAGGGTTTGCAATGCCTGCTGGAAAACAAATGACACTTCTTTGTGTGCACAGACATGGGTGAACAAATTTCACTCATGGTAACAAAACACCCAGGCACTGACAGACAGATTCACTCTACATCTGTACACGTTTGCATCCTGTGTCTCTGTCAGGACAGTGGATTGAAAACATTCACTCTCTTTGCTCTTCCTTTCCCTTTTTTTGTGACAATGTAATTGTTCATGTTTTCAATATACATGATCAGAAATAACATTATGACCTCCTGCCAAATATCGTGTTGATCCCATATAAATAGTGGACAGAGCTACCATGACGTCACCCATTGGTTTGTCAATGACGACAATGAAGGAAGTAACTTAAACTTACATTCTCTCTTACAGCCAGCAGAGGGCGATACTGATGGTTTCAAAATGAAGGCCATTTGTATTGAATCCTATGGGAAAATGAAACCTTTTCTCCCCTGGAGGGTATTCCATCAACCCCACTAACTGCAAATCCTCGCTAACTTTGATAAGCCCTGCTAGTTTTAGAAAGAGTTTGGTTACATTACTTTCACTAACAGGAATCTCAGCTAAGTTACCGGGGTAACAAATGCTTCTGAACTAACCTGCTCCATGGCAGGTTAACCATCAGGCTTAATAAATCTGTGTTACAAAGAATACATACCTGTTGTCTATAGAGTGTCAAACAAACAGTTCCTCACACTCCCCGCCAGACTGTTCATGTTGTCCGAAAACAAAGGGGACAATGTCAGCCAAAAATAATTTACCTTACATTCTTGGTCAGTTTTGGAGAATTTCCAATAATTAAAAGTATTTTAAAATATGTTGTTGTCATTATGATATCTTCAAATATGATAATGTTTCTGTAGCATTACTGTAGGGGTGTTGGCTGAATGCTTAAGTGTGCTCAAATGGCGGCGCCATGTTCGGCTGCGGCAGTTTCAGATATTTTGGTCAAAATACTCCACCTACGATGCCGAAAGCAAACAAAAATCAGCACGAGTTGGTATATGATCGCCAACACCTGCTGGAATTACCATCATCCAGCGTTTTTGGGTTCATAGACTCAACTACTCAGGAGTGTTTATGTAGCCTCGGAGTTACCCGCTGGCAAGACTCAGTAGCCAATGGGAGCAGCGGACTCATCCAGCAGCTCAAGCAAACAGAGCTCAAAGCTCAAAGCTAACACCCACAAAATGCCGCTTCCATCGATCCTTCTCTCCAACGTTCGCTCCCTGGATGGAAAAATGGACCATCTGCAGCTGGAATTAACATCAAAATGAGAGATAAGGAACTGCTGCGCCATAATCCTGACTGAGACATGGTTCATCAATCCTGGACAACGCTGTTAGCATTGAGGGACTTACTAGGTTCCGTGCCGACAGGAGCTGCGAACTCGAAATCCCGGGGAGGTGGTTTGTGTATTTACATCAACTACAACTGGTGTAGAAATGCTAGGACTGTCTCAAGCCATTGCTCACCGGACACTGTGCTTTTGACTGTAAACTGCAGACCATTCTACCTGCCCAGGGAGTTTAGCTGTGTTATCATCACTGCTGTGTACGTACCCTCCAGTGCTAACACACAGGTGGCTATGATTGTTCTATACCAGACCATCAGCGAGTTGCAATTCTCTCTCTCTCTCTCTCTCTCTATATATATATATATATATATATGTATATTTATATATATACGCGTAAATATATACATATATATATATATATAAACATTTTGTATTCTGCATATCCGTACACTGTGAACATAACACACTGTGCAACGAAATCTCGTTCTGTATACACCTGCTGCATATAGAATGACAATAAAGTCTGGCTAAGTCTAAGTCTAACCATGCAGTAGGCCTGGGTTCAATTCTCAATGGGAACAAAATTTATACTTAAAACACTTCTGTTTCATCTAGCGGTGAGGTGGTGTACTGCACACAATAAATATTATTCTTTAGCCCGGACAAATGACGCTTCATGAAGCACTTGTGGTGTTTTTTGACTCCTCCAGGTGGCACTCTTGGTTTAAAGACAAAGGCAAGTGTAATGGAATATTACTAAATTTCCACTACATCTTTAAACCAAGAGCACCATCTAGAGGAGTCAAAAAAACACCACAAGTGCTTCATGAAGCTTCATTTGTCCATCACTACTTCTCTCAATGCTCTTGTGATATGGCATATACAACTCTTGTTCACTCTTGTTTTGGAGTGTCGCCGGTTTCGTTCTTTATTTTGCTCTCTTTTCCTTTTTGTCGGGGATGGACACTGCTCATCATACGTGTAGGAGCCATGCAGTGTTTGTTATTGATTTCCCTATTTTCTAGTTGTTTGGTCTGGTTGCCAGTGATGAGCAGAGTTTGGGTCATGTGGGCACCGTAGGTGACAGCCATAAGTCATATCAGGGCCACAAAACATGCACTGGGGAAGGAGAGAGGTGAGTTGGGTAGTCATAGCTTTTGTTGACTGTTTTCATCCTGTTTGATTGTTTGTATTATATTTGCCAACAGCGTACACATTTTTCTGTGAGTGTAATCGGTAAGCCGCTGTGGCCGTTTTGTTTTCATTAAATATCCTGGAACATATTCTGGAGTCAGTGTGCTTCTTTTGTCAGCAGCAATGTGTCATGCAAATATACAGGACCCATTCTCTGCCTCTCAAGCCACTTTAAGGAAACTGGAAAACCGCAATAACAGTTTACAGATCCCTTGATATTTTCTCCTAAACCATGATCTCCTGGTGAGTTTGTGCCTAGCTTCCACCAGATAAAAAGTCATACTCTAAGGTAAAAGGTATTAAACACAAAAGGCAGAGCTGGTTTTACCTGGTTGTCCCCTCACAAGGCCCGTAGTTTCATGATGGTGACGCAACATGGCGACCTGCATTGGCTACGCCAACACAATGTATTTATAAATGGCAAATATAAAGACTATTGGGACACTGCAGTTTTTTTTTTGTGGAGGTAATTACTCACAAATGAGGTGATACTTTTCAATGATAAAAACTAAAACTGTTAATAGAAAACATCACGCAGTGGGGCTTTAAAGGGGCAGTTCAGGAATTTCGACAAGGGGCCTCATTTCCAGGTGAGCCAGAGTGTTACAGATGTGTGGAGACAGTTTTCGACAAATTTCATTCAGTCCTTCTTGCTGCAGAGTTCACTGGTGCAAGCCCCTCTCCTACTGACAGGTCATGTGTATGCCGTGGAACACATAACCTTACTTTAAAAAACAAAATCAACATTCAGCATTGTTATAAAACTCAACTTACGCATTTAAGCGGTCGACAGTTTCCTGCCACGCCATGTATCTTGCCTTGGTAGTTAGAGAAGTATTTCCCGTCTTGGTTATTGTTGGTTTACACTCCTCGTTGAGTTTCAAAAGCATTTTTTTGCTCTGCACTACTGAAAAAATCAGCCCGACTCTTCGACATGATCGCGTTTTCTACTGTCTGGGCTTCTTATGTATGTGAGGCACAGCTGAAATGAGTCAGTGGAATGGCTTCAGCCTCATGTTAAAGTTGATGCTACCTCAAATGAGGCTTAATTCTCATCACTTAATACCGCCCTGGTGCATTACGTCTGTAAACAGTGTAAACATGACTTTATGATCTGAATGGTTAGTTGAAATACAGTTATATCAGCATGTCCATTTACTGAACTATGGTCAAATATATGGTGAAAAAACACATAAAGCAGGAGCTGCTTTGGGGCATGGCTACTGGGATTGACAGGTCTCTGCTGTCAATCACAAGCACTGGTGGTCTGAGCTCATGTTTCTTTCATCTGAGGAGTCACTGTAGAGTGAGATGTAGAGTGAATCTGTCTGCACCGTTTACTGCCAAGTGCATTGTGCCACAATTAGCACTTCAGTTAATCACATTTAACGTGAATTACGGAGGCAACAACAATAGTAGGTAAGGCACAATAAAACATGGATTTGTTACATTATTTACAGTAAAAATAAGCCACATGGGACATGAGTAGTAGTCTCCTGTTGACAGTACTGAGTTGACCTTCTCCCTACACAGACTGCAATGCACTTTGTTCAGAAATGCACTTGGGATATGTCAAAAACAGTTGTGGCTGCTGGTCTTTCAAAGAGGGGAAGCTCATTGTCGTAGCCTAGAAATCTAGACGCACACTAGTGGCAAAAAATATTTTTGGCTAGTGTTACACCCCTGGAAAGGGAATAACGAAAGAACAGACACGACACAATGTTACTCCCGTCACGTCCAGTGTTGTAATGTATTTGCCTTTACAAGAACAACATTTCAACATAATTCCAACATTATAAAATACAAAACAGAGTGCTAAGTGAATACTTTACACTAGATACCAAAACAGCAAAATACAGATCCCATTAGGTACTGTACCCTAAATATGAACAACTAAATTGTTCCTCGAATGTATAGAAGCTGTACATGTGCATTGACAAGCATGAATAAAATTATTCAAGCATTTAACACAGTTATAATCAAACTAAGAGCTTAAAAAGTACAAGCCATTAGTATCCCTCCTTTAACTACACAGAAAAATATAACAGATAACAGTGCTTTATCTTTTAACACATCTTCTCTGAACATTGCACACGAACAGTATAGTCATCTCTTACTGCCACGCGAAATGCTCCATGTGATGTAGCTAGCAAGAGTACTACGGTGGGTAAAATTAATGTAAAGTGGCACTTAGTCAAAACTAATAGTTTCTACATGCAGAATTTACTCTCAACTCATTCATAAGACTACAGAGACCAATACATACATAAAATACACAAGTAAGCAAATATTTTACCTGGAAAGGGGTATAACGAAAGAACAGACACAACACGATGTTACTCCCGTCACGTCCAGTGTTGTAATGGACGAGCAAGAGCACCACGTCTCCCCTCCATTCACTCAAGCATAACTAATCGATTCCCGATCACCAAGAAAACTCTCAAAACACAAAACTTGTAATAGGAAACACTATGGAAACAAGGTTCAATAATAAATCAATGAGACAACATTCAAATAATGTCAATTTAGGCCCATTATTGTGCTAATGCATCACCCTCTGACTTCTTAGGCTTTAAGACCTGGGTAATCGGTAGTAGATCACTCGATCAGGAAATCACAGTGCTTTTACTCTCAGTTTTAATGTATAGGGACATGGGTTGGTGATGTGTTTGTCTTCCCTCTTTTAGCTACTACTATTAACTAAAGCAAATTGCTTGTTTTTACATTTTGACAAACTGAATAACACATTAAGACAGAATAACAGTTCTTTTCTTTCTTATAGCGGTAACATTTTTATAACCATTACACTAGCAAAATGGTCTAGTGGCGCACCATGGGGGCTAATCCTGGCTCTGGCAAGGAATCTGTCGGACCAATCACAACGCTCCATCTGTGTACCAAGTCGTTGGAGTGGACTTAGCACGATCACAACAAGGCTGTGTGACACTGGAGAACAACGAAGATTTTTGGTTCTGTCATTGATTTTGGAAGAGTTAGACTTGGGCTTACCTTTGAAAGCTGAGCAGAAAGAAGAACTTAATTTAAAGAAGGATGCATTTGCTGTTTTGCAAACCGGTTATGGCAAAAGTCTAATATACCAGCTGGCTGCACTGGTAGCTAAAAGGAATATATCTCATTGTCCGTTGCTCTGATTGGTCATAGCACTGGCCTATTACATGCAGAGGCAGTTTGAACTACACCCACAGGCTTCAATTCCGCCTATGGACTGCCCCCAGGCTATACATTTCACGCCATAGTCTGGCTTGTTAGGCTATCATTGTCGGCTTACATCATAAAATTTGATAAAACTGAAACAAGGAAATATTATGAGTGTGTTTTATTTGCAGTGTAAGAAATAAGCAAGTAATTTCGCCAACCAAATACCAACAAATGGTTTGCAGTTGTCTTTCAACTTCACTTGCAAAATCCATGATGGGACTAAGCTGAGCTGTCAAGTGACGGTGTATATCTCAAAATTCCTGTCAGTCAAAGCAGGATTCAGCCTTTCAACTGATCCTCCAATCATCACGCGAAATCTCAGCATCCAGGCCAGCCAAGGCCCACCCACAGCTCCATTCACCCCCAGAGACACTGAGCATCCGGGGGCGGGCCAAAATTGTGACATTTATCCAATGACCATCGAGTTTCGAGGCAATGGAAAAAAAAACACTCCATGCAGTCCCATTGAAGTGCATGCACACTCAGCTTCTGCAGGCAAATGCATTGAAAATGACACTATGGGAACGTATGAGAAGTTAACAGTGATTTATGATAAGCTGTTTCTGAACGAGGTGTAGTGGTTAGCACTGTCGCCTCACAGCAAGAAGGTACCGGGTTCGAATCCTGGGCCCGGGGCCTTTCTGTGTGGAGTTTGCATGTTCTTCCCGTGTCTGCATGGGTTCCCTCTGGTACTCCGGCTTCCTCCCACCATCCAAAAACATGCATGGGGATTAGGTTAATTGGATTTCTGTCTGTCTCTATGTGTCCTGTGATGAACTGTAGACTTGTCCAGGGTGTCCCCTGCCTTTCACCCTAAGACAGCTGGGATAGGCTTCATATATATATATATATATATATATATATATATATATATATATATATATATACACACGTGTGTATATATATATATATATGTATATATATATATATATATATATATATATACATAAAGCCTATCCCAGCTGATCTCATCAGATTGTCCTGGTTCCCTCGCATCTGACGCGGACCTTGTTGACCCGGTATGACTCTATCAGTATTGTATCTGCTCATATTGAGGTAGGCTGGTGTAGCCAGTAAAGGTCTTGCCTAAGGACCCTAACTGAATGACCCTCACCCTGACCAACTGACCAGTCAGTTGTCTTAACCTCTGTACTATCCTTTTTTTTTTTTCACTTTGTCTGCATTGTTCTCATTGTTCAACACCACAAAAGAGTGTCAACCTTTTATGAGATTATGCATATTTTAGTCTTGCAGCAAAGGCTATTAATATTTGGTGCGTATATGTGACCATCACCGGCCCTCCCTGGAATCTAATCTTACATTATTTATTGGAATTTCCTGTTATAAGCCAGAGAGGGACGTGCTACACCTGGGTGACAAGAGGGGGAAATAAATGACAGACAAGGAGATAAGACAAAACAAAAAGGGAAGTTTACAGACAGGCAGTGCTATAGGAATAAAAAACGTGTAAGCTACTGTTGTCATTCCTAACACCTTCATCCCAACACCCAACAGTATTGAACACCAGAGTAGTGGAGGACCTAACCGTATAGAGTAGGCTACCGAGAACACAAATGAAAGAAGTATGTGGAGAAAATATGAGCTTAGTGAGAAGTTGGACGAATGATTTGGCACATACTAGCAGTTCACATCAGTACTCATCAATGTGACTCGGGAGGAGTTAATAAGGTCTGGATAAAACATGCATGTGTGTAGAACACCGAAGCCCAGAGCGTCTACCACGACCCCTCATGGCCAGATCAGCCAGGTGTCCATAACAACCCGGGGAAGTGGGAGCATCGACGATGCCAAACCCAGAGAGCCACCCGGGCCACCGAGAACCACGCAGATCCAACGACCAGGAGGAGACAGAAACCACCACTCCCCAGGAGGCCAGGACAGGTCCAAGGGGCCAGCGACACGAGGGCCCACCCATCCCCAACCACCCCACCATCCACCCCCATCCCCAACCCCCACCCCCCGCCCACACCCTCCCAGCCACCCCAACACCCGGGGAGACAGGAGGCCACCGCCGCCCATGAGGCAAGACCCGCGAACCGAGCGCTCTCCTCCAGAGGGAGGGGGGACGAGAGAGCGAGGGAGCACCAGGCCCGCACGCAGCAGGCCATCACCGGGTGGCAGCCAGAAGGCGACCGAAGCCGGGTCTGAACGCAAACCCATGGCACCCTCCCGCCCCACACCCCCAGAGCCAGCCAGACCGCCATGAGGAGATAGGGGCAACTACCTCCCCCCGGACCCCAGAAAACAGCGAAGGCCCAGAAGCCATAGGGCCCAAAAGGAGAGACATCGGACACATCCACCCCTGGGGGGAGTGGCCACAGCCGGGCAGACCTCTCAGAATCGTAGAGCAATGCCAGGGACAAGAGGAAAAGTAATCCCCTTGTGCAAGCACCCAGCCTTGGAGTCCCTGGATCCATCATTCCTTAATGAAGAGATGGTTATTCAACTGCAATATAAGAGAAGAGGAGACAAGTTAGGGATCAGAACAAAGGCACAGAGAGAATGAATATTTTCTGGAACAGCTCAAATTTATGAGGGGGGTCGGCATATGCTAACAGACAAGAGCAGACTATGAATTTATATTAAGAGCTCTAATAAATAGAGATTATTCTTCTGCCAAATGTAGGACAATGTTTAAAAAAAAAAAAATTAAATTAAATAAAATTAAAAAAATAAAAAAATAAAAAAGGGAAACAAGAATAGACTATAGATTTATATTGAGAGCTCTAATAAATGGAGACCATTTTTCTGTAAAAGATGTCAATTGGTTCTTTCGGGAAGCAGATATTTTCTCAAGTGAGATATGCTCAAAGAGGAGGTTTAGCCAATGGGTAATGTTGATTGCTCTCTTATCCTTCCAATTAACCAAGATGGTTTTCTTAGCGATGGCGAGAGCTGCAAGCGTGGGTTGGAGGTGAATGACTGGTACTGTCGCTGTCGTAAAATCGCCAATTAAGCATAAGTTTGGAGATTGTGGGATCCTGCAGTCCAAAATAGAAGAGAGTTTCTGTGTTACTGTTGCCCAGAATTGAAATACAGGAGAACATAGCCACAGTGCATGAAAATAAGTATCGGTAGTTTTTTGAGTGCATTGGGTGCACAAGTCAGACTGTGAGAAACCTATTTTATACATTTTATACTGCGTTACGTGTGTTCTGTGGAGAACCTTAAATTGGATCAGTTGTAGGTTAGTATTTTTTGTCATGCTAAATGTTTCCACAGATCTGAGTCCAAAAATCATGGTCTAAGGGTATGGATAAGTCTTTCTCCCATTTTGGGATTGGTAAATGTATAGAGTCTGTCTTTGAGAGGAAACTATACATTTTTGAGACGTTTTTCTTATTTTTGGGGAACAATTTGGTGATGTATTTGATAAATTCAGGTGGCTGTAAATCAGGTGGCTGAGAGGTGGACTGAAGTGTTGGGATTCTCTTTCTCTTTGTCTTTTCTTTACCTGCAGGTATTGGAGAAAATTTCCATTCCTTATTCCAAAGGTTTGGAATAAGTCTGTGTATGTCATAAATATGTTATCTTGGAGGAGGTGATGGAGATGGGTGACTCCCTTCTCTGCCCATGTACTGAGATAGAGAGGGGTTTTATTGTTTACAAAGTCTGGGTTGTACCAGATTGGTGAGAGTATACTGGGTTGAAGTGGGGAACCTGTGATTTCAAGGGCTCTCCACCATGCAGACAGGGTGGAGGCGATCAAGGGATTCTTGAAGCAGGAATGATTTTTAAGAATGGAGGTGATAAAGGGTAGATCAGCGAGTTTAATATGGTTGCAGTCTAACTGTTCTAGTTCCATCCAGGAGTTATATTCTTCCTGTGGATGGATCCACTTGATAAGGTATTGTAACCGATTAGCTAGGTAGTAATGCAGAAAATTGGGAGCCTCCAGTCCACCTTCAGACTTATTCTTCTGGAGAGTAGCCAGGCTGATTGTAGCCTTTTTGTTCTTTGATTAGAATTTACCGATAGCTGAATCTAATGTTTGGAACCATTTTGTAGTGGGTTTAAATGGGATCATGGAGAAGAGATAGTTGATTTGAGGTAATATTTTCATCTTGACAGTAGCTATTTGTCCCAACAGTGAGATAGGAAGGTTATTCTAACGGCTCAGATCAGCACGCACTTTGTCCACAAGTGGTGTGAAGTTCAAGTGGACAAGATCTGAGAGTTTGGAGGAAATATTTATGCCCAGATATCTGATGTTGCCTGTAGGGAAAGAGTAACGAGTGTTTTGGATTGCAGGATTCCATGAGCTCTCTGTTAATTGAAGTATAATTGATTTTGACCAGTTGATGGAGTAATCTGATAGGCGTGAGAAGGTTGTGATGAGTTTACATACTTCCTTCATTGATGTTTTGGGTTTTTCTAAATAAAGTAAAATGTCATCCGCGTATAGATTAATTTTGTGTTCAGACTTCAGAGAGCAGATACCTTTGATACTGTTGTTCTGACCTACCGCTGCAGCCAATGGTTCGATAAAAATCACAAACAGTAAGGGAGAGAGTGGACATCCTTGTCTAGTTCCCCTTTGCAAAGTGAAGCTTTGTGAAGTGATCCCATTAGTTGTGACAGTAGCTTTAGGTGAGTTATACAGAGTTGAAATCCACTGGATAAATGACTCACCGAAACCAAATTTATGAAGTACAGAGAAGAGAAAGGACCAGTTAACTTTGTCAAAGGCTTTTTCTGCATCAAGTGATATAACGATCGCTTCTCTGTTGCAGCGCTGTGTCAAATTGATCAGATTTAGAAGCCTTCTAAAGTTGTTAGTGGAGTGTCGGCCTTTAATAAATCCTGTTTGATCGTTGTGAATTATAGCCGGGATAATTTTCTCCAACCTGGAAGCGAGTGCTTTAGATATAATTTTGATGTCAGAGTTGATTAGCGACAGAGGTCGATAGCTAGCAGGATGCGTGGGGTCTTTATCTGGTTTCAATAATACCTTTATTGCAGCTGTGTTCATGTGAGCGCTTATATAGTCTTTATTTTTAATCTCCATAACTGTTCTGAAAAAAAGAGGTGCTAGCATTAGCCAGAAATGTTTGAGAAATTCAGCAGGGAAACCATCCGGACCAGGTGCTTTGCCTGCTGACATACTATCTAATGCACATTGTAATTCACTCATAGTCATTGGAGCATCTAAGATGTCTCTGCATTCAGATGTTAGTTTTTCTCTGATGATCTTTCTTAGATGTTATTTTTCTCTGTTGCATTGTACTAAATTCGTAACAAATTTGCCTGATTTGTTGCTATGCTCGAAATAATTGCATCTCAGTTGTTGTAGTAAAAAATCTGTTTTCTTTGATAAAATGTCGTCGAGGCATAACTTTGCATTGTGTAACTCAGATTGTAATTGTTCGCTTGGGTTTAATGCATAATCCTGCGAAACTTGTTTAATTTTTTCCTCAATATCTGTCTCTATTTGTTGTTCCTTTCTTTTCTTGTATGAAGAGTACAATATTATTTTACCTCTAATTACGGCCTTCCAGGTTTCCCAAAGTAAAGAAGGAGATGAATGAGATGAATTATTTTCTAGAAAGTCTGCCCACTCTCTCCTTACCATTTGATCAAATTCAGGATCTTTAAGTAGAGATATGTTGAAGTGCCAAGTCTGAGGAGGTTTACAGTAAGTGTCAGTTTGCAGACTGAGGGATATAGGTGCATGGTCACTGATGATGATTGGGTGAATTCTAGTGGTAATTTTGTGTGTGATGGAGTTATTTGAAAGAAAAAAGTCACTTCTTGAAAATGACTGGTGTACTGCAGAAAAGAAAGTATATTCCCTTTTTGTTGGGTTTTTGAGTCTCCAGACATCATCTAGTCCAAAATCTTTCATATAGTCCTGTATGGTTAGGACTGATTGTAATCGTTTCATCTGCATTGGCATGTTCGATCAGTCTACAGAGGGATTTAAGACTATGTTAAAGTCACCTCCGATACTAGTAGTTGAGTTAGCATTTAAGTCTGATAAATGAAAGAAAACTGTATGAAAGAAGGCTGGATCATCACTATTGGGAGCATACAGATTGGCAATTGTGTATTGTTTATCAAAAATCATTGCTTGAATAATAATGTATCTGCCCTCTGGGTCTGTTATCAAACAGTTTAAGGTAAACGGGACTCTCTTGTGGATTAGAATAGAGACTCCTCTTTGTCTACTGTTATAACAAGATGAAAATATAATATTATAATTTGAATCTGTAAGAGATTTCTCTTCTGATTGTAGTAGATGTGTCTCTTGCAAAAGAAGAATATCTGCTTTTAGTTTAGAGACATAGTCCAGGATTTTAATTCTTTTTGTCTGTGAGCGTATGCCATGTACATTCCAGGAAAGGAAAGTTTAACTTAGACATAAGAAGAGACAATGTTCGGACACTGAGTTAGTGATAGTGTAATGTAAATAGAATGTTGTGGTTTGTGAGCTGTGATTGTCAGGATGGTGGGGTGTAAGGTGTTGCTTAAAGACCATGTAGATGTTAGGGACAGATGTATACAATGAGTCATGATATGTATCATAAAAAGGCACCATAAAGCCTGTGAAACTAACAACAAACACATTGTGACACAGAGAGTCATGACAAACAGAGAGGGTACATAGGGTGGGAGGGGGGTAGAAGGAGTGTGTGAGAGACAGGGAGAGGGGTACATGGAGATTTAACACAGAGAGGGGGAGAAAAAAGAATAAAAGAAGGAAGGGGATCCCTAGTGGGGGGTGACATTTGGTAAAGGTAAACATTTGAAACTTGTGAGATTTGATTGCTTTCTCTATATACTTTAAACTAACGAGATATATTTAGAAATCTGAGCCATTTGTTTTTGTGGTTACTTATCGTTTTCCTTAGAAGAGCCAGGGGGTGATGGAGGATTCCCTGAACAGCTGGCCATCTATGTAGAGTTTGTCCACCACAAGTGCAGTCCGCTTGCCTCACTGTCTGTATTCTTTCAGAATAGGAAACAGGACTTTGCGCCTCTCATTAATTTCCCGTGGAAACTGGTCATTCATCCCGAATGGTTTCCCTTTCAGCTCCTTTGCTCTTGACGAGTTCTTTTTGCTTAAAGTGCTCGAATTTAGCGATGATAGGACGGTGGCGGTCTCCTCTTCGGGGTCCAAGCCGGTGAACGCGGTGGAAAGTGATGTTATTCACAGTCTCTTTCGGGATTTTAAGAGCCGAAGCCATGAAGTTTTTAACTAGGGACTCTGGGTCATCCGGTGTAGATTCTGGAATCCCCGAGAAGATCAGGTTGTCCCGCATGCTCCTCGTCTGGATGTCAAGGACGGTTTCCTTCAGAGATTTATTCTCTTTTTTTAAGGATGTTTTCCTCTGACGTGACGGCTGTCAGCGTGGAGCGGAGCTCGGTGTTGTCCCTCTGCAGGTCGGCTATCTGCTGGTGAGTAAACTCCAGGCTAGCCTTCAGGTCCTTAATCTCATCATGGAGCATCTTAAATATGTCGAGCTTTTTATTGATCGAATCAAGGACGCTTATCTGGACATCCGTGGTCTCAAGGTCCTGTGTATCAGTAGAGGAGTCAGTTTTCTTCCTCTTGTTTGGGTTGTCCCGGAGAGTTTCGGTGTTGGAGTCTTCCGTGGCGCACCGAAAGAAATAGTCGTCGATGAAATCTTCAAGATGCTCCACCTTGAGTGAAGCTATGTACAGCGTTGTCGGTCTAAATTAATTGGTCTGCTTAAAGCACGAAATAAGTCGGCAAAGACGGTATTTTGCTAAATCTTAGTCTAGCAGCTGGGGGGCCGCCATGTTGAATCTCGCAAATCTCACAGACTCTCGCGATCTCACAGCATCTCACAGCCCTCCTCCTCTCTCCACTCCTCTCCAACGGACTTCTCTGTACTATCCTGTATCCATAGGTCCATAGGTCTATATTGCCAAATGTAGTCGCTCACCCATCCAAATAATCAGAATGTTATCAGGTGTCCCAATCACTTCCATGACCATAGGTGTATAAAGTCAAGCACCTTGGCATGCAGACTGCTTTTACAAACATCACATCATCCAAACTTCATGTGGCCTTCAGATTAGCTCAAGAACAGTGCACAGAGAGTTTCATGGATGGACGAGTCTGGGTTTGGTGGTTGCCAGGAGAACGATACTTGTCGGACTGCATTGCGTCAAGTGTAAAGTCCTGATCTCAACTAGATCTAGATGTATCCATCTAGAGTTTTGCAAATATTGGCTGGAAAGATGTCTGGCTTCCTTCCAATATAATTGGACTAAATGTCACTTGTCTTGTGGTGCTGAAAGCGCCAATAGTACATTTGAAAAAATCAACAGCAATGTCTCTTTCAAAAAAATCATGACCTGGTTCCTCCAAATAATCCACATACCTTGTTGTTAGAAGTTGCCAGAACTACAGGCCCAGGGGAAATATGTATTTTGATATTGTGATGAACTGTTCCTTTATGCACTGTTACCTGTAGTATGCTCTTACCTAAAACAAAAATTGTTACATTGTTTTATTGCCAGTATAGTGTATTGGATCAATGAAGTATTTATAAAGTTTAGTGTTTATCTGCTTGAATCAACAGTCATATTCTGATGGAGACAGCAGCCATACAACCACCTGTGAAATAGAGGACAACTATGGTAAATATTTTTATCTATATGCATCTACTATATTAAAAAAAAAATTATATGATGTTGGTTCTGTGTTTGTTTTGTGTACACAACTTAGTTATGTTTTTTTTTTTTTTTTTAACAAATTTAAATTTATTTTAAGTAATACTTTGTGTGGAATAGAATAGAATAGAATAGAATTACTTTATTGATCCCAACTTGGGAAATTACTGTGTAGCAGCAGCAAGAAATACAATCACAATACAAATAAGGAGATATATAAAAAAAAAAAAAAATTACAGAAAAATAGAAAATATTACTATTTACAATTAAATTAAATTATAATACAGAAGAGCAGTATTGAAAGTATAAAATAAAAATGTATAACCTGATAAATAATTATGGTTCGTTATGATAGTCAATGTGCAAATAAACAGACAGTCGGGTGTAGTCGAATACAGATGAACAAATGAATACGGACGAATTTTACTATCAATAGTGCAAATGAAAATGAACAGTGTATAATATTGTAGAATAGATACATCTAACTCATAATATGTGAATTGCACAAGTCCAAAATGGGTTCTGATGCTCAATTACATAAAAGTTAAATGTTACCAAGCAGTTAAATATTAATGTATGCTGTTCTTTCATGTTCTTACAGTCATTGGTAGTGTGCCTGTCACTTCCACAGAAATGGACTCAGCCATCTCCGCTGTTGAGGTGCAGTCCCTCTCCAGTACAGCTCCTTCAACCTCCACTGCTGACGATGTTATCTGGTGTGTTACCAGCCAAAATATATGCACAGATGCACCCTCAGTTGACACCCTCACCGTGCCCACCAGTGCTGCTGTCATCACAACTGATGATATTCCCAGTTCGTCCAGTAGACCCTCTTCCATCTCCAGTACCAACACCCATGGCTTGCTGATTGGTCCCAGTGTCAGTGCTGGTGGTGACATCCACGGTTTCTCTGCCAGTTACACCTCTGCAGTGTCGCATGGTCCCACCCAACCCAGCGCATCTGGCAATAGTCCATCCAGCTCATCGTACAGGTTCATCTTTTGCATTTTCTTTGTCTCTTCATACAGTATTTCCATGGTCCAAGCTTTATAACAGCAGACCTTATTTACAGTACAATTTTGTATAATAATTGATTTACTTAAGTTACTAAATGATTATGTCCCTGTTTTTTACACACTTACTAATAGACAGGTTTCAGTGCAACGTCATCACAGAGATGTGTGCACAGTTATGGGGCAGAAAGCTGACATGTCCACATAACACAACCAGTGCTGTCAACGCATTTAGCAACTTTTCAAACACTTTTAGTGACTTAACTTCTAAAAAGCATTTAGCAACAAGTTTAGCAACTTATTCTGCAAACAACATAAGGGTCCATCTCTTTCTCTCATTCCCCTGGGCTGCTGTCAGGCAGGGGGACAGGCGCGTCTACAAGGGAACCCCAGAACTGTGAAAAATCTTGCGAGAGTGATTATTCTAATCTAAACCATGAGAGTTTTGCAATTCAAAACTGGCAGGCCATGATGTAAAGTTTAGTTTTCCTTTGAATTAATTAGCTTATTGACACAAATGTTACGACCTGCTCATTATATGGTTGATAAGGAGGATAAACCAGCTCAATAACCAATAACAACCAGGTAAGTTGAGCAAATTAACAGGACTTGTCAGCAACCCATAAAGTTTCTGTGATTCGCCTCCTTTTAGCTAAACATTTATTTGATTAGCATTAGTGGGGCATTTCATTTCATTTCGTATAGATACCAGATGACTACACAAAGAGTCAACTGTTGTTAGCTAACATTGTATATAATATATTAATATGATATGGAAAAAACAAAACAAAAAACAGATGCAACTCTGTCATGGTATTTCATGACTGAATCAAAAAGACTGTTGACTGCACCAGCGATTAAAGCTGTTTAGTAAAACAAAAACTCATCTATGTACTGTTTATTTGACAACATCTCAGTTATTAAACCATCAAAGGAAGTTCTTTGTCCTGTGGTAATGCAACTGTCTGTGTTAACTTAATATATTTGTATCTTAATAATACCCATTATAAACTATATTATTTTGTTTTGTAGTACACACCTTGACCTGTTTGAGGAAGAATACCTCTCTGATGACCATGATCTTCAGGAAGCCATTTCAAGGTCTTTAGAGTCCAGCACAAGTGACAGGTCAGTGGAAGATATATAAAATCTAATTCTTTAAATTTTAATGTAACCAATAACTTATGTTGTATAAAATAAATGAATCAGCAAGCTGCAGCCTGAATTATTAAAAAGTCTGCACAATACAGATTTTTTCCCCCCTTATCTGATATTGTTGTATATTAGGCCTTTAAAAGTCAATTCACTGACTAATTACCAGACAGCAGAGCCAAAGTTCTGTGTTATGTTTTATTATTTTCCACATTTTCTATTTTCTATGTGTTAATATGCATTGATCTTCTATTCAATCATTATTTTTGTTTATACCTCATTCTGTTCTGTATAGATAGGAGGTGGCAGATGGACAGATGGAGGGAGCTGGTTTAAGGAGGGAGGGTTGCAGTGGGAGCACTGGGGTTTCAGGTGTGATTGTGTGGTAATTGTAAATGGTTTACGTGGCTCATGGGTCAGTTAGGAGGGCCCCTTTGCAGAATTTTGCCTAGGGGGTCAGGGCCAGCTCTACTGTAGGTAATACACTGACTATTGATGAGTACCTTATACAGGTCCACTTCAAATAATCTGACCTATCCCTTAAAAAGTTATTATGGAACTTTTGCCCAGTGACTCCCACAATATACTGTCAACCCCCAGCCTGAAAAAGTAAGAAAAGTGTAAAACTGCTCCTTTCTATTATTATTATTGAGCCTGACACCATTATTGTTGAAAGTTTTTATAAAAGGGATTTTGAGTAAATATTAATTACAATCTTGTGGATATTACATTGTAGTTCAGTGGGTAGAATTACCAATGACACTAACTAAAGCCCTGCGATGACCTGGGAACTTGTCCAGGGTGTACCCCGCCTCTCGCCCAATGTCAGCTGAGACAGGCTCCAGCCCCCTGCGACCCATCAAGGATAAGCCGTTACAGACAATGAATGAATGAAATGAATTTGTTTTGTTTATCATTGTTTCAGTGACTTAAAGATGACATTGGAGGAAATAATGGAGCAGATCATTTCCAGAATAAATTATGACAGCACTGTACGCTTCAATATCATAAGAAGAAATGTGTGGGATGGAGCGTCCAGCTCCACGGGCAGGTCAAACTTTTCACCTGAGAAGAAGGTAGATGTCAAATTCACCGATGACTATGGATTGTCTGAGGGTGCTGTGGACAATGGAGGACCTTCCCGGGAATTTTTCCGGCTCTGTCTACATGAAATCAAAGACAAAATTGACATCTTTGAGGGCCCACCTAATGCTAAAGTCCTCACATGCAACTCCAAAGGTACTTGTGATTAAATGTATTCATATTGTTCTAAGAGGCCACCAGTGCATTTATTTTGAACCAATACTTTGTACCTGCAATTATTTGTGAGGAAATGTGAGAATTTTCTTTTTTTTCTTTTTCTTTTTAAAAAAAAAATTGATAAAAGAAAATTAGCAATTACTACTATGGTTAAAATGAACATGAGTTCTCTAATCTCACGGATAGGTAGCAATGTGACAAAAAATATTTTGATTTAGTCATCTGACATTTGTCATTTCATTTGTTAACAGCGATGAAAGACAACGGATACTTCTATGCTGGCCAGATCATGGCAATGTCGATTGCCCATGGAGGAGAGAGTCCATGTTTTCTGTCAGAACTCATGTATGAGTGTCTTCAAAAGGGTCCAGACAATGTAAAGGTCGAACTAGAACATGTTGCTGATGAGGAAACAAGATCACAGGTGCAGTCGGTGAGCATATTTTCATTTGCTTCAATCATACTTAGACACTAGTTATTAATTTGGCATGATCTTATGAACCAACAAGTTTAACAATTAAACTAACAGCTATACATCTTCATTTGAAATAATAGAATCAATAAATATTTACGACCTTCAGCTTGTTATTTTTAGATCTTACAGGCTGCGACTGAATCACAACTGCAAGATGCAGTTGCACAGGCAGCCAGCTTGATCGGTCTTGCAGGTCACAATGTACGCATAACATTGGAAAACAAGAAAGAGAGTGCTTTGGACTTGACTCACTGGTATGTCCTCCAGCGGACCCGTGCCCCTTTTGAAAGGTATGTCGTATGTTGTAAGGTACTATACTATACTATACTATAATCATTCATTGGCAGATAAATAAAAGCTTATTCCATGGTAGTGTCACAATACTGGAATTTCTAATTTTGATTAATTTTGAATTTTGATACAATACTTTGAAAAGTATTGATATTCAGTCCTGACTTTGAAAAATATCAGTATTTGATAGAAAATTTGAAATGATGGAAAGAAGACATCACTGTGATTAAGTGAGAAAAGGTGGAGCTATGTGGGTACTGCAATGATGTGTGTCAACACACTGTTGGTGAGAGGAAAGACTGAAAAAATGCAGCTGGTACCAGGGCATCAATACTGTTAAAAATGAATATTAAAAGCATTCCAAATATTCAGTATCAATATGATCAATATTCAGATATTTTTGACAGCACTATTTCCTTGGGATACAAGAAAACATTTATTTTTGTCATATAGTTGCTACGATACGTAGTACATGTTGTAGTACACGTACATGTTGCCGCAATATAAAAAATAATTCTGGATGAATGTAGAGTTACCTTTTATAGTGCATCAGTGTAAGTGAATGTATCATTTATTTCGTCTACAATTAATCTTGGGACCTCACTAAATTAAAATCACATGAACTACACATTACAATTTTATTTCCTTTTTACAAGGTTCAGAGATGGCTTGAAGTCTCTAGGTGTCCTAGAGGCCCTCCAAAGATACCCTCTACAGGTGAAGACTCTTTTTGTGAAGACTGAAAAGGGTCTAACAGCAACTGATGTGGAGAATCTCTTCCACATCATTCACTCTGAAAGAGGGAGTAATAGATTCCAAGAGGAGTGCCGGACCCTGGCTTTCTGGCAAGACTATCTTCAGGATGCTGAACGTAAGTCTGGCATTTAGCACAATTTGAAGATAAGACATTATTCTCTGAATTGTTTTGACCGCATCATAGTTGTACATGGTATTAGTAAAAACTAACATAAAATAAAGTGTTTTGATTTGATCAATTTACTATGTAGTACAGTTGATATGTACCATAAATGTCCTGCAGTTACATTTAAAATTAAGATTGATTCATAGAAAACATTGCAGTGTATTGCAAATTAGCAAATGCACATCCAGCACCATGGATGGCTCTTCTGTACAAATAATATCCTACTTATAAATCCAGCTGCCTAAAACAAGATTAGCTTGGGTTCATTAAGGCTCTCACCAACTCTTTTTATATTTTTATCTTTCATTTGCTGCTAAATTAATCAGTATATTGACCACATTGTTGTGAACTTTGTCTATGACATTGTCATCAACCTTTTAAATTAAAGTGTGATTTCAATTAAAAAATGCTTAATGGTGGTTTATGGAAATTTAACTACTCACCTCTTTGACTATGACGTTTACATTTCTGCAGTGGAATAATATTTAATTACTCTATGAAAATGTTAGGGCTGCCCCCTGATAGACTCAAATCATTACTCAGAGTCCCCATAGTTCACTGAGGTTCTTCCAGCCACACATTTGTCTTTTTTTCCTTTGTCCGTTGTCATCACAGTTAAAACAGATAGAAGCTACAAACATGCACAGGGCAAATATTTCAATGAGGAATTTAAGAGAATCAAATATATTTTATATTAGCTGGTGCACAAAAAATGTCCTCAGGACCACATGCACTGTTGGTTAACTGAAGAGACAAGATAGAGTGGCTGGTAAACAAGTTTCAGCTCTTGTTTTTTAGTTGCATCATTGTACATAGAGCAGTGCAACAACATGACAGGCTGTAAACTTTACAAACCAAGTCTCTAAATCACCACAAAACTAACTCTGATGCAAGCAGAGAAGAGTGATAGAGATGCTGAGTAGCGTGATACACTGTCAGACACTTCATCAAGATACACCCACAGAGCGCACAGGTCCAATGATTTTTATAACGGAACTATAGGAGGACACACTCTTTTAATTTCTCTGACTGTATGAAAAGATGACAAAGAAGGGTATTAAACCATGAGTGTAACTGGTGAAACACACTCATATATTCAACAAAAGAAAATCTTAGTCTGGGACAGCCCCAGAAAACACCAGTAGATGAAGTCATCATTTAATTCTTACTTGCTTTTTATGTTTTACAGTTGAAAACGAAGTCTCTCTGGAGGATATTCTTGTTTTCTTTACTGGATGTGATAGCATTCCAGCACTGGGTTTCTCTCCAAAGCCAAGCCTTGAGTTCACCCATTCCCGATTTCCAGTGGCCAATACTTGTGGAAACATTCTTCACATCCCCGTACATGCAGTGTATACTTCTTTCAAATCTGACATGGATTTTGCCATACGCAATTCTCCAGGGTTTGGAAGACTGTGAGAAGTATTGTTTTAGGGCTGGGTATCAGTGCTCAATACCTTAAAGGTATCAATTGAAATAACCCAATACCAGGCAGTATCAAAAATTCTCCAGTTAAACAATACTTGGGCCTATAATGGAGGGGTAGTAGAGCTTGAATTATGATGAGGATGTTTTTTTTCTTCTTGTTGTTATTTTCAAATAATGGCTGTAATTTTATTTTGTTATTTGCAAGACACAAATTCAACATTTACTCTTACAAGGACATGAAAAATATATACAGTAAAACAATCCAAGTTCTTTACATTTGTTACATTTGTGGATATATTTAAGCCATGTTTTGTGTTTCAGATTCAATAATGTGCAGTGAGTGAACTTTTTTTTTTCAAAGTTGATAAATATGAGACACTTTCTGCGTTGTAGTGAACCAGTCCTCCAACATGAATGACCATCCTCTGTCATTTGTCAATTTGTTCTGTCATTTTGTCAATGTTATCTAAGCCAATTGCTAGGGCAGATTGTTCCCTCTCTTAAGGTTGTGATATGGCCTAATAAATAAATGTTCTATATTCCTCCTTTGTATGTGTTGGCTTATTAACCTTTAAGTGTGCATTGGGGCAGGATGTGTGTATCCCAGACTTTCAGTGTTATATATACGTATTTTTTTTTATCATTAGATAGTTTAAAAAATGTGCACAAAATACATTTAAAAGTACAGTTTTCATTTTAATCACAAGGGTTTATTCAATACAGTTGTACTTTATGTGTAATGATACATAAGAAAATATATATTGCGCTTATATAGTGATAACAACTCTGTTTTTCATGAAAAAAAGTATATTTTAAGCATTTCTACAATGTATTTTAAGTATTCACACATCTGAGGACCTGTAGATTTCTCTTGTACATTGTTTTCCTTTAAAAGGCCTTTTGAAATTATTTTACAAAATAACGCTTAATATTTTGTGATTCTCTACATTACTTAGCACCTAATATAACATAACAATGAAGTGTGTGTTTGTCTGACACCACAATGACTTCTATATGATGAACAGCAACATAATAACTTAGCCATTCAAGCATTTCTTTGAAGCAGATTACATGCTGTCAGAAAAAGTTTGATCCCATGGTTTCCATCATCAATGAAGGGGTTAACTGCCCTTAACTCAGCATCCCACTGATGGTGATCATAAGGGGGCTGCACAGGCATATGATTGATTGGTCTTTGATGTTGAGGAAGTTGGAGCATTCCAACTGTCCACAGCTGCAGTGGGGAGCGACTTTCCATTGTCCTCAAGCTGTGGTGGTTCCACTGGTTTACAAACTCATCCACAGATCTGTTTATTCTTGGGAGGTAAACATGATGAAGACCCCTAATGTGAAGTGGGTCGGTGCTATCTAAAATTTCAGCATTTTCCATAAAGAGGAAAAGGTCTTTAAAGTATGCTGATACCACCCTGTTTAGTTCTCCCCACAATCTTTCAATTCTTTGATTATGAACACTACGTCCAACCATAAAACTACCTCTGTTTGCCCCTCGGTTCTCAATCATAAACCGTGCAATATCAATGTTCTCACTACCAGCATCTCCCCTGACACGTTGTGGGAGTCCAAACTGATCCACAGCACCCTGGAAAAGTTGCAAAGAAGTTGATGCTCTGTTGTCTGTGCAACATCTCAGGTAAGTAATGCAGCGACTATAGCCATCAACTCCTCCATGAAACACAAATCCCCATGGATTTAACTTGTGGTTTGTGTCAATATGCCTGAAATACGAAGAAATATTATTATTAGTAGAAATATAACAATAATGATAATAATAATGTTATTATTAATAGCAGTAGGAGTATCAACCACATTGGATGTACAATAAAATTTCATGGAACAGTTCATCCCAAATTCAAATATATGTGTTTTTCCTGTTACCTGTAATGCTATTTATCCATTCATCCATAGCTTTGGTGTGAGATATCGGCCGTAGAGATTTCTGCTTTCATTGCAACATAAGACTAGATGACAGTCAGTCTGTGGTGCTCAAAGAGCAAAAAAACATTAAAAACTCAGTAGCAATGTCTCTTTCCGGAGAGATCTTACTCAAGATCATCAACTGACCTTGTAAGCAGTTTCATGCCAGAACTATTTTGTAATTCCTAGTTAAACAGTTTACAAAAAAGTCTAAATTAGCTTTAGTAACCGGGTCACAATTTTGGGAAAGAAACATTACTATTGGGTTTTTCCAAATGTATGTTTTTGGCTTTTTGAGCACCACAAATTACTGTAAGTGTCACCTAGTTCCTTGAGTGTCATCTACTAGGAAACTCAGACAAAAGCAGCCTGAATACATATATGGTTTGTTGGGATTTGATCTCCCGATCCAGAGGTTATTGATAGAAGTGTTTGATAAAAAGTAAATAAAAGAATATAACACGATGCAAATAAAAAGAAATAGAAAAATTGTTAACACTTAGTAAGGGAGCATAATTTATCATGAATTTATACATGCAGTAATAGAGATATATAAATACATATAAATATATAAAATAGCAGAACATATTCATACAGTACTACATGAACTGTATGTCAAGTGTCATTTAATGCAACAATATGTTATTTAATGCAACAACTTTTCAATTATCATGATTTCTTTGTTATTAATGATCTTAATGTCTTCTTCAGTGGCAAGTCTGCAACTAAAGTGATGAGCCAAAAAACTAACCAGTCACTCAATAAGTGTGTTGTGATCATGATTAACTAAGCTTAAGTTTTTCATGACTTCATCAGGTTTGTGGCACTTCTGAATATTTAGGAATTGTTCATTTGAAAAAAAATAGAAATGCAATTGTGATAATTTTTGACTACATTTCAATGATCAGTAATTCAGTTGGTTAAATTTAATGCATATGTGTCATGTGTGCATGAGCGAGAAATGGTCAAAATGAGCTTTGATTTCACAGTTATACCACCATTAATCATGATGTTATTTATCAGTGTTAAGATGAACAGGTCACCACTTTATTTAAATGTATTTATTCAACAGAATAAATGTGCACTACTGTGACTGGTTAGATTTTTTGTCCTGTTCCTTTAATTGCAGACTTACCGCTGTAGAAGACATAAAAATCATTAATTACTCAGAATTACTCAGAAATTTGGGGCGGCAGTAGCTCAGTCTGTAATGATTTGGGCTGGGAATCGGAGGGTCGTCAGTTCAAGTCCAGGTTGGACCAAAATGTGGAGAGTGGACTGGTAGCTGGAGAGGTGCCAAGTTTCATTCCATAGGTTCAAGATTCAATCATTCCATATATTGAAACTTCATATTATTTATATATATATATATATATATATATATATATATATATAATTCCTAAACGGCATGCCATAGTATATATATATATATATATATATATATATATATATATATAAAGTATACTATAGTTTCACTATATTCATTAAAATGCATTTCTCATCTCCTCTGCAACGGCTGGGGCTCTCCCCTCTCTCTCCTCGCTCCTCTCTCACTACTCACACCGACACACCCACCACACTCAGAGAGCGGAGGAGACAGCGGGGCGCCGACATCATTACAGTACAAAAAAAGTTTTCAGTTCCAGAAAATTTAAGAACATTGTATCATGCTTTCAGATATCAGTAGACACAGGGGACATCATGTCCTCTCAGATTTGTAGTGACACCGATCCGCCCCCTACTTTCCCAGTGTAAGGCAGCAGCTCATTGGGAGCCCAGCATTTAAGTCTCAACACATGGTGTGTTCAAATTATAGACGAAAGTAGCAATTTTCATCTCAGAATTTAAATCAGAACCCCCATAAAGATGGAAAGTCGGATTAATCTCACCAACCAGACATAGAATTCAAGCTATCTGCTACTTACTTAAACAGTAGCTACATGCTTTGTTGTTACTTCTGTCAGGCTTGAAGCGCTGGGAGCACTAAACTTTGGGGTTACATTGATCTGAGCTCCAAGTTCCGACTTCCACCATAAGGAAAACTGTCACTCCCCGGGGTCCTAAAGAGACACTGGTAGCAGCCTGTGCCTGTTGATCATCATCAGACCATTGTCTAGTATGTCTACCATGATAACGCCCAAATTACATAAAAATATTTTATAGAGTTTTAATAGTCATAAGTTAATAATAATAACAATAATACAAATAAAATAGAAAAATAATAATAACTATTGGCAATATAGGCAATCTTTTTTTAAAAAAATATTCATATACAAGGTTGAAAAATAAAAAAAATAAAAAATTCTCTTTACTGTTTTTTTTTGTGCAATCGGTTTGCATGCTTTTTTTTTTAGTTATGTTAACTAATTGGACATTACAGTGCAATATTGTTGGAAGTCTGAGACCTATATACAATTACCAAAAAAGTTGGGATCTTCAGAACGCAATGTCAGAGTAAACGGTAATACCGTAATTTCCGGACCATAAGCCGCTACTTTTTTCTCACGCTTTGAACCCTGCGGCCAATACAACGATGCAGCTGTTTCAAAATTTTTACGGGCTAATGGCCAGGTGCTCCCGCGCAGGACGCACAGGAGCAAGACAGACAGGTGGAAGACGTGATGCGCCAGGGAAGTTGCTATTTTTAAGCTTAACTTTTAACAACCTCATCGTGAATAACACATGAAGAAATGCATATGATGCGATCTGGCTACAAAAGAGAGAGACTGAGAAGGTGTGTGACAGAGCCTTTCTGAGGCTGAAGTCCAACATGGAAGAAAACAACTTTGGTGGTTTCAGTGCGCAGGAGAAATATGACGATAGCCTTCAATTACTTTTCTGTTTTTTTAACCAGCCGTGTAATTGCTGTTTTAGTGCCATGTTACAGCTGCGTTTGCTTTTTTGGAAAAAGCAGTTAAGGTATGTACCGTAAATAAATATTTAAATAATCTTTCTGTTTACCATCTTTCTGTGTACCGGTAAATATGTCATGTTACAACGTGACATAAAGTGCGCCTTATAGCCCGGATAGTACGGTAATTGCTAACATTTAACAAGACAGCTATATATCTATATACACATACACACAGATGCAGACCAGTCTATATTCAAAGTTAACATAGGTTAGCAGCCCACCAGGACAGATACCATTAGGGTAGCAAACCTTCATGCTATCAGCTAATGCGATGAGCTACCTTGATTCGCGATGAGCCTCTGTAATTTCCGTGCACTGTGATATTGACTGGACAGTTAATTCTGGCTCACAACATCACATTATTATGACGTACCAGTAAACGGTGTCAGTGATTCCTCAGATGAAGCAAGGCAGGCTGCTGCTGTGACTGACAGAACAAGTTCACAGAGATCGACATGGTCAGTCAGACTGGGGGCTGATGAAGAGCAGAGGCCGCTGACGTCACTCTCCTGCATCATTTGGGATTGTGAAGTCAAATTGAATTTTGGCCCTTTTTTTTTGCAGAGGGCAGGCACGAAAACTAAATAGCAGTTTTCTTTTCAATTGTGTAACAAAATGAGCAGTCTCGAAAGAGAAAATGGAAATGCAATCTGGATAATGCTAATTATTCTTGATGAGTCAAATAATGTAGCTATGACCTTGAAATGAAAAAGCATTTCTGTAGTGCATTTTTATTTTTTTATTTGACACACTACCTATTTGCTGGTGCATCTTTTGAAAATTCAATCTTAAATGTCCTTTTCTTTATCATTTCAATTAAGTTACAAAATGAGCAGTGTTGAAGAAGAAAAAAGAAGAAAAATGTACTGAAAATGAAAAAAAAATCTGTTAATGCATTTTAATTTGAATTATGGTACAGATTCACTTCCATATATTATGTCCATTTTGGTATGATTTAGCACTGCGACCAGTGCTGTGCATTTGGGATACATAAAAAACAAATGTAATCCAGAAGAAAATAGATTTCCATCTAAATTTAATTGCAGTGCATTTGGAGCTCCCTAGATCTAAATCCCATACCATCATGTTATATTAAATAAGTGGAACCTGACCAAGATGAGCTTACTTTACCACATGATCATAGTCTGAAGGTCCTGACTGCTGCCAACATATATGCCAGTAAATACACACCTGCCAGCCAAATGCACACAGATGTGATGTGAAGTAGAGCAGTAGCCAGCGGAAACACTTAGCCTCCCCTTTGTTTCCATGTCAGAAGGCATCACATTAAACAGGCAGATGCTTTTCACTTGACATGATCATCAACACATGTCACACTCGTGACCCTACCACTCTCTTGCTGTCAAGTTGCTGGTCTGGGCACTCAAGCCCTCTGGAAATTGAAAGAGAGAGAGAGTTTCCAGCAATCTATAGTGCACTCAGAATTGACACGTCTGACTTCTGTTGTTGTTATTTTGTTAAAATGTGTGTCTTATCTTGTATTTTTTTGTTTATTTTTCACTTTATATGTATGCCAATTTCCATCTCATCTCTGTGATTGGCATATAGTCAGAAAATATTACAGCCCTGATTCCTCCACCTCTTTCAAGTCAAGTCAAGTTTATTTGTATGGCCCAATATCAGAAATTATGAATTTACCCCATTGGGCTTTACAATCTGTACAGGACATGACACCCTCTGTCCTTTACAAATGACCCTCGCATCGACTAAGGAAAAACTCCCCAAAAAAACCTTTTAAGAAGGAAAAAGAAATGGAAGAAACCTCAGGAAGAGCAACAGAGGAGGGATCCCTCTTCCAGGATGGACAGACGTGCAATAGATGCCATGTGTACAGAATAACAACAATGAAAACACATTAATACTACATATAAAATTGTATGAAAATGTCCAACTCAATATAACAACAGCTAATATACAGTGTATATATATAGAATTGTATGAGAGTGTCCAAGGGGATGAAGAGCATCATCAAGCTATCAGCAAAGGATGAGAAGCAAGTCTTCCTCTCCACCACGCCAACCAGAAGAAGCCTGGGTAGCACGTCCTCCTCTCCACCACACCAACCAGAAGAAGCCTGTGCAGCACGTCTTCCTCTCTCCACCACACCAACCAGAAGAAGCCTGTGCAGCACGTCTTCCTCTCTCCACCACACCAACCAGAAGAAGCCTCCGCAAGATGACCTCGTCACGACCACGTCACTCAGAACCAGAAGATGAAGCCTGACTGTTCTGCACAACCTCTATTCCACCAGGTGGACTGGATCCATGGATACCTGTGAGATGAGAACGCACAGAGACTATGAGGCACAAAACTAATCTGCAGCATGTGTTAAAGGGAGGTAGAGTAAACACATCCTCTTCTCCACTACTCTAACAGATACAACCTGAGCAGCATCGCCTCTTCTCTATTTCACCACCATCACAACAGATGAAGCCTGGATGACACCACCTCCTTCTCACCAAGTAGCCTCAGCTCACGGACACCTGGGAGCTGAGAGCACAGGGACTCCAGGGAAGAAGATGAGTTAGTAAAATGACTTAATGGAGGCATCGAAATGAAGAAGAAGAGAAGCTCAGTGTGTCAGAGGAAGTCCCCCGGCAGTCTAGACCTATAACAGCATAACTAAGGACTGATCCAAGGCAGCCTAAGTCAGCCTTGGATCAGTCCTATAACTATAAGCACTATCAAAAAGGAAAGTCTTAAGCCTACTCTTGAATAAGGGGATGGTGTGTGCCTCCCGGACTGAAAGAGGGAGTTGGTTCCACAGAAGAGGAGCTTGATAACTGAAAGCTCTAGCTCCCATTCTACTTTTATAAACCCTAGGAACCGCTAATAGTCCTGCAGAGTTCTCCTGAGAGCGCAGAGTTCTAGTTGGATTATAAGGCACTATTAGCTCTTTAAGATAAGATAGTGCCTGACCATTCAGTGCCTTGTAGGTGAGGAGGAGGATTTTAAATTCTATTCTAGATTTTACAGGGGCCAGTGCAGAGAGGCTAACGCCAGAGAAATATGTTCTCTTTTCCTGGTTCTGGTCAGAACACGTGCTGCGCCGTTCTGGACCAGCTGGAGAGTCTTTATAGATTTATTAGGGCAGCCTGATAATAATGAATTGCAATAGTCCAGCCTAGAGGATACAAATGCATGGACTAATCTTTCTGCATCATTTTGAGAGAGAATATGCCTGATTTTTGCAATGTTACGCAAATGGAAAAAAGCAGTTCTAGCTGTTTGTTTCATGTGGACGTTGAAGGACATATCTTGGTCAAAAATTACCCCTAGATTCCTTACAGTGGTGCTCAAGGCTGGTGCAAAGCCATCTAGAGTAAATAAGTTATTCTGAGATTTTCGGGGCAAATTAGAATAACTTCAGTTTTATCTGAACTTAACAACAAGAAATTGTGCGTCATCCAAGTTTTTATATCCTGAAGATATAAAAAATGTTTGGAGTTTAGCTAACTGGCTGGATTCGTCTGACTTAAATGACAAATATAGCTGAGTATCATCTGCATAACAGTGAAAGTTTATGGAGTGTTTTCTGATAACATTGCCTAAAGGAAGCATATATAAAGTAAATAGAATTGGCCCAAGCACAAAACCTTGAGGAACTCCATAACTGACTAAGGACTGCATGGAGGACTCATTGTGAGCGATCCAATAAATAGGATTTGAACCAGCTTAAAGCAGTTCTTCTGATGCCAATTAAATGTTCTAATCTTTGCAGCAGGATATGGTGGTCAATAGTATCAAAAGCAGCGCTAAGATCTAACAAGACAAGTAACTGAGACGAGTCCGCTGTCTGACGCAAGGTCATTAGTAATTTTCACCAGAGCGGTTTCGGTGCTATGATATTTTCTAAATCCTAACTGAAAGTCCTCAAATAGATTATTGTTCTGGAGGAAGTCACACAGTAGGCTGCACACTGCTTTCTCAAGGATCTTAGAGAGAAAAGCAAGGTTGGATATCGGTCTACAGTTGGCTAAAACTTCAGGATCAGAAGTTCAGCTTCTTCAGAAGAGATTTTAACGGTAAAACTTCTTTAAGCAGTGAAGTTGGGATGGGATCTAAGAGACAGGTAGAAGGCTTAGATGAGGAAATCAATTGAAGTCAGTTTGAGGAGGTCTATGGGAGAAAAGCAGTCCAAGTATACATCAAGTTCTTTAATGAGTCCTATGCTTCCTGTGTTTAAAGACAAAGCAGTTTCAGTTAAGGGCACAGTGTGACTGATTTTCTCCCTAATAGTTATAATCTTCTCATTAAAGAAGCTGATGAAGTCACTATTATTGAGGGTTATGGGAACAGATGGTTCAATAGAGCTGTGGCTCTCTGTCAGCTTGGCTGCAGTGCTGAAAAGAAACCTGGGGTTGTTTTTATTTTCCTCTATTAATGATGAATATTAAGCTGCTCTGGCCTTACGGAGAGCCTTCCTATAAACTTTCAGACTATCGTGCCAGTCCAGGCGAGACTCTTGCAGACCGGTTAAACGCAACTTCCTTTCAAATCGTCTTGCTGCTTGCTTTAAACTGCAGATGTGAGGGTTATACCATGGAGCCAGCTTTCTGTGCTTTACTAGCTTCTTTTTTAGAGGAGCAACAGAGTCTAGAGATGCTCGCAGAGAGTCTGCAGCACTATCTACCAAATTAGTAGGACTGAAGTCTGAGCCCTCATGTATATCAAAGTTAGGCATTGAATTAAAAGCTAATGGAATTATATCCTTAAACTTGGCTACAGCACTATCAGATAAACATCTAGTGTACATGGATTTACCTAGATTTACCAAAAGTAAAAAATTAAAGTAAAAAAAAAATAAGTAAAAATTCAAAGGTTAACAAGTAATGGTCTGATAGGAAAGAATTCTGTTGGTGGACTGATAAATGTTCCACTTCAATGCCGTAGGTCAGGACCAGGTCAAGGGTATGGTTAAAACAGTGAGTTGGTTCCTGAACATTCTGACAAAAGCCAATTGAATCTAAATTTCCTTCAATTTATTATTTTATATGTATATCCCTGTAAAAAAATCTATTTAAATTTATTTCACATTGTTCACACCAAACTTTGACCATCTACCATCTGAATGTTCAGCTGAAATGGTGACTGGTCAGACCAGGCAACATTTTTCCATCTTCTATTGTCCAGTTGTGGTGAACCTGTGTGAATTGTAGCCTCAGTTTCCTGTTCTTAGCTGACAAGAGTGGTTCCAGGTGTGCTCTTCTGCTGTTGTAGCCCAGCTTCAAGCTTTCAGCATTGTGATGCACATATGCTATTCTGCATTCCTTGGTTGGAACCAGTGATTATCTGAATTCCTGTTGTCTTTCTATCATCTCTGAACAGTCTGCCCATTCTCCTATGACCTCTCATATCAACAAGGAATTTTGGTCCACACAACTGCCTCTCACTGGGTATTTCCTCTTTTCTGGATCATTCTCTGTAAACCCTCGAGATGGTTGTAGTGAAAATCCCAATGGATCAGCAGTTTCTGAAATACTCAGACAAGCCTGTCTGGCATCAACAACCATGCCACATTCAAAGTCACTTAAATCCCTTCTTCCCCTCTCTGATGCTTTTTTTGAACTTCAGCAATTCCTCTAGACCATGTCTACATGCCTGAATGCATTGAATTGTGGTCATGTGAGTGGCTGATTAGCTATTTGTGTTAATGTGCAATTTAACAGGTGTACCTAATAAATTAGCCGTTGAGTGTACCTCCGCTATATTGCTACTATATTTCTGAAACCGTTTTTTCATGCATGCAAGTTTCACAATGTCATCATATCTTCTTCAGGTGTCTCCTTTTGTCAGAGATTTAATGTTATGTTAATCAGGAACACCTTAATAATAATAGTGCGTAAGGTTGCAAAATAAACATGCCTTCTTAACTCTTTCCAAGTACATCTTCTGTCAGATATGTGTATTTATATTTATGAATTTCAATAACCTTTGGCCCAGATTAAGATCCAGAGGATAAAGCAGTGAGTTCAAAGGGATTCGTACAGACAACATTTCTATGACTGTTTTTATTCCCTCCAAAACTCCTTGATGTCTCACATGATAAAAAAGACAACCTTGATACTGAAGCAAAAGGATGGTATTCAATTACATTAATGTATCATACTGTAGTATGTCGAGTGAATTTCCCCCAACGGGGGATAAATAAAAAAACTATTCTATTCTGTGTCTGCATCATCTTATAGTAAAACATCCACGGCTTAGAATTTGTCTGGGCACACACATTAGTTAACCATGAAACATCTAGCCATGAAATCTGTGGTGATAAATTCTCCTGTAGTGCAACTAACCATGTTGCAGCACCAGCAATCAGTTTTAATTGGTCAGAATAATAGATTGTATAAGAAATCAAGAGGAGATGCATTTAAAATGTTTGGCTTTGTATTGTACAACTCTTCAACAGACTTGCAACACAATGTGCAGTAGTGATGTGACATGAAAATGATTGTCCCACATCGTACACTGTGAGCAAACTGGATCATGTTCAGTAGACATAAATGACCTTGATCACCATCACTGTTATGTGTGCCCTTGGCATGGCCCATTTTTGGCCCATGACAGACTATTAAAGAGAGGTTGAGGCATGTATGCTGCACTTTGCCAGTGCCACACAGCCAAATTAAAAGGACAGACATTTTAATAGTCACTGGCCTCATCCGTGGCACTTACTACTACCTGATTAATGGCTCACTGCTCTCATTTCAATAGCCCATGAATAATTCTTCTCTGGTGCCAGAGTCATGATTAAGTACATTCACTCAGAAGAAAAAAGGGAAAATATAGATGAGGCACATTGTGAGAGGAGATTTATCTGGACTATCTGATGAAAAAACTGTCGGTTTGAGTCTAAAATATTTTTTTTTTCAGACCTGGTTCCTGCAGTTATATCATGCTCTGTTCTACTGTGAAAACATCAGCAACACTTCTCTCATCTCCTCCTGAAGCTCTTTAGACCAAGTGGCATCAATCATTGAGGCTCACTGCAGCATTGACTCCAGCACTGCACATTTTCTCATGTAAAGTACACATCATCACCACAAAACACAGCATCTGACTTGATCAGCAGGTTAATATGATTCAAGAACCATCAATGTATTATATGACATGCTCCAAAATGCCAGAGCTATGTATGCTGCAGAAGATAGATGCTTTATAGTCATTACACATGAAAATACAATGTTTTGTTTAGCAGCAGTTCCCTAAAGCAGATAACAAATATAAAAAAAACCAGGTAAATAAAGAAAAGATAAAATAACATAAATAAATAGACAAATCAATCAATAAATAAATAAATAAACAAATTAAAAGGTTTTAAGGTGCAGGCTACTGGAAGTCTCATGAACCCCAGAGGCTGCCATGTCACTAAATCAGAATGTCATTGAGTAATTTAGCAGGTCAACTCGGGACGCCTTTCACACTGCAGTCTAGCCGAGCAGGAATAAGCAAGTTAGGGCCAAACTGATAACTCTTGAAGGAACAGAGGATTAGAGCTACCAGCTTCTTCCAACCTGCATTACGGGATTTGAACACAGTTAAAACCAGTGGAGGTAACATGGTACGTGGCAGGCTACTGTTGTTAACATAAGTAATCACATACTGTTGCGAATGAAATCATTGTGTTGTTACTCTACATCCTTCATCTATATACTTAACAGAATGACAGAAAAAATTAATTGAATGTTTTCCTGTGTATTTGTGCAGCGTTGTCATCATCTTACGTGACTTTAGCACTCAAGTTCATGGACAGGGAGGATGAGAAGAGCTGGCAAAGCTGGTTAAGATGTCTTTAGAGGAGTGGATATATGAACATTACTGAGAATTTGTTGTACTTAAGGACCAGAATGTCATGGGAAACTGTAAAGCATTTTTCTGTATGGTGCTGTTTGGACTGATGTTCACAACTCGGCTATCGGCTTTGATATATTATAGGGCAGAAAATAGCTATTTGGGGTATCTCCTCCTTTTATTATGCTAAGGGCTTGTGTAAATGAGGTTTGATTTGAAATTAGGAGTTGAACTGCCTCGTTCGTTAGTTCATAATTCGTGAATCTTCGATGAACGACCCAGCCAGCGAGGGGAGGGGAGGGGTGACTCACTGAACGAACGAGTGATTCTAGCAGGAAGCTGCAACGATTCGTTCACTGAACATTTCGTTCACTGAACGAACGAGTGATTCTAGCAGGCCCTTACCAAAAAGAAGTAAACTTCAAGTTTACCTTTCCAAGTATACTTAAGTGGGGTTTGAGTATACTTTATCAAGTATACTTAACTGTACCAAGTATACTTATATTTATGTACTACTAGTGTACTTACATGTGTACTAGTTAGTATACTTACAAAGTATACTTATTTACTAAAAGTATCCTGATTTGGCCCACTTTTGAGTATACTCAAGTAAACTTTAAGGTTACTTCAAGTATAAATATGAGTATACTTAAATTATACTATTACCTGTACTTGAATGGTACTGTTCCTTTACTTAAAGTAAACCATTCATGTACTCATCAGTGTACTTGAAGTACACTACTGAAGATTGCCTCAAGTATAAATGAAGTACATATGAGTATACTTAAATTATACTATTACGTGTACTTGAATGGTACTGTTCCTTTACTTAAAGTAAACCATTCATGTACTCATCAGTGTACTTGAAGTACACTACTGAAGATTGCCTCAAGTATAAATGAAGTATATATGAGTATACTTAAATTATACTATTACCTGTACTTGAATGGTATTGTTCCTTTACTTAAAATAAGCCATTCATATACTCATCAGTGTACTTGAAGTACACCATTGCTTTACTTACAAGTGCACTACTCTTTTACCTGCAATGTACTTGAAATATACTTTTCTTATACTTGTACATGTATACCACGACCATACTTGAATTAAACTGTTTTCATACTTGAAGCATACCATTTATATACTCAAAATATACTATGCCTATTTACTTGCAATGCACTTCAATTGCGCTATTCTTATACTAGCAGTAAATACTGCTATAGTAATTATAGTACACTACTCCTTAACTTACAATTTACTTGAATGCAGAGTACTCATATACTATAGTGTATATATATATATATATATATATATATAGTATATATATATATATATATATATATAGATAGATAGTCATATACTGCAAATTAACATCTTAACACTAGTCCACAAGTCTGATTGTTTACCTTTTAAGATATCCAAATGCAGACGTCAAACCTTCATACATAATTACCATGAATTTGTCTCAATAACTTTAGAACAACTTGAATTTTGAATAACTTTGACCTTGAACATTATAAAATAGAAAAATAGGGAGATCCGGGCACTCAGAGTTAAGAATGAGGAGGTTTTTATTCAATACAAAAAGTCAAGATGTTTTGATCTACACGGTCTTCATCAGGACAGTCCTGGATTCAACGTCCTCAAAAGAGGGTTGTTACGGGTCAAAATAATTAATAACAAAAAAAAACATAAAAAATGGTTAACAAATAAATCAAGGCCGCCAACAGAGGTGGGTTAGACATCCCCGGGCATCAGATCAGGGGGCATAAAACTTAAAATAATTATCAAAAATCAAAATAAAGTGCTTATCCAGCGGCATCAAACTTAAAATAAATACTTAGAATAAATATCAAAAAAATCAAAATAAAGTACATGTGCAGTGCAACTTTTTTCTAAAACCTCTATCTTTAGTTTTTCTTAGAGTTGTAGCTGATGTTGTTTATCTTCTTCCGGATTACCCCTCTGACCTCCTGGACGGTGGTGTTTGGGTATTTGGGTATATTCCTAACATGCCCTGTTAGACACACACACACACACAAAAATTTGAGCCAGATTAACCAAATATCATTTCAAGAGAGCAATTAATTCATTAATGTGAAGCAAGCTGGGCTATAAGTCACTACTGAAGAGCTCACCAATCATGACCTCAAGCTTCTTTCCATCCAGTGGTTGCTTTGATTCCACATCTTTGTGGGCGCCAGACTGCTTCCCGGTCAAGCTCGACACTGAAAGGGTTTCTTTTCCAAAAACGAGGACCGCAAGGTCCCCGATGTAGGTGGCAGGAGTGCTTGTCCTAAGGGCACTTAACTTGGGAACTCATACCCCGGAGCCCAGAACAAGACCGACCTGCAAAACAATGTAAAAAATGTAGACATTCCCCATGAAATGTAGTTACTAGGGCTGCAACGAGTGCCATATTTTACTGTCCGAATGTTTGGGGCCACTACTCAAGTAGTACTCAAGTATTCGTTTACCGACCGGGGGGGTGGGGGGGTGCGAGCGGAGCGCAGTGCAGCGCCCTGTAGAAGGACAGTGGCATGGAGCAGCATGTGGGAGGAGAGCAGAGCAGCCGAAGACAGCCGTCCTATAATTAAAAGGGGAAACTGCCTGCCACGTAAATCGGCCAGTAAAGTAAGTAAAGTAAAAACACATTTTTTTTCATAATAACACACTTTTTATTTTAATAAAACAGCTGAAACAGTTGTCCATACAGTGTGATATTTTTTCTCAAATCACTCGCAATTAAAAGAGCAAAAAAAAAAAAAAAAAGAAGGAATGCCACGGAATTAAATTGTCCCGTTAATAGGCTAAACATTTTTCTTATAACGGCAGCGCACACAATAAAGGAACCATTAACATTTCAGCCTAAATAAGCAATAAAATATTGGCTAATACATTTTTTAACCCAGATCGAGGTGGTGGTCAGCAGCAGTGCAATTATTGCCCAAAAGCAGCGCATTATTCCAAAAACGAACCATAGGCTATTATGAATCTTCTAACGTTAAATACTATAGAAATGAGTTTTATGCAACAAGGCAGGTACACTTTACTGCAAACAGTCAGTGAATGGTTTGCATGTTAGATATAACCTGCAAAACTTTTCAGCATAGCAGCATTTTTATTTCTCCCACAAAATATTCACTTTCCCTGCTGCTTTTTTTATGTTCTGTCCTGTCCTTTCTGGTTCTCCTCATTTTGTGGGCAAGGAAGATGAGGAAGATGGGTATCCGAGTTGGTGAAATGGCACTCGGATGCCGCCCAAGCCGAGCGCGTACTCGTTTACTCAGATATCGGCAACAGCCCAAGTAGCTACTCTCCACATGTGCAGTATGTACATGTACTGTATGTCAAGTGGTGAGGGAAAGGTGAGAAGTGGTGGAGGACTATGGAGTGAGAGGTAACAGGTCTCCAATTTGTACTTCTAGATTAGTATTGTACTTCTACAAACATTAAAGGATAGGTCTGTACAGTTATGTGTGTTGAGCTGCAGTGTCTGTAATTATTAATTACATTTGATATTTTAAAGTTGTCTTCATGTGAGCAATGTGAATTTAAAATTGGTTTGAAATGTATTGTTTGCTCAAAGACTGTAGCTGTGTAAAATGACAATAAATTGGTAAATATTAAAAACGTATTAGGTTGGAGTCAGCCAAATTATTCGTCACAAATTGCATGAACTTTTATGTTTCACAAATAATGAAAAGGCATAATTCTATCTTTACATGTGCACTCTTTATAGAATGCACTATGCAGATAGATATGCAATAGCTATCTCCTTACAGATTAGAGTCTATATCCTTGCAAACACAGTCGTCACAGACCACTAAGAGTCAGTGTCAATGCAGTCATGTCCTTAGACGCCTTAGATGCCAGTAGGGAAGGGCAACTATTAATCGCTCCGCTTATACTGTCATAGGACCATCCCTTAATGACCTGATAAGCAGACCCGTTTAATGCTAGGATTCCCTACCAAGGGGAATCATATACACACAACACTAAAGGCAATCCTTTCGGTCAGTGGAGACAGCTGCACTTTCAGAGCCTTTAACCTTTTCCCCTAATGAGGGGAATACTGTACATGTGGTACTTACCATCATCCCAGACTCTAGTCCTTCAAATGGTGGTCTTGGGGGAGTGTTCTGCAGTACTGGCACGTCAGAGGTTGTGGGCCTTGAGGCGGGCAGCATGGGAGTGCTGGAAAAATCATCACACTTCATCAGTAACCCATTTCTCCCAATCAATTTGGGAGGATGGCGCAAACCGCGACATTGTGAGTCATCTCATTAGGAAATCTTAGCTTGGGGGTCCCTCTTCATAATCTAGGAGGGTACCCGGTAAGCACCCTTGGGCATTTTTAGATCTCAACCCCTTTATGCCCACAATGGTGCCAGGTGGACACTCTTGAGAGTTAATCCCATTCATTCCAGCCTAAAGGGGCACTCTACACTCATTGGCGACCTTACAGTCATTGGCGCCTCCCGGGGCCCCCCAAGTCCTGAGTTTGACTTTAGGGGTTTATAGAGGACAGCATAGGGGTCGTTTTGACCCCTTAGGTGGTCTCTCTACCGGACACCCTTTAGGATTTTAAAGAAGGACCCCCAAGCTACAAGAAACAGCAGGAAAAAAAACTCAGACAAGACAAGGCTCACCTCCTTGGCTCCCAGACTACAAGCCCAACCAACCCCACATTCTAATCCTGTTATTGTTTCTTAAATGTTTTTTTAGTTTGATAGTAACTTTTCCTGCCACCATTTCTCCCACTAATACAAACAGTAGAAGCATGCTGCCTCACAATCCATACCTTGGGTGATTTGTAGTGGAAGCAGTTCCTTCCAAAACCTTCTTTAGCTTCCTCACAACCCCCGGAGGCTCTGTTTAGACAGTGAAAATTGTAAATTATAAGACAAGGGTGCAAAAGCATGACTGTATGTATATTGATAGATTCTAGAGTAGGCCTTCTGGAAGAGAGTAAAGTGATGAGGCTTCAGTTTCACCTATACCAGAGAGAGTATAATGGGAGATGGTCCAGTACAACAGACAGCAATGCAATGCTAAAAGATGGCAGACATCCCACCCTCTTTCACAAACAGCTGGGGTGCTTTCAACTTCAGCAAACATAGTGAACGTTATCTAATGTTTACAAACTATTTTCTATAGTGCATCACAAACGTTTGCAGCTAACCTGAACGCACCCTTGTGTTTCACCAGCTATGGAAAAGCATGATAGCCATTAAACGGCTCACACGGCGATATAGAAAATCCATGCCAGAGCTCGAACATTTTACATCAGTGGCACAGTTGCCACCAACCTTTTCAGTCAGTGGCAGTGGCACAGAATTTGGTGGCACAAAACAAAATCCACGTAAAAAAGAAAACAATAATAAGATGTAACAATCAACTTTTTAGGCTATGTCCACATCATGACCTCCTATGTGCTTTTAGCCTGATACCTTTAGTTTGAAAACTGCTCACAATGCTTCCTTTACACATACAAATGGCCGCTTTTGATTGGACTATCCAATTTGAACAAAATATAGAAGTATCAGATCGGGATTCGGTATCGGTAGATACTCAAATTCTGACTTGGGACATCCCTAGTCGAATGGGCTGACTTGCATAAAATGACTTTGCCTATACCAAGCCAGTCTACCATGCTGGGAAAGCTGGAAAATGTATAATCAAAATATTACCTCTCGCTGCATCCAGTAGTTCCCCCTTCATGATCAAGTTCTCCTCCCACAGCCGCTTGTTCTCCTCCTTAAGTTGTCTTATTTCGAGCATCGCTGTGCCCCAGGTCCGGGGGGTAGGCTGAGAGAGTCCAGGTCAGACTCAGGGTCGTCAGCTGACATGGAGACGTTTTCCATGGGGAGGTCTTGCATCTCAGAATCCTCTTCCCTAATGGACTACACCATAACAACCATAACTAGAAAAAGGCCTACTGTGTCTTCAGATATTGAGCAAAACGTGTGGACCAATCAGAATTGAGGGTGGTTGTGGTTTCTGCTATGATGCATATTTGCAATGTACTGTATGTGTGCAAAACTATCATGACGGTAGGTCAAAAAGAGCCTGAAACATGTTTATTTAAAGTTCTCAATTGGGTGATATAGTACCACCTGTGGACGGATCGAGTCCAAATCAAATCCGGTCCTAGCTTGGCACAACCATCCCCACTACGTCAACATTTGATTCCTGCTGTGGGTCTGCGTTCATTGGGGCTCTTTATCAGAAATCATTTTCTAATTTCCAATCAAAATGGTATATTTTCAAGACCAAACTGTCCCACAGCTCTTCTTGATTAATTCATTGAGATCTCAGTTAATCAAGAGCAGTGGGGCAGCCAAACTGATAATTTATTATTAAATTTTATCATGTCAATTTGATGCTCCCTACTGTGGATGGATCAGGTCAACAGTAAAAACAATGTGCCTAGAATTTGCAGGATTCCAGTGTGTGAAACTCAAGACAAAATATTCAGCATCTGGTAGAAAATTCACATTCCAGTGACTACACAAAATTCGGCATGATCCATGACTATTCAAATAATTTACCTTCTTCTTCATTATCTCCTTCTTTAGGGCTTCTACCATGTCATCAGCAGCCTTCTTCTTCATTTGCTCCGTGCTCTGCTGCATGGGGTCCTTCAACACTTTCAGCTGCTACAGAAAGACATTTGGATTGGATTATTTTTAAAGTGCCTTATCAATCACTTAATCCAATATTATAAACCGGGTAGATGAAGACAGTAGATGAAGATGATAGACTAAAGGGTCGCTGTTTCAAATCCTGGCTACTGCTGTCTGCATGTCTAATTGTCCTTGAGCAAGGCACTTAACCCACCATGAGTCCCAATGGGGCGTGGCTAGTGCCCTGCGTGGCAACTTGCTGCCATTGGTGTATGAATGTGTCTGTGAATGGGTGAATGAGAGGTCATTGTAAAGTTCTCTCCTTTCCGTTGGGTGCAAAAAAAAAAAAAAAAAAAAAAATGGTATATAAGCAGCAGTCCATTTACCAATAATGTTACAGCTCAGGGGTTCCCCTGAAACCCTGTAAAATTGGCATCTTCCCTTTTAGCACAATGTGTTACCTTTGTGTGAAATCCCCCCAAATTATGGGCTTTGGCCCATGGACTAATACCAATATGCTTAAAAATGCCATGATCATTCCTCATGGTTCTCTTTTTAGATCATAAGATTATGTTTGATACAATGGCCCCATATCACCTTTCTTTTCCCTTGTTTGTCCTCCTGGTCAGCCAACTTGTTGGGGGGTGTTATTTTTCTTTTTCTTGTTTCCCAAATATCTGCGCTGGTTTGGCGCCAGTCTTCCCTCTTTTTGCAAAGGTCACTGTAGTCATCTGGATGGAGAAAAAGTGACTTTAGCTAGAGTTATTAAATCCAAATGCAGAATGCACATCTGACTAACCAGTCATCAAGCTGACTCTTTTAATAGATAATATGATATATGTAATAATGATGAATGGTTAAAATTTTTAATTGTTTTTAATTGCATGTTTTTTTGTAGTTAATCTTTTTGTAGTTAATATCAAACTTGGGTGATAAACTGAAAAGCAGTGCATTGACACCCACGGACCCCCATCTGTAAAATCAATGTTAATGGTCCAATACATTATTGTTAAGCTGAGCCCCTCTGGCTGGGTGCTGCAGGTCTGGGTGTGCCTCTCAGCCTGGTGTTTAATTGCACCAGGTGAAAATGATCTGGTGATCAAGAGACTCTGGAGGCATTCACTCTCAGTGTGGGCAGAGAGAGCAGTGTGTTGGACCTGTTGGAGACGCTGAAGATGGAAAGTAACACCATAGAACTAAGAAGAAGGACCCAATAGACGGATTTCTTGTGTACAAACAATGGGAGCGGCCAGGGAGCAAAAGGCTGCTTCGGAGTGAACTGAATGTGGCGTCGTCTTGTTTGTAAGTTCTCCCTGACTCAATTGCAATAAATGTCATTTCATAGAAAAATCTCTTTGCATCACAAATAAGAAAAAAAACAGTCACTGAAATGTCCATAAATTTCACTCAACTTACGAGGCTGTGATGGTTGTTTTGGGTGTCTAATATCAGGAGCAGAGTGGTAACGTTAGAGAACGCTAACAAAGTCAAAGTGCTTTTTCACTGAGCAGGAGCCACGCTAGGAGCTGATCCTGTCTCTGCTGCCTACTTTAATTATAAATGGACCTGAAAATTAAAACCCGCCTTAGCGATAATGATCAGCCTAAACACGGTTGAGGAGAAAAAAAGAAAACAGAAAAAAAATCCTTCCTCGTGGTATCAGCCGCGACCATGTGTCACACACATCAACGGCCAGCGATGGGACGGTGTTATGCTAAAGTGCGTTACTCTATGAAATTGGTGTCAGTCTCTGTTATGAGCCTAGCTATCTACAACGGCAGAGCAGCAACCTGCTGATATCAGGTTTGATGCTCGACAGTGGGAATGCAGCTGCGTGACATCCACCCGAACTGCATCAACCCTCGGCTCGGGAGATGTCCATGCAGTGCGTAGTATTCTACGTTGCTCCACTCTCGAGAAGAGCAGGGAGAACACAATGTGTTTAAAAAAAAAAAAAAAAAAAAAAAAAGCTAGCAGTTAGCTATAGCTAAAAAATAAGGTTTTTCGTCACCCTAGTACAATAAGTCAGACAATATTCGATATTCAGTTACTTACCACTGAACAGCAAGACCTTGGCAAGATAATATTCTTCCTGCTTCTTTTTCTTCCCCTTGCTGGTCCACTTTACATATATCCACCCATCATCATCCATCAGATTAGGGCATTCTTTTATAGTTTCAGATGTGTCAACTTTACTCATATCTTCATCCTTGATGCATTTTACTGGTCCAACCTCCACAGTCTTGTCAGATTTGAAATAAAACAGTGCATATTCCATGATTGTTCAAGTGTAAAGTCAAAATAGCTACTAGCTAGTTGCCGCGTTTGCTAGAATCAAAGATAAATGTCTTTGCTAGAATTACCCGCTCAGTTTTCGAAGCAAAGGACTCTGGGGCGCATGCGCAGTGCACAAGACCCGACGCACAGCTTACACAGTGGATTGTAGATGCGTTTCGCACATGCGCAGAACCGATCGGCTTTCCGGGATGGATTGGGTAGTGACACTTAGCCTACCTAGCTAGAGCACAGTTTATTATGGCTCAAAGATGTGGAGGTTATCAGAAGTATTTGGAGAGCGAATCAGACAAGATTCCTAGGAGAACCAAGTACAGATGGGAAAGAAAGGTAAGTTACGTTGATAATACTCCAGGTGACATGACCAATAGATCAGAGTCATGTGTCACACACAGTGTTGGGAATAACTCTGTTATAAATAACGCCATTACGTAACGGCGTTATTTTTTCAATAACGGGGTAATCTAATTATTTTTTCCGTCGTTACAACGCCGTTACCGTTACTGACAGTCAAATGCGGTGCGTTACTGTGAATACATTGAAGAAACTACCAGCCGTAGCTAGCCTACTCTGCTCTGTTTATTTGTCATCCAAGACTTGGGGTGCGTTCAGATTTGAGAATAGCGCACTACTTCTTATGACTGCAGGCTATTTGTCCCTGCTCATTCAATTAGACAATGCTTTCCAAACGCTTGCCAACGTTTCTGTTTGCTCCATCTGAATGCACCCCCTGGCTAGATGAAGTACCTGTCTGTTCTTCTCTATTCAACTGACTCGAATACTGCTCAGAAAATTTCAAAATCTTAGACATATAACAACTTCTTCTTAAAGTAACGGAAATAGTTACTTTCCCCGGTAACTAGTTACTTTTATAGGGTAATTCAGTTATTAACTCAGTTACTTTTTGGAAGAAGTAGTGAGTAACTTTAACTAATTACTTTTTTAAAGTAACATGCCCAACACTGGTCACACATATCGTCCAAAAGCGCCGGCCCAGTGTTATACCAGTGTGTTACCCTATAAAATCGGTATCAGCGATCTAACATTCTTTTCATTACAAAACCCCGTCGTTTTTGTCTGTTATTGTTGGCCAGCTAGTGCCAGCGACCTGTGCCACATTTTGTGAGCTGAGTTTATTTTCCAGAGAAAACCAACATTGAAAAGGACGTACTAGACCAGTGGTTCTCAATCTGTGGGTCTGGGCTCCCAGGGGGGTCCCCACAGGATTATGGGTGGGTCCCCAGATGACGGTGAACTGATAATTTAAGGACTTGTAAGACCCTCAAAGAAAAATATTGCTTCAAAAGTAATTACGTAATCAACAAACTCTGCTAAAAACATCGGCCGAATTGTAATAGTAGTAATAATAAGGCAAAAATTGAAAATAGCTGATCTACAGGCTCACAATGCCACACAACACCAGGCCTTGTGGGCCTGTAGATCAGCTATTTTCACAACACTTGGGAGTCCCATGTTCAAAAATGATTTTGGGAGTTCACAGCCTGAAAAGGTTGAGAACCACGGCACTGTACTGGACTAACATTAGGTTGTCAAACCAGGGATTCTTACGAACGTTACCTCAAATTACTACACAAATTAATACACAATCAGCTGTATGTCATCTCCTCATCAAATGGTGTGATTGCTGATGTAAATACAAGAATCATAGTTAACAACAAATGTAGTCCCAGAATTTCCAGCTTTGTGTATTTCTCTGGCTCTACTACATAGAACATCATTTCATCAATTCATTTGATACTATCGCACTAAAATGGCTAGGACTTTGGCCTAAAAGGACATATTGGTCTCCACTGAATATGCAGGGGTGCAAATTAGTCACCTTTTGGTGAAAATAAACATTTTTATTCAGAATTAATTTGATCTATGTGTGTAAGGGCTCTTTGTCACCTTTTTCACAGGTGATGGATTTGCACTTTTGCACCCATGGCCCTGATATAATTTATTCCAGAAATTTCAATTCAAAAGTAGTACCAATTGGCAAGTGTCTTGTCAATAAATGAAAATGATTAATTACCCAGCTAACTGAATTGCGTAAGTAAGGTAGCTTCAAGCTAGTATAGCAAGGTTGGATTCTGAATTTGCCATTCATATGTCCTGGCGTTAAATATGCCCTTGTAATTAAGTGACATTCTTTAACTAATTTTCTTTTCACTGGTAAACTTGTAGAGAAAGAGAGAGGAGGACTTGGCGCATTCCCAAGGTAACCTGGGTAAGGGCTCCAGGGGTGCAATGCCTGGATCTTCAGAGGTATCTTGTCAATCTGCTACAATTCAGACATTTTCACAGTGTATGTTGTTAGTGCTCCCATACCAATTTGAAAACATCAGGGTTCGATCGTAACCGTGACTTTACATGGTTTTATTTTGACAAAACTAGAGAAGAGTTAAAAATTAAATGGAATAATACAAAATGTGATACTTTTCTATGTTTATCTGCAGGCAAAGGAAGATGCATCTGATCCTGAAGAGGGCATGAGCGGTGGAAAAACAGGACCCAGTAGAGACTTGATGCAAGGAGATTCTGATGAAGAGAGCATGCCTGGGCCTTCAATGGCATGTACTTAGATTTTGCTTCAGTAGTATAATAGTCTTGTCAGCCATGTTCAAATTTCGTTCATGATACAGTTTTATTACCTGTAATCATACACTTTTATGACCTGTTTGGGAAATGAATAGGACCCCAACTCCGTTCATACTTGCTCGTTTTCATGGTATGTACTTAGTTTTGGCTTCAATAGCCTTGGTAGTGTGTAATAGTGTTAGTGTCAGCCACTATCAGTGTTGCTTGTGAGACTGTCTTATACCTAATATCTGTTGGGAAAATTCCCTAGCCTGGCACAGCTACTCATGTTCTTGTGTTACGTTCTTACGGATTTTCCCACACTATGTCTCGATAAACGCTCAAATCAATGTAATGTACTGACCTCAATGCCACAGATGTTACACAGATGACACACGACTGAAGTTCAGTTTTGCTCCATAAAATGCATTTTTATCCGAAATGTGCCTGATAGCAGGAACGTAACTGCTAGGCGTGCAGTTTTCAGTTTCTCTCCCTATGCATAGAGAAATCAGTGACAGACACAGTTTGGATGAAAATGCCTTTTAACAAAGCAGAGTATAACGCAATTTCTGATCAACCATATATCGTTCTAATATCTGAGTACATTACATGTTTGAATGCTTATGTAGACATAATTTAGGAAAGCCATAAGAAGGCCACAGTCACAATCTTAATCACATCAGTTGGCTTACATTTCACCGCAATCATACAGTAGTAGAGCTAAAATGTTGGTCTATTATGTAATCTTAAAAAGGTTAAAGTCCCATTGATTGCAAGGATGCAAAATTTGTCCTCCACATTTGACCCATCCCCAAAGGGAGCGGTGGGCAGCAGCGGTGCTGCGCCCGGGAATCATTTGGCAATCTAACCCCCCAAACCCCCCCCCCCAATCAAATAACTGAGTGGAGAGGTATCTCATGTGAATAAACATCTCTTGGCTATACAGCCTTTTTCAGAACGAGAGTTACTAAATAAAGAATAAAACTAAATCATTTTTTTTTCTTCGTCAACATGCAGAATGAGGACAATCTATCAGATCCTGGAGAGAACCTGTCTGATGACGGTGTGATTGCTGGAAGTCAAGGAGCCGAGGAAGATTTGATTCAAGATGAAGTTGATGCGGACAGCGTGTCTGTGTTTTCAGAAGACAAACCAACAGATGACCTGTTGTATCCTGGGGCAAGTCTTACAAAAAAAGAGAGTGTACTGATGCTGATGTCTTATCTGTTACGGCATAATTTAACCAGCGAAGCAGTCAGTCACTTATTGGAAATGTTTAACCTAATGTTTCCAGGTCTTATCCCAGCATCACATTACCTGTTCAACAAAGAATTTGGAAGTTCCTCTGATTTTGATGTTCATTTTTATTGTGAAAGCTGTTTGACATACTTTGGCATTAGAGCAGACTGCCCTTGTCAGTGCAACTCATGCAACACAGTTTTTGACGCTGAAGCAAATTTAAAGAAGGGCATTTACTTTATTGTTTTGCCACTGCATGGACAGATTAAGCAGCTTCTAGAAGAACATGCTGTAACTCTTAATGAGAAAACTACAATCACTGGGTTTTTTTCTGACAGAGTCTGGTCAAGAATATCAAAAACTGTGTGACACGAGTTCTCAGAAAGGATGATTTGTCTCTTATTTGGAACTGTGATGGTGCACCAGTCTTCAAGAGTTCCAAATGTAGCATTTGGCCCATCCAGTGTCAGGTAATAGAACTGAAACCAGAAGTGAGGAAAAAACATGTTTTGGTGTCAGCGTTATGGTTTGGGCAAGGTAAACCATCTGTATTTACATTACTAACACCCTTTGTCAAAGAGGCCTCACTGTTGGAGAAGGAAGGTGTTGAATGGCGAGATGTTCAGGGAAACAATCGCATCTCAAAAGTGTTTGTTCTCATCTCCAGCTGTGACTCGGTTGCTCGTCCGATGCTGCGTGACACAAAGCAGTTCAATGGTCGCTATGGTTGTGACTTTGTTACCATGAAGGCGGTAAACACTATCCGTACCAACAACCAGAACCTAAACTTAGAAATGAAAAAGATCATTACAGGCATGCAATGGTTGGTACAGAGAAAACCCCAGTGTATGGAGTCAAAGGGCCATCTCCTTTAATGAAGCTTGAGCACTTCCAGTTGATAAATGGTTTTGTCCCAGAGTACCAACACAATGTGTGCTTGGGAGACACTCGTCAGATAGCTTCATTGTGGTTTGACACTGAAAACCACGAGAGCCCCTGGTATATAGGCAGACAAATAGAGGAAGTGAATCGACGACTGAAACAAATAAAACCTCCTGTTGGAGGACCCCAAGATCGCTTAATGAGAGGAAATTTTGGAAAGCTTCAGAGTGGCGAGCGTTTCTCCTCTTTTATGCTCTGCCTGCTTTAAAAGGCATACTCCCTGCCCGGTTTTGGAACCATTTTTTCTTACTCGTTTTTAGCATGTATACACTGCTACAAGATCAGGTAAAGTGTAGCTGTACATTCATGTCTGAACTGTCTCTAAAGAAATTTGTGATACAATTCCAGAAACTCTATGGCGAACACAACATGTCATTCAACATACATTTGCTAATGCATGTCCACCAGAGTGTAAGAAATTGGGGTCCATTATGGACTACGTCAACATTTGTATTTGAATTTAATATGGGCACTCTGCTAAAGTATTTTCACGGAACCCAATATGTCCCCACCCAAATTGCTTCGAAGTTCCTCTTGTGGAGAGAGTTGCCAAAAAGGTTCAAACAGATAAGATGTCCAAAGGTTCAGTCCTTTGTCGAAAAAATGCACTTTAATGAACGAAGAACTGGAAAATGTGGGGTACTGACTGAAAGTGTTACAGGGTTTGGGCATCCCCCTGTGAGAGCAAATGGCAAATAGGCATGCCATTCAAAACTTGTGTCGATCTTTGGCTAACCCCTTTATTGTTGGTGACTGCTTTTGGTCATATAGATGTTTTTTGATTGATGGGGTGCTGTACCATAGTGAAAGGTATGAAAGGCTAAAAAAAAAGATCTAACAATGCAGCACGCTTAAATGATGGCACATTTTGCTTGCTTGGTGACGTTGTGGTTTTTAAACGCAGCTGTGAACATCAAAGCCCTGCAACTTGTGAATGTGAAAAACATTCTTGTATTTTAGTTGAGATACTGAAAACAAACAGAAGGCCAGTGTGTAAAGACCCGCAAGTTGGGGTAGTGAGTAGTTTCATCCATGTTGTTGAGAAGACTGGTAATGTTTGTGTGATCTGGCCAAATATGGTTCAGAGGAAATGTGTTTTGGTTGAAGTTGATCATTTGTCTGTTATCCCAACTTGTGAATGTGAGATGCTGAAAACAAACAGAAGGCCACCCAACAATGGATTATTTATTATATATAATATATATTTATTATATAATACCATATCTCTATCGTAACACATCTATACATGGATGATTATATATCCACATCTCTATAATCTTATATTCTATTCTATTATATATTATACTCTAGCACTCTATTACACTGTATAATATCATACTATTGTATCTCATAACCAAATTCAATCATACTTATACCTATAATAACACACACCATTATATACTACCATACTATTGTATCACATATATCAAATCAGTCATATATTAATTTTCTGTTTGTATTATAATACTAAGTCTATATTATGTCACTATTATAACATTGAAAAAGAAAAATAAATAATATACAGCCTTCATTATGGGTGTAGGGCCCCTTCAAGCCTGGGTCAAGAGGTCCAACAGAGAACCAAACTCGATAAATATGAATGACCAGGGAGGAAAACACTCTTTCACCCCACTGAGACCTTGGACCATTATCTAAACTGATTATCTTTTCAAGTCAAGTTTAACAGTACAGATAAAAATAACTGCCAAAGCATGTATAAATGCGGGAACACACACACACTCCTGCCATCATATAGACAGGTCTTACAATGTACCAGACAGTCCTACATCGACACTGACGCTCATTTCTGGGGTAGAGAGTAATTTCATTAATGTTGTTGAGAAGACTGGTAATGTTTGTGCGAACTGGCCAAATATGGTCCAGAAGAAATGTGTTTTGGTTGAAGTTGATCATTTGTATGTTGCTGAATGTACATGACCGTGACTAGATTGTGATGATTTATGTGCATTGTGCATTTTCATGTTTTTAAATTGTAAAGCACTTTGGCACAATGTTGTTTTTAAATGTGTTTTATAAAGAAAGAAGTATGGCACTTTAAGTATGAGTTGAAGTGTGATTTGAGCATTGTGTACTTCCAAACCTTGTGTGGCAACCTTGAACCTATAAACAGTAAGTACATAAATATAGTAGTATTTAAGTGTAAATGTAGTAAAGTATAACCAGTACACTACAGGTTCACACACAGTGTATGTTTTATGGCAACTACCTCAAAGCAACCAATGTGAGAAATAGCTATACAACAAGCCAGCTATAATACAGTAAAATAACACTCCATGTTGAATGCAAGCAGGTACAACATTTTTGTGTACTTGTACTAAGTTTTAACTAACTACTATTGGATATAGGCTAATATACTTAAACTTAAAGTACTTCAAGTATATTATACTTAGAGTATACTTAAACTTTGTCTGTGTACTCATCAGTGTAAACTAAGTATACTTTTGTTAAGTATATTCCTGATAGTACATTCAAAGTAATCTGAAAAGTATACTTACCTAAGTATTAGTTCACAGAAAGTATACTTAGTTCATAAAATGTATACTTATAAGTATACTTGAGTATACTACTTTTTGGTAAGGGGGAAGCTGCAGCAATTTGTTCACTGAATTCTGTGATTCAGTGAACATATCTTTTGAACGGATCTTTTTAATGAGCGATTTGTACAGATTCAGTTCAGTCAAAAGAACGGTTTTGTCCATCACTACGACACACAGAATACCTTCTTGTGAGGCCGGGTTGCACATTGAGACTTCTTTTGAGACGTTAAATAAGCCAATGAAAGGACATGTAGGCCAGAGTGGAGCACCCTTTATTGCCGTGACATGATTTTTGGGTAATGAAGAAGAAGAAGAAGAATTACTTTATTAATCCCTCACTGGGAAAATTACAGTTTTTTCACTCTGTTAGTATTGTTTTCAGTAGCACTTCACACAGGTTATGAAACACATGCACATGCATTGATGGAGAGGTGTCATAGTGAGGGGGCTGCCCCATATCCAGGCCCCCGAGCACTTGGGGGTTCGGTACCTTGCTCAAGGGCACCTTGGCAGCTTTCCAGCTACCAGTCCACACTCCACCTGACCTGGACTTTAACCAGCGACCCTCTGATTCCCAGCACAAGTCACTACAGACAAAGCTACTGCCACCCCCAGGCACATGGAGTTCCAGTAGTTACCTCTGCATGCCATCTGCCAACAGTTAAGCTTGAACTTGATTACGGTGTATAACAATCTACTTGCACAGCTACAGTATGCCTTCATGTGAGGAGGAGAAGAAATCTATGTATTTTCTGCTACTTAAGACATTTTTCCTCTTTTCCTCTCCCTTCTCCTTGTCTTGATTTTTTTTTATATAATATGTGTCAACTGCTGTTGCATCAAATCAAGTTGGATGATAGAATATGTGTTGCTATTTAAATGCTAATTTCACCTCCTCAGTTGGAGAAAACTTTTTTTTTCATTGGTGAGGTGGCAGTAAAACAGCCAGTGAATCTCTTGCTGAGCTCTGTTTTATGCTCAGGTAGGGGGAGTTAATGCAATATGCAGATGATGACTGCAGTGGGAAAATATAAGACACAAAGCTGCTTCAGGTTGAACACATTGTTCGATTAACTGTCAAAATCAATTATCCACTGGTAAAAATAGGATGTGGAACATTTTTTTCCTATCTGCCTCATCACACACAGAACACCTATACAGATATTTTCACTTTAAATCCCTGGGCAGCAGTATGACCTTGTTCTCATGGCCACCAGATAAACAGTCTGTAATGTATAGACGTGGTGGCAGCAGATCCAAGCTATGCATATACAATGTTTATATCCACAGAGACCTGAGTGTACAGTAAACTTGTGAAGGTACCTATCAGCAGTGTTTTTAGTTGTGGATTTTGCTGTGTTGAAGATAGGACCATATGTTCTCATCTGCAATCAGCCTCCCTTGATGATGCTTTTGGAATGCAGTGATGGTGTTCTCATCTTGCACAGATATTGCAGTGTTACACAGAGGAATTGGATCCCTGAGCAGCTGGGAGGCATCTGCTGCTGTGTGGTCTTCTGTGTGTGTGTGTGTGTGTGTGTGTGTGTCACATCAGGTGTGTTTCAGTTATTTACAAATGCTATGGTTTTTAACATCTGATGGGGGCCATGACCACGAGCGGGGCAAAATGGTTCCATAGAGCCCCCTTGAAATTTTTAAAAAACCCTCCAATAGAGGTATTTATGTTGTAGGAACACAAAAGAAGAAGAAGAAGAAGAATTTCTTTATTAATCCCTCAATGAGGGAAATTACATTTTTTCACTCTGTTATATACAGTCATGGAAAAAATTATTAGACCACCCTTGTTTTCTTCAATTTCTTGTTAATTTTAATGCCTGGCTCAACTAAAGGTACATTTGTTTGGACAATTATAATGATAACAACAAAAATAGCTCATGAGAGTTTAATTTAAGAACTAAGGATTATTCATTTTCCATGGTTTTCTTGATAATAACCAAAATTACTTAAATTCTTACATCAATAGCTATGGCATTGTACCGCCAAAAACACTACTTTTAAGCATTCCGTGTTTTCTTTTCTGTTTGCTTTAAACACATGATACACACAAGAGTTAATACTTGATTGCATAACCATTGTTTTTGATGACTGCAGCCATGCGTCTTGGCATGCTCTCCACCAGCTTCTGACATTGTTCTGCTGTCACAGCAGCCCATTCCTGTTGGACAAATTCAAACAAATTTTCTTTGTTTTTGGGCTTGTGGTTCTCCATTTTGAGTTTGATGATTTTCCACAGGTTTTCAATTGGATTAAGATCTGGTGATTGAGCAGGCCAAGGCATGGTGCGAATGTTGTGGTTCTCCATCCAGGCTTTAACTGACCTTGCCGTGTGGCAAGGGGCATTGTCTTGTTGGAAAATCCAGTCATTCGAGGCAGGAAAGAGTTTTCCAGCTGATGGAAGAAGACTGTTTTCAAGGGTAGTCCTGTACTTGACCTGGTTCATTCGGCCTTCACACAATTGCATTTGCCCTGTTCCACTCAGACTGAAACAACCCCAGATCATGACTGATCCACCCCCATGTTTTACTGTAGGGGCAAGACAGTCTGGGTTGTAAGCTTCTCCAGGCTTCCTCCTAACCAGTAAGTTGGCTGGAGTGGGCATCAATTCAAAATTGGATTCATCACTGAAGAGAACCTTAGCCCAATCATCAACAGTCCAATCCTTGTGGTCTCGAGCAAAGAGTAACCGGGCCTTCCTCTGCCTTTCATTGATGAAGGGCTTCTTGCGTGCTCTGTGTGACTTCAAACCAGCTTCAACAAGTTGGTTTCGAACTGTCCTTGCCGAGCAAGTCACATTTCTCGACAGTGCCCACTCATTTTTAAGGTCCCTGGAGGTCTGACGACGATTCCTGACACAGGAACGGATGAGTGCACGGTCATCTCGTGGGGTAGAAAGACGTTTCCTGCCACGGCCAGGTAGCAATTTGGTAGTGCCATGTTCAGCTTGTTTTTTGTTGGAATGAACGGCTGTCTTGGAGATCTTCAGTTTTTTCGCTACCTGTCTCTCACTCATGCCAATTTCCAGCAGTGCCAAGATGGCTGCCTTTGTTGCTTCACATAATTCTTTTGTTTTAGGCATTATGTGAGAGCTGACAACTTCTGAGTTGTGCTACGGCTTGAATGTAAGCAGGAAACCACTCTAGGCCTTTGCATGTGCAGTGCTGCTTGTGACATGAAATGGCCTCTTGTATACCCTGGGAATCAATTAAGCTTAAGAATGTCAAATAGGACATAAAGTATTATGTGACCAGCTGCATTTTTTGTTGTGTTCATTGTATTATACGTTTAGTGGTACCAGATATTAGAATGAACAAGAAATTGAAGAAAACAAGGGTGGTCTAATAATTTTTTCCATGACTGTATATATATATATATTTTCAATTGCACATTACACACACAAGTCATGAAACAAACACATGCACATGCATTAGAGGAGAGGTGTCAGAGTCAGGGGGCTGCCCCTTATCCAGGCGCCCCGAGCAGTTGGGGGTTCGGTGCCTTGCTCAAGGGCACCTCGGCACCAGGTCGGACCACATTTTGGTCCGACCTGGACTTGAACTGGCGACCCTCCGATTCCCAGCCCAAGTCACTACAGACTGAGCTACTGCCGCCCCCAAAAATCGGGACACACGTGTCTTGACGCACAAAAAAGTCTCTTGCACCAATTGTCTATTCCAAACAGGAAGTCGGCCATTTTGTTTCCACTCTTCATTTTGGCATGATTTCCACATTGAACCATTGAATGGCCATAACTCCTTTGTGTATTGCCCCCTGCTCGCACCGCCGTCCCCATCTGATACCCGACCGCGACATATCGCGAGGGCCCTACATAACCGCTTGTGGTTTTCTTGTTAATCCTTGTGTCCGTCTTTCATATTTTTTGTTTGAATTAGGGATGCTGAAATTAGTGTGTGATTTTAAAATAAAATTAACCATCTTTTCTGAATCTGTCCAAACATCTCCTGTAATTCAGCAAACAATCCACCAAAGAGCATCATTAAAGTATTAATTTGTAACGTGAAACTGATGAAAAGAAAAAGAGAAACCCTGGTAAAAAAAAAAGTACTTTTAGTATATGTAGTGAGACAGTGTTTGTTCCATCCACCACTCTTTTGTCATCATCGTTATCTTGCACCGAGAAGTCAGTGTTCTCCTGCTGGTGATTTAAATGAAGGTGGCACCTTTTCTACTTCTAACTAAACTCTTTTCTTCTTCATTTGTTTTGGTACCTACTTCTTCTTCTGTATCTAATGATGGTTGCTGGCACCTTTCAGGCTCATTACCACCATTTAGATTGGAGTGCGGACTTTATATTTGGCGTATGACTGTGTGCACCAACCCGTGATATTATTGAAAATTTGAATATATTTGAAATACAATAAAGTACCAGGCACACCAAGTTCCTTTTGGTGGAAAAGGGGTAAAAAAAAAACCCATCCCCGACAAATACTGTATGTTCATGAGCTTGCTTTGCTGAGTACATTTAGGAGAAAACTTAATTTTGATAAATCAAAATAAGGGATTTTAATTAAAAAAAAAAAAAACAAACAAAAAAAAAAACTAAGTATGTCTCTCTCTTCTACATCCCTCCAGGGAAATATCTACAAAATACAAAGTACAAGAGGTTACTGGGCAAAAAAATTAACCGACACAAGGCAAGCCGAGACAAGGCTATTTAAACAGGAAATATTAGGTGACAATCACAATGGGGTAAGCCAATGAAAGAAGGAGGGAAACCACACCATATAAAACTAGACAAGAGGACAAGACTAGGAAATGACCAGACCACATGAACACAAGCCTGAAAATGACAAATAAAATGACAGGACACAAAAGTATCACCCACTGAACCTGTAATTTGTCACAATTGCATTTCCAGTGTTTCATTGTCCTTGAATTGAAATGCTAATTGGTTTGGTTTGGGGTGCAATAATAATGCAGTCTCATTTTGACATATATAAAAATGTAAGCATATAGTAATAGTGTATGTGATGTTAATTGTGTGAAAATGAATGGATATTAATGTTTTCTGGGGTGATGGATAAAGTACACAGCAGGGATTGCAAAATGGTTAGCTGTAATAATGATGATAATAATAATAATAATGGGTACCTCTACGGGACAGGGTGGCTATAAAGACAGCATTTAAATATGTATGCCTAAAATAACTTAATAAAATGTTAACTTTTCACTTCCACCACTACTACTACTGCCAATAAGATAAACATACAGTATGAGTGACTTATCTCTGTACGTAAACATTGAGTTTACATCTCATAATATGGCAAAAAAGGAGGAATTCCCAAAACGATGGACTGCTATTATGAGTTAACATTCCAACAGATGTGCTATTCTATTTGTGTTGTCATGAGATCAACCCCACAGGCCACAGGCACAAGTCAATCATTTTGCCATACAGTGGAGTCAACTATAGCTGCATAGTCTGCATGTTTAGATCTTGGAAGTGCACTACAAAGGATCCACAGCTGAGTCATCCTGACAGTTAACGAGTCTGGCTTTTATGATCGATTTCTTCCTATTCAAATTGAGTAAACAAATGCCTGCCAGAGAGCTGAGGCAGTGTGAGCATTTTTCATCTCCTTCCATTAATGCTGTTTATATCACCCCATTCCAATCCCCAGGAGACATCAGGAAAGCATCTGAATAAAGCTCACAATCAACGTACACTCAATGCAAAACTCAGTTAGGGCTTCAGCACAACTTTCAATGTGCTGCTGTTTTTACCTTGCTCTCATTTTTCCTTTTTAATATCAAGGACCTGCTGGACGACAGTCCTCCCTGGTTCTACTCTCAGAGTAGATGGTGGCAAATAAAAAAATGAGTCTTAAAAGTCTTATTGCAGTTGTTTGTCTCAGTCATCGGTTTCGGGGCTTTCTGGAGATATGGAAATGTAAAGACATTGGTAGAAATTCTGCTCTTCTGCTCATACATAATAAGAAAAAAACAAATCTGTCTACACGTCAACTCTTCCAGATAGTGCAGCTGCTCATAATGCTCACTCTTTCTAATCTGCAGTGGACTGTGCAGACATGAGTGAGTATTTCATATTTGATATAGTCATCTGTAATCTGTTCCCTGCTTTTCATAATTGTTTTGGCGGGTGATGTGGCAAGATGGCGCTGTGTTGGCTGCTCGTCCACCTCGTTCTCTGACTGTAGTGTTTGCTGTTGCCCTATTCCTGCTGCTTTGTGCCTACCGAGATGTATCTGCTCTATTAGCATGCGATCACCAAACTCTTTTTAAAATCAGAGATTCGCCGAAAATATTATTATGGTGTGATCACTCATTGTCTGACTGCCCGACTGCCCAACACTTCCTCTTCTACTATCGGATATTCCTGATCACCTGCTCCGACTGCCCTGCCTCTCTACTCAGAGGGAACGCAGCCGAAAACCACGCTCCACCGGCAGTCGATACCGATGCTCGGTCCCTTGCCAACTTCCCTGGAGAAAGTGCAGTAGAAGACGGGGGTCGGGGGTCCGGCTCAAGGTGTACCTGAGGACCTCCTCTTCGACTGGTCCATACTTTGGATGTGCTCCTGCTATCCGTTTTTTAAGTTGGCGGTGGATTCACTCAATCTGCCCAGAGCCATCATTGCTGCTTTCACCGGTACCGCACTGTATATACGTCTCACTTAATCACTTCCTCAAGCTTTCTAAGGTTCTCTCTCTACAGTCTTTATCACTTTACAGCGCCACTCACTGACTATATGGTGTAGTGTCTCAGTTCCTGTCTGTGTTTGTAAACACAACACTTAGTCATGGATGAGTGCTAACTTTCTTAGGCTAAACAAATCCAAAACAGAAGTCATTTTGTTTGGAGGGAACTCGTCCACAGCTTGCCCTGCTGATGTCCTGGACACTCTGAGTTCCAACACTCAGTCCTGTGTCAGGAACCTTGGGTTTATTTTTGACTGTCATTTTAAATTTGACAAACAGTTCAGTGTTGTTGTAAAAACAAGCTTTTATCAACTCCGCCTTTTAGCTAAAACCAGGGGATATTTTTCTAAGGTTGATCTTGAAAAGATCATCCATGCCTTCATTATTTCAAGATTAGATTTCTACAACTGTTTGTATGTTGTCTTGGGTAAGGCATCCATCAACTACCACCAGCTAATCCAGAATGCAGCTGCTCGACTGCTTTCTGGTAAAAGAAAACATGACCACATCACACCAGTTTTAACATCCCTCCACTGGCTCCTGGTCTGTTTTCGTATTGATTTGAAACGTATTTTAATGGTTTTTAAAGTCCTTAATGGTCTTGCGCCTTTTTACCTTATTGAGCTCCTGCATCGCCACTCCCCAACCAGAGCCCAGAGTCCTCTGATCTGCTGCTGGAGGTCCCCAAAACCAGGCTGAAGATGAGAGGTGACAGGGCCTTCACGGCAGCTGCCCCTAGACTCTGGAACAGTCTCCCAATTTCCATCTGAACCTTCCAGACCCTTGAGTCTTAAATCTTTTCTGAAGACTCAGCTCTTTTCCCTGGCGTTTTATTCTTGAGCTCGCTCGAATCATGGGCACTGGACTTATTTTTTTTTTTTTGCTGTTCCTGTTTCACTGTTTTAATTTTATTGCTTTTATTCTTAATCTATTTATCTGCTTCACTTGTTTCATTTAATGTATTTTATACGTACAGCATTTTGATCAACCGCTGTCATCCTAAATATGCTCTATAAATAAATTTTGACTTGACTTGCTAACCATAGACTAGACATAAAAAAATATTGTTAAAGTCAATGTAAGGACAGTCACTCAAAAAGAAATCGATGACACATTACTAGTAATCAGTGTTGGTAATAGTGGCCTTAGAATATAACAGTGTTACTAACGCCGTTATTTTGTTTTTCAGTAAGGAGTAATCGTTGCAATGCCGTTGCCATTACAGAGAATGTGAGGTGGCGCATTACTACAATTTGGTTAAATGAGGCGCAAGGTGTCCGGTTTTGACCACACATTGGCTGCCTGGACAGAGCAAGGGTAGGGATGATGACTTTGTTGCGAAGATGTGAAGATGAATGGCTGAGTCGGCTCATGCCCTACTGACACTGTCTCACTGCATGCTCTGACTGCCAAACACAACAAGACAGCGATAATGGCGATGAGCCAGGGAAATTCAAAGGTAGCGTTCTCAAACTGGGAGTACCGGTACTGCTTCTCGCTCATTGAAATTAAAGGCAAAATTGTTTACGTTAGAGACACTGATCCGTCCCTCCACTTTCCCAGCAGAAGGAGACAAACATTGCCGGTAAAACAGAGCATTAATGTCACTGCAACAGCACTGGGAGCCTCGCGTTTCTGTGATCTAACTCATGGTGCGTTCACTTGTACACAATTGTCAATTTCCATCTTCAAGTCAAAATTTAAATCAGAACCCTCTGTGAAGTCAGATCTCTGACTCAGAAAGTTGGATTAAACAAACCTGACATAGAATTCATGCTGTGTGCTACTGACATAAACAGTAGCAACATGATTTTTTTTGTACATCTGTAAGGAAGAGCTGGGAGCACTAAACTTTGAGGTTACATTGATCTGAGCTCCAAGTTCTAACTTCCACTGAACACATGAGTAACTTAAAAAGTTAACAGTAACACATTACTTTTTGATGTAAGTGATCAATAAAGTAATTGAGTTACTTTTTGAATGAAGTAACTAGTAACTGTAACTAGTTAGTATTTTTCAGTATCTTGCACAACACTGCAAGTAATGAGCAATAATTACACCAGTCATTACAGATTTATACTAATGAAATGTCTCCTTTTAGTTGGCATTGCTTTTTGTCCTTAAACCAATAACTATTTCATCATTTGTCGATTGGTTATGTTTTGAAATAGGGGCACAAAATTTATTATAAATATTGCCACAAAAAATGCAAAAAAAAAACCAATATGAAACATGTTTCCTGCATTTCCACACAAACTATTCAGTCAAGAAACTGTCCTGCATAGGCCAAGATTAGTTAGATTTGAGGGTGCTGTGAAAACCAAGGATGTATATTGCGAGAAAGTTTCATAGCAACAGAGACACAGAGTGTCTCCATGGCTATAGTAACTCATTCTCACTTCCATCTAAGTATGTCGGGTGTGAGATAGGAGATTAGAGATGATTTACTTTCTAAGACTACTCTGAGCAGTTTACATGAGAAAAACTACAATACATTTCTTTATATTTCTTGCTTTCTCCGATGGTCTGAATAACTTGCTGTTTCACTTTGCTCATTTTCCTCTTTTCATGCTGCAAAGTTATCAATTCAATCAGAAGAGACAAGTGAATGAAGAAAATGATGTCTGATGATGACGCAAGGTAAATCTCTAAAAAAAAAAAAACACCATTGTTGTAATGTGAATGTTATACTATTTTCATTCAGGCGGTTAGCTTAGGCCACCAGGGGTCCTCGGGGTCAAATAAATATATATAGCATAGCATAGGTATGCTGCCAGTGTGTATTGAGTGATGCAGCCAGTAAGTGGTGTTCAATAAAGGAGCGAATGTTCAGCTGAAGAAGTTGCACTTTATGACTTTGGCGACGAGGATGACTACAGTTTAGGTGTACAATGGCAACATATGGGAAATTGGAGAGTTTGACCCAGAGGCAGATGACTGGCAGCAGTATATGGAACGGCCATGGAATTTGCCATAATTGCCGCAAGAAAGGACATTTGGCCAGAAAATGCCGCAGTGTGAGACAGCCCAAACAGAACAGATTTAGCACACGAGGGGCAGCACACATGTTGGAGTAAAATGAAGAAGAGCAAGAATACACTCACATGCTGCACGATCTGAGAGACAATAGAGTGGAGCCATACAGAGAGCAACTGTCAGTGAATGGGCATGACATTCACATTTGAAATTGACACGGGGGCAGGTTTGACGATAGTGAATGAGAGAACATACAGGCAGATAGGATGTGGAAGACATCCTATAAAAATAAAACTGTACACCTACACAAGAGACAGAGTAGATGTGTTAGGTAAGATGTATGCAAACGTCATCTACAAGGGACAGATGAAGCAGTTGCCTTTGCTGGTGGTTAAAGGGGACGGTCCAAACCTAAGAGATTGGCTCAAGGCGGTGAGACTAAATTGGATAGCCATTTTCAAGCTCCAAGTAGGGCATCAGCAAGAGTTAGATGCTCTTCTCACACAACACCAGGTGGTGTTTAAAGGTGAGTTAGGCACACTCGTTGGGGCTACAGCAAAATTCTATGTAGGAGGCCAAGCCTCGTTACTTTAAAGCTAGGCCCTTACCATATGCCATATATATATATATATATATATATATATATATATGAGTGGGCAGCCCCGATAGTCCCCTGAGTCAAACCAGACAAAAGCATAAGGATATGTGGTGATTATAAAGTTACAGTGAATTCAGTGTCAAAGCTGGACAACTACCCAAATCCAAAGACAGAAGACTTGCTGGCAGTGCTGGGAGGGGGACAGAAGTTCACCAAACTGGACATGTCTCAGGCTTACCAGCAGCTTCCACTGGAGGAAAATTCCAAGAGTGGCAAACAGAGTTGAGGCTATTGCAAATGCCTCTGCACCGACAAACCAGACACAGCTGAAGTCATTCCTGGGGATGCTGAATTATTATCATCGCTTCTTGCCTAACGTGGCCACAGTGGCCACGTTAGGCAAGAGGACGGCTCCTCCTATATGGTAAGCGTATTGCATCATTTCCGCTCTCAGCTGCTACTCTGTTGTTTCCTACAGCACTCTGAGCTGCTCTGCCACAAAAATAGTTTTGTTACTGTCTTAATCCACAGTGGTTAACGTCCCGCCGTACATTTGTAGTGTACTAATCCTATCAAGCACTCTAAAACTTCCTTAGACTTTCCCTGTCACTCGTTGGTGTTTTCCAGCGGCTTTTTTCGGCTAACAACTAGCTTCCATAGCCTAGCTTAGCAGCTATCTTAGCGTATAGCCATGGCTTCTCCTCTTCCTTCTCCTGCTTTCTCTTGCTCAGTGTGTCTCATGCTCAGTTATTCCTCTGCCTCATTTAGTGATAATGGTACGTGTAATAAGTGTAGCATGTTGGTTTTGGAGGCGAGGCTTAGCGAGTTAGAAGCCCGGCTCCGCACCATCCAAAGTCCTAGTTATGCTTCCGTAGCTAGCCAGCCCCTAGCCGGTGCGAGCCGACCTAGCGTAGCTCCTGCTAGACGTCCCCCGGCAACTCCCGAGCAGCCGGGAGAGTGGGTGACTGTCCGAAGGAAGCGTAGTTTTAAACAGCCCACGGCTCACCACCGACCCCTTCACGTTTCTAACAAGTTTTCCCCACTCAGCGACACACCCGCTGAGAGGCCAACCCTGGTTATTGGCAGCTCTATTCTTCGAAACGTGAAATTAGCGACACCGGCAACCATAGTCAAATGCATTCCGGGGGCCAGAGCGGGCGACGTTGAATCCTATTTGAAACTGCTGGCTAAAGATAAGCGTAAATATGGGACTATTGTTATTCACGCTGGCGGTAATGACACCCGGTTACGCCAATCGGAGGTCACAAAAATTAACGTGGAATCGGTGTGTGCTTATGCTAAAACAATGTCGGACTCTGTAGTTTTCTTTGGTCCCCTCCCTAGCTTGGCCTCTGATGACATGTTTAGTCGCATGTCATCCTTCCACCGCTGGCTGTCGAGGTGGTGTCCAGTTAATGATGTGGGCTTCATCGATAATTGGAGCAGTTTCTGGGGAAAACCTGGTTTGATGAGGAGAGACTGCATCCATCCTACTTTGGAAGGAGCAGCTCTCATTTCTAGAAACATGGCCAAGTTTATTAGTCGACCTAACCCATGACAACCCAGGGTTGAGACCAGGAGACAGAGTTGTAGTTTAACACACTTCTCTGTGCTTCCATTAAAGCAGTCACCCACCCAGAACCCCATAGAAACGGTGTCTGTCCCACGACCACTGAAATCAGTTAAATCCATAGTAAACAAAAGGGGAGTTGAACAAAATAACTTAATAAAAATTAAATCCACTGCTGAAATAGTTAATCAGGACAGGAGAATTAAATGTGGACTTTTAAATATCAGGTCATTATCATCTAAAGCTCTACTAGTAAATGAATTAATATCTGATAACCAGGTTGATTTATTTTGTCTTACTGAAACCTGGTTGTGTCAGGATGATTATGTCAGCCTGAATGAATCCACTCCTCCTAGTCATATTAATACTCATATTCCTAGAGATACAGGCCGTGGAGGAGGAGTTGCAGCCATTTTTGATTCTAGTCTATCGATCAAACCTAAACCTAAATTAAACTATACGTCTTTTGAAAGCCTGGTTCTCAGTCTTTCTCATCTTAAATGGAAAACAGAGAAACCAGTTTTGTTTGTTATAGTGTATCGTGCTCCAGGTCCATATTCTGAATTTCTATCTGAGTTCTCTGAGTTTTTATCAACTTTAGTCCTGAGAACTGATAAAGTAATTATTGTAGGTGACTTTAATATTCATGTGGACGTTGACAGTGACAGCCTTGGTACTGCTTTTATCTCGCTGTTAGATTCAATTGGCTTCTGTCAGAATGTTCAGGAACCAACTCACTGTTTTAACCATACCCTCGACCTGGTCCTGACCTACGGCATTGAAGTAGAACATTTATCAGTCCACCAACAGAATTCCTTCCTATCAGACCATTACTTGTTAACCTTTGAATTTTTTCTTCTGGACTACACTCCATCAGGTAAATCCATGTACACTAGATGTTTATCTGAAAGTGCTGTAGCCAAGTTTAAGGATATAATTCCATTAGCTTTTAATTCAATGCCTAATATCAATATACTTGAGGGCTCAGGCTTCAGTCCTACTCAAATTGATAATCTGGTAGATTGTGCTGCAGACTCTCTGCGAGCATCTCTAGACTCTGTTGCTCCTCTAAAAAAGAAGATAGTAAAGCATAGAAAGCTGGCTCCATGGTATAACCCTCACACCCGCAGTTTAAAGCAAGCAGCAAGAAGATTTGAAAGGAAGTGGCGTTTAACCGGTCTGCAAGCGTCTCGCCTGGACTGGCATGATAGTTTGAAAGCTTATAGGAAGGCTCTCCGTAAGGCCAGAGCAGCTTATTATTCATCATTAATAGAGGAAAATAAAAACAACCCCAGGTTTCTTTTCAGCACTGTAGCCAGGCTGACAGAGAGCCACAGCTCTATTAAACCATCTATTCCCATAACCCTCGGTAGTAGTGACTTCATGAGCTTCTTTAATGAGAAGATTATAACTATTAGGGAGAAAATCAGACACACTGTGCCTTTGACTGAAACTGCTTTGTCTTTAAACACAGGAAGCATAGGACTCATTGAAGAACTTGATGTATACTTGGACTGCTTTTCTCCCATAGACCTCCACAAACTGACTTCATTGATTTCCTCATCTAAGCCTTCTACCTGTCTCTTAGATCCCATCCCAACTTCACTGCTTAAAGAAGCTTTACCATTACTGAGCACCTCTTCACTGAACATGATCAACTTATCTTTGCTGTCAGGCTATGTACCTCAGTCATTTAAAGTAGCCGTAATCAAACCTCTTCTGAAGAAGCCCGGTCTTGATCCAGAGGTTTTAGCCAACTATAGACCAATATCCAACCTTCCTTTTCTTTCTAAGATCCTTGAGAAAGCAGTGTGCAGTCAGCTGTGTGACTTCCTCCAGAACAATAATCTATTTGAGGACTTTCAGTCAGGATTTAGAAAATATCATAGCACCGAGACCGCTCTGGTGAAAATTACTAATGACCTGCTAATTGCATCAGACCATGGACTCGTCTCAGTGCTTGTCTTGTTAGATCTTAGCGCTGCTTTTGATACTATTGACCACCATATCCTGTTGCAGAGATTAGAACATTTAACTGGCATCAGAGGAACTGCTTTAAGCTGGTTCAAATCCTACTTATCGGATCGATCACAGTTTGTTCACATTAATGATGAGTCCTCCATGCAGTCCATAGTCAGTTATGGAGTTCCTCAAGGCTCTGTGCTTGGGCCTATTCTATTTACTTTATATATGCTTCCTTGAGGCAATGTTATCAGGAAACACTCCATAAACTTTCACTGCTATGCAGATGATACTCAGCTATATTTGTCATTTAAGTCAGACGAATCCAGCCAGTTAGCTAAACTCCAAACATGTCTTCAGGATATAAAAACTTGGATGACGCACAATTTCTTGTTGTTAAACTCAGATAAAACTGAGGTTATTCTAATTGGCCCTGAAAATCTCAGAAATAACCTATCTAATGACTTATTTACTCTAGGTGGCTTTGTACCAGCCTCGAACACCACTGTAAGGAATCTAGGGGTAATTTTTGACCAAGATATGTCCTTCAACGTCCACATGAAACAAACAGCTAGAACAGCTTTTTTCATCTGCGCAACATTGCAAAAATAAGGCATATTCTCTCCCAAAACGATGCAGAAAAATTAGTCCATGCATTTGTAACTTCCAGGCTGGACTATTGTAACTCGTTATTATCAGGCTGCCCTAATAAGTCTATCAGGACTCTCCAGCTGGTCCAGAACGCTGCAGCACGTGTTCTGACCAGAACCAGGAAAAGAGACCATATTTCTCCGGTGTTAGCCTCTCTGCACTGGCTCCCTGTAAAATCTAGAATAGAATTTAAAATCCTCCTCCTCACCTACAAGGCACTGAATGGTCAGGCACCATCTTATCTTAAAGAGCTAATAGTGCCTTATAATCCTGCTAGAACTCTACGCTCTCAGAATGCAGGACTACTAGCGGTTCCTAGGGTTTATAAAAGTAGAGTGGGAGCTAGAGCTTTCAGTTATCAAGCTCCTCTTCTGTGGAACCAACTCCCTCTTTCAGTCCGGGAGGCAGACACCATCCCCTTATTCAAGAGTAGGCTTAAGACTTTCCTTTTTGATAGTGCTTATAGTTAGGACTGATCCAAGGTTGACTCAGGCTGCCTTGGATCAATCCTTAGTTATGCTGCTATAGGTCTAGACTGCTGGGGACTTCCTCTGACACACTGAGCTTCTCTTCTTCTTCATTTCGATGCCTCCATTAAGTCATTTTACTAACTCATCTTCTTCCCCGGAGCCCCTGTGCTCCCAGCTCCCAGGTGTCCGTGAGCTGAGGCTACTTGTTGAGAAGGAGGTGGTGTCATCCAGGCTTCGTCTGTCCTGATGGTGGTGAGATGGAGAAGAGGCGATGCTGCTCAGGTTGTATCTTTTAGGGTAGTGGAGAAGAGGATGTGTTTACTCTTCCTCCCTTTAAGACATGCTGCTGATTATTTTTGTGCCTCGTAGTCCCTGTGCGTTCTCATCTCACAGGTATCCATGGATCCAGTCTACCTGGTGGAGTAGTGGTTGTGCAGACCAGTCAGGCTTCATCTTCTGGTTCTGAGTGACGTGGTGGTGATGAGGTCATCCTGCGGAGGTTTCTCCTGTTTGGTGTGGTGGAGTGGAAGATGTGCTGCCCAGGCTTCTTCTGGTTGGCGTGGTGGAGAGGACGACATGCTTCTCATCCTTTGCTGATAGCTTGATGATGCTCTTCATCCCCTTGGACACTCTCATATAATTCTATATATACACACTGTATATTAGCTGTTGTTGTATTGATTTGGACATTTCCACACAATTTTGTATGTTAGTGTTAATGTGTTTTCATTGTTGTTATTCTGTACACATGGCATCTATTGCACGTCTGTCCATCCTGGAAGAGGGATCCCTCCTCTGTTGCTCTTCCTGAGGTTTCTTCCGTTTCTTTTTCCCTGTTAAAAGGTTTTTTTTGGGGGGAGTTTTTACTTAGTCGATGCGAGGGTCATTTGTAAAGGACAGAGGGTGTCATATCCTGTGCAGATTGTAAAGCCCAATGAGGCAAATTCATAATTTGTGATATTGGGCTATACAAATAAAGTTGACTTGACTTGACTTGACTTGTGCTCATGCTTTTGACACAGCAACAAAGCGTCTCCACTCTGAGCAACTGTTGGTGCATTTTGATGACACAAAACCCCTCTGCCTGTCCTGTGATGCACCCCGTATGGTGTGGGAGCGGTGTTATCCCACCGGCTCAAAGATAGCACAGACAGACCCATAGGATACATGTCACGGTCTTTGTCATCAGCAGAATGGGGGTACTCTCAGCTGGAAAAGGAGGCTCTGGCGATAATATTCAGCTTAAAAAAATTCCACCAGTACTTGTTTGGAAAACATTGCACCATAGTCACAGATCACAAACCACTGCTGCGTCTTTTGGGGGAGCACAAGGGCATCCCACAACAGGCGGCTGCCAGAATGCAAAGATGGGCATTGATACTCGCTGCCTGTGAATACACCTTGGAATATGAGGAGGGCTCAAAACATGGAAATGCTGATGCGTTGAGCAGACTTCCTCTGCCGAGCATTCCCAGAGCCACTCCTCGGGAGGGGGAGGTGGTGATGCTTATGGAACACATGAATGGTACACCCCTGCAGGTCAAGCAGATCCACGACTGGACCCGGAGAGACAGTATACTGTCAAGAATACAGCAGTGGTTGATGCAAGGCTCTTGGCCTACAACATGCACAGATCCAGAGCTACAGCCCTACATAAGACGACAGCATGAACTGAGCATGGAGTGGAATGGGGGAGTAGGGTGGTAATACCACCTCAAGGAAGACAGACTATGATTGAAGAACTACATGAGGCCCATCCAGGAGCCTCAAGGATGAAAACATTAGCTCGCAGCTATGTGTGGTGGCCGAACATGGACGCTGACCTGGAGGCAGCAGTGCGTAGATGTCACATTTGTCAGTCCAACCAAGCCTCCCCAGCTGCAGCACCATTACATCCGTGGGAGTGGCCCACCCAGCCATGGATGAGACTGCACCTGGATTTTTGTGGGCCAGTGTCAGGAAAAATGTTTCTGATTGTCATTGATGGCTACTCTAAGTGGATTGAGGCCCACCCAATGCAGGCCATAACATCTGCTGCTACCGTTGAGAAGTTACAAAGCATCTTTGCCACCCATGGAATACCGGCCGTTGGTCAGTGACAATGGGCCAAGTCTGGTCAGTGCTGAATTCAAACACTTCCTTACAAAGAATGACATAACACATGTAACCACAGCACCCTATCACCCATCTTCAAATAGCTATGCAGAGCGTGCAGTATGGGTGTTCAAGGAAGGAATCAAGAAGATGGGGGAGGGGAGTGTGGAGACAAAGGTATCCAGATTCCTGTTTAAGTATCGATCAACCCCTCAGACCACAACTGGGGCCACACCAGTTGAGCTTCTCATGAACAGGAGAATAAGGACTCAGCTGAATTTTTGTTCACCCTTCACTTGGAGACAAAGTGGGACAGAAACAAGCCACACAGAAAGAATATCATGATAAGCATGCCCGGGAACGAGTATTCACAGAATCGGACCAAGTTTATGTGAGAGGATACTCGGGTCAGAAGTGGATTCCTGCAACGCTCATCGAGAGGACAGGGCCAGTTTCATGGAGGGTGAAAACACAGGACGGAAAGGTGGCAAGACAACATCAGGACCAGATCCGTTTTGTAAGACTTTTGAAGTGGATATTTGGCGACTGTGTAAGCTCCTAAACTGCTCAGGAAGTCTTGATAGGCAACACATGAACATCAGAGCAGCCACAGTGAACAATGAGGGGGCTTGTTGGAGTTTATTAGTGGATATCAGTCAAACATCGGATGTTTTTAATTCAAAAGCTGCATCGTCACTCACAGACAGACAGAGTGCGGACCAACCACTGAGAAGCATCAAATCGTCTGTTAGAGGTCTGCAGAAACTCAGAGGCTCCATAGCCTCCACTGAGAAGAGACACAGAAGTAGAAAGTTGTCTGGTTGTTTCTGCTTCCTGCCACTAATGGATCAACTGACCATTTGCACTGGTAACTGTACTTCGATCAACTGCCTAAAATGCATCGCTGGAGACAATCAGAGTCATTCTGCACTGCAGATGGGTTAACTACATTAAAGTTTTTGATCACATTAATTATGATGATTGATTATCCCTAGTCGTAATGCCCTTATTAGAATGATGACTAGGGATGATTGCACAAGGTTCCATATGTGAGAAGGAGGAGTGTTGTGTTGTCTGCAGCACCTGGCAACCTTAGTATATGCACACAGAAGGAACAAAGGGGAGGTGACATGAAGGTAACGTGAGAAATGGTTACAAACTGGCTACCCATGGGAAATATATATTGGCTCATCTGTTGTTCAAGCGCATCTCTTGAGATCAATTTGAGCTTCTCATATTTGTATCATTCTGTGATCATTTGTTTCTGAGATACTGCTCCTAAGGGTCCCTTAGGAGCAAGAGAGCTAAAGCTAAAGCGAAAAGACATCACTCAGACAAAAGGATGTTGAGTTGAGGTAACCATTTGAGCAATACTTCAGAAGTGGGATAAACAGCAGGGGTCTCATAATTGTCTGCCCCTGATCTCAAATATGTCTTGTTATTTTGAAGGATAAAGAGAATAGCATGAGACAGCTTTGAGAAGTATGAGCCCTAAAAGAGATCTTATCATTGTCACTTCCATGTCTTGATTATTTCTAATAAATGTCTAACTAAAGCTATATATGAGAATGATAGCAGAGCCGTATTTGAGAAATATGAGAACAAATTGAGAATATAATTAAAAGATTAATTATCTTTAGTAATTAGAATTAACTGTAAAAACAATAGTCAATATTGAAAAGTTTAACACTTTTAATTTGGTAACAGCACAAATGCAGTATAATGGTGTATCGGTACACCAATCGTATTTGAGTAACAGCATTTACACTTTTTTAAAATTAAATATTAAAATACAAAAATATAAAACTTAAGATACAAAAATAAAATTAATTAATTAAAAAATAAAAATAAAGTAAAAACAAAAATAAAAATTCTGTCATCTTCCACTTGTTGTTAAGAAGTAAAATTTCTGCAGTAATCACAGACAAAACCAAACAAACATATCCCCAAAAAATTTCAAAATCCTCCGAGCAGCGGGATGCAAAATTATGTTTTTGAGGATACTTTTATTCGGTTTTGGCCATGGTTACCGTAGAAACCCATTGTTTGGAAAAAGTTCTGTAGCCTAGTTAATGTCGATAAAAAACAACACCTGACTTCTTCTCAGTAAGGGGTGAGTAGATTAAGTAAAACAAAAATACATTACAAAATTGGAACCGTGCCATTTACAACCACAGATCCATTTTAGAACGGTGTGAAAGCTGTCTTTATAAAACTGGAATAAGTGCCATGTGAACTGTGGTGCATTCTATAAAGCAGTCCAACCTACATACAGATAATGAACGCTTCCAGATTGAAAACAGTGAACACACTGACCAGCACTGCTGAGGTATGTGGAACAATCACACTTTGGTATGAATCCATCCATCCATCCATTATCTACCGCTTATCCTCTCATAGGGTCACAGGGGGGCTGGAGCCTATCCCAGCTGTCTTAGGGCGGAAGGCAGGCTACACCATGGACAAGTCTCCAGTTCATCATAGGACACATCGAAACAGACAACCACTCACACTCACATTCACACCTACGGTCAATTTAAATTACCCAATTAACCTAATCCCCATGCATGTTTTTGGATGGTGGGAGGAAGCCGGAGTACCTGAGAGAACCCACGCAGACACGGGGAGAACATGCAAACTCCACATAGAAAAGCCCCGGGCCGGGACTCGAACCCGGTACCTTCTTGCTGTGAGGCGACAGTGCTAACCACTACTTGGTATGATTCAAGCACATGAAATGTGAAAAGGACCTGAGAACATACTACCGGGTAACTCACAGACTCAGAGACACAGAGTCAACTTGGCACCTCTGGTACATGAAAATGAAAAAGAAAAAACAGAGTGAGAGAGAAAGCAGTCCACATATTGTAGGCTATAGCAGTGGCCTACTCCTTAGAAGCTGCTCTGGCCTTATATTTGTTGACAAAGGCTTTCTTGAGCTTGGCCTTGTAGCATAAAGAGCAGATTAGTCAATCATTAATTAATATCAAATTATGTATTTAATATCTTTAAGTTATTGATCATACACCAAAAATTACCTTTAATAGTAGAAATTATCAGGGTGCCACCCAGTTTTGCTAAAACAGGGAAAACTTGTGAATTTGACTTGTGAATTAATAGAGTCTCTTAATCTCAGGGTGCTACGGAGTTCTTGACCGAGTGTACAGTGATTCAATTACTTTATATACACACAAATCAAATAACCAAGTTCTTTATAAACGAGAAGTTTATTTGACAAACTATAACTAGACTACTGCTGTAAGAGAAAATAACTAATAATAAATGATTAATTTAACAACTAAATGACCAGGCTACTGGCAGAAAGTAATAAAATAGAAAACTAAAATAAAGGAATACTGAAGGTAGATATGACATTGACTCACTGTGACGAAAATGAATGAATGATTTAACAAAAGGAAAGTTCAAGAGATTGATATCTGATTAATTAATTCAATGTGACCAGTTAGATTCAGTCGTGGTTATCTAGACCAAATTAAAGATTAGGCTGTTGTTAATTAAATTTGGTTTAGGTTTGGTGGCGTTCAGCAGTTGAGAGTTTGAGAAGCATCAGAGAAGACTGTGAGTAATTTACTATTCAGAATTGGTTTAGCATTTTACTGAAATCTTATTGAGTATTATTAAGTTTGCTAGATTAAGCTCTGGACATCTTTGGTCGTCTCTGGAAAGCACTGGACATCTTTGGACATCTCTGTCTCAGTCTCTCTCTCTGTCTCTCTCTTTTCTTTACAGCATAGTCTCTGTGCCCTTGCTTAAATACCCCCCACCCCCCTTTGTTGATGGGGAGGTCGGCTGGATTCACACCAACTTCTTTCCAGTTTCTTCATTAAGGCTGGAGTTATTTTCTGCAGCAGAGGAGCTGGTTCACATTTAGTTTAGGTAGATGAGCAGAGCAGAGAGGAGAGATAGTTTAGAGGCAGGATTCAGTCTTTTATGGCACTTTTCCACTACACAGTAACGGCACGGCATGGCCCAGTTTTGTTGCTTTTTCATAACAACTGAGTACCTCCTCGGCGTGGGTGGGGTCATCATATGGCAGCGCGAAACTGCTGTAACTTCATTTGCATGCAACACAGACAACCGGGAAGAAGAACAACAACAACACAAACAATGAAGGACAAGGAAGTGATCATGTATTTGTTGCTCACTCTGTGACTTTTTGTCCGGCACAAAGTGAAAGGAAAGAGACAGAGAAGACTCCAGGGAGTGTAAAAATAGCAAAGCAGTTGCCGGTTTTAAAAATGGAAGAGTTGAGTTGTTTTTGGCTTTTACAGTCCAATCAGACGTCCCACTTCCATTGACGGCACTCGTTGGCCAATCAGTGGAAGGCAGTCGGCTGAGGTCGCGTTTTAGTATCACTTCGGCTTGCTTGGAGCCAGGGCTGAGGAGGAAGGAAAAAAGTACCTAGTACCAGGTACCAAGTACTAGTGGAAAAGCGCCACAACCATGTAGAGCCGTGCCGTACCGCACCTGTGGATAAGTGCCATTAGTCATCTCTGGAGCATGCTGAAGGTTCTGGAGAGGCTGTTCCATGGCATGAGACGCTAGGCCCTGAGACAGCATGTCTTTGTCAATGGGTCGTGGCTTCCTCTCCCCCCTTTCTGGGCCAGGGAGGGAGAGAGAGAGATCAGGCGTGAAGTTGCAGGAGGGCAAACTTGACTGACTGCAGGACTGAAGAGTGGCAAGAGCGCTCAGACCAACTGAGGCTGTTTTATGGTCTTTGTTGAAGGTCCAGTGGGGGTGTGACCACTGGTCCCTCCCCATCCAACAAGTTAGCTGAAATTATATTCTTTTAACTTATTTAATGTTAATATTGCTGTGTCTTTATTAAAATTTCTCTATTTGAAAGTTCCCTCTCTCAGCTGTAAAACGAAACCAAACCACCTATAGTAGGGAACCACAGAACAAAACTTGACCAATTGAATTGAAATTAATCAACATATTAAACAACACAGATGAACCATGATATCATAACATAGGAAGGTGTACTACAACAGGCAAATCTACGTATGATTGTGTCTGTGGACTTAATCCACAACCAGTCCCACATGTCACATTTAGTCCTCCAGAAGGAGGAAAAGGAAGAGGATCTATGTGGAGACTGACCTCTGACATTGTAACAGTGATACGTAAGTGGCAGTAGCTGAGGAATTAAAGCATAGTTGACTATTAAAATCTT
>CM056552.1:30714390-30731546 GCA_029721515.1 Synanceia verrucosa
GAGTAAATATTGTGTCTTACAGTGTGCATATATTGAGCCTACAATCTGTCCCTCAGCTACTTTAAGCACTACAGTCAATGTTTTCAGTCCTGCTCTCTGTGCTGAGGGTGAAGTCTGTAGTTCAGAGGTCACAGTCACATACAGTAGACATTTCCTCTTTGGTACTTAAATACAGCATATCCTGTCTGTAGTCCATTTTATGGGTGCCATAAACAACAACCATCAGTAAATACAGTTCTTGTGTCTGGATGATTAAGGGGCTCATTCTGTAAATCAGCTCTCAGTTTAATGTTAGGCTATGTGTTGTCAGTACAGTCAGTGACTGATATCTGACTATGTGTTCTGTTTTTGTGATGGCTTTTGCTTCTTCAGCATGTCGTGTGCATGGTGGTTATCTGTTTTCTACAGTGTCTGATTTGAATTGTAGTACATCAGTACCTGCCTTCCTCCCCCCTTTTTCCTGCAGCCCTTTTTCAGAAACATCCGAATGGAATGGTGCTGAATAATCGAGTGTATCTGTACTGTTGACCTCTGAATGTGAATGAGAACACACCTCTAATCTCAGGTTTGAGTGGGAGACAGAAAAAGGCTTTTGCTTGTTATCACATTATCAAGGTCAGTTATTCATTATAATTAATTAAAAACATACATCCAGCGATTTAGACCTAAGTAGAGCACATAAAGTCAGAGCAATGTTTAACATACCATCATAGAATTACATTCAATTTAACATTTCCCCTTTTGACATGGTTTCTTCATATCAATCAACAGAAGTAGGAAATGTAAATCCTGCATTGTGCAGCATCCATCAGGCTGTAACCAACTTTGCAGACCCCCCCAAACTGCAAGTGACCACCTCCTTTTAGGGTACCGCACAACCAGGTGGGAGACAGTGTGGTGTCCCCCTTTTGGAGAGCTAAATCACAGGTGTAAGCAGTTCTTCATTGCATGTTCAGTAGCATCCTGTATGTCAGTGACTATGTGTAAGCTGGTCTTCATTGCAAGTATCAGCAGCAAACTATTCTTCATTGCACAGGCATGTGGAAAATGATAACAATGCAATAGTGATTGATTTCATTTAATATAGACAGAAGCTAAACCTTTTATTTATTTATTCATTAGCTCAACTGATAGCATATCAGGGGCCTTAAGTTTGAGCAATCAGAGGCATATGTGCTGGCAAATGCTGACCTGTGGTTCCTGTTTCTGGCGTCTAGTTTTGCTCGCAATTGGGCCTGAAGTTGGGCCATCAAATCTATTAATAGATGGTTATCGTTCTCACTAGGCGGAGGGAAAAATGAGTGTTTGATCACGAGAAAGAGAAGGATGGCTAGGTGTGGAGTGTGTTATCTTGTGTTCATGGCTATGTGAATGGAAATGTGGAAAATGTGTAAGTTAACCCTTCTCTCATACCATTAGTTTGGTTAGGGTCTAAGTTATTCTTCCCTTGTATAGAAGTCTGAATTTGACTGATTTCTTATGAGGGTCTAGAATTTAGTTTAAAAGTCTGACACTTGTGTGGCTTCCCTTTCTGTATTTTTTTTAATCTTTCTCTTGTGCATTCTGTCTCTCCCTCTGTATCTGTGTTCGTCAGAGTCGTCTGTCTGAGTCTTGTATCAACTAGTATTCAAACTCTCTCAAAGTTAGCAAAAACATCATCCCCTAGGAATCAACTATATATATATATTTAGAATTCTGTTTCAATTTATCCACTTATTTCCTGTTTTTCTTGTAGTATTTTGGATTAGTACCTCCTAAATACACACAAAACTACTCCTTCTCACAAATTTTGGAACACCTGCTCGCTGGTAATTGCCACCAATTTATGGACTTACTTGAAGTTGTACATAAGAAACACTATACACGCACACAATTTCAAGCGTATGGGACGCAATCACCCATATTAGGAGACCCTGGTCAGTAAGCTTCTGCAGAAAGTCCTGGTGACCTATACTCAAGTCCCAACCCAGTCTACACTAACAATTTTAATACACCTCCGATAATAACCAGAAACCACCCCAAAGGTAATACTCACACTCAGTCTTCAGAGTTTTGTTTCACCCGACCTCCTTTTCTTTTTAACTCTTGAAGAAAGACCCAGCCCACACAATTTAAAAACCAACCACGTGTGTTTTAGTTCTCTTTTTCTTCTTTTCTGCGCCCAGTATTCTGAGGTAGGGACTTCAACCTCCATTTCTCCATTCTCTTATTTCTCTGTTCTCTTTTACCCATTAATATAGTATTTATTGACTCACTTTAGACTAAACATCACCTACACCAGACATACGTTTTAGTTGCCATAATCAATATGCACAATTCTATTGAAAAGGTTTACGTGCTTTACCTTTTTGAACTTTTCAGGCTTTCTGTGATATCTGGGTAGATGAGGGTAACGTTGTGATACTCCGGACTCCTTTAACTTTTTGAGAAAAACACATATGAGTCATATGAGTTCCTGCCGACAAGCAATACCGTCATAGTGATAAACGAACATGCTGTATGTTTTAATGTAGGCAGAGTCCACAAGTCTATCAGGCCTGATGATGAGGAAAAGGCATACTGCACACACACTGTTCTCTGTGAAAACTAAACAAGATAACTTCTAGCGACATCATCATGAATTCAGACATAACAGCTTCTGACACATTCTGCTAAATTTCCATCACAATTACCTTTTTGGTAAGTACATTAGATAGCCATTTCAACACACATGGAATTATGGTACAGAGTAAAAATACAATAATTAAAAATGGGATAATAATTCTTAGTAACCATGATGACCACTCTTGGCCCCAGCCCCAGTAGAATCACAAAAAAGAGAAGATAATAAATAAGATGAAATGATACGTTATACAATGCACAGTATGAAAGAATAAAGAAAGGTGCATGGTCAGTGTGATGTTGCACATTTTAAATAGTCCCATATATTGCAACAGTAGGCAGTTATGAGGTAGTCTGGGGGGGTCAGTGCATGTTTGAGTTGATGGTAGTGATGGCACCCGGAAAGAAACTGTTTTTGAGTCTGTTGGCTTTGGTTCTGATGCACCTGTAATTGCCTTCCTGAGGGCAACAGGTGAAACAGGTGGATGAGCCAGGGTGGGAATCTGTCGCTTGATGATGTTTTTGCCCTTTTAAGGCAGTGGAGGTGTGCAATGTCCTGCATCAGGGAGGGAAGGGCAGCCGAAGTGAGATTTTCTGTGCAGGTCTTAACAACCCTCTGAAGCCCCTCTCCTGCATACTGCCATTGCGTGCAGCTGCCGTACCACACTGTGATGCAGTAGGTCAACCCGGAGGCTCTCAATGGACGAGCGATAGAAGGTCAGCAGCAGGGTGGGGTCCAAGTTGTGTTTCTTGAGGACCCTCGGGAGGTGTGGCACCTGCTTTCTGGGATGATTTGCCCTTGGTGTTGTCTGTCCCAGGAGATGTTTGAGAGGAGATGAGGACGGCGAGGAACCGAGGAAGGTGTGGACTCCTCTCCACACACTGCCGCTGATGTAGAGGGGGCAAGTTTGGTGCTGAGCCTCCCTAAGAGTTGTGGCAATGATCTCCTTCGTTTTCTTTGGTGTTCAGAGGCCAGGTTGTTTTCTGAACACTTTCAGGCTGCCAACTTCAGGACCTCCCCTCTGGGGGCTGTCTCGTCTCCTGCTGAGATGGGTCACTACCCAACTGTTGTGTCAAGGCGAACTTCACACGATGAGGAGTTTGCTGTTGTGGGCGGGATCGGCAATCATGGGTGTAGAGACAGTACAGGAGGGGGCTCAGCACACACACGGCCCTGTGCAGGGAGCCAAGTTGCTGCCAGTGTCCCGCAAGTGGAGGGGGAGAGGTGTGGAGGCCGAGAGTCTCACAGTCTGGGGCTGGTTGGTAAGGAAGTCCTTTATCCAGGCACATGTAGATTGAGGAGGAGGCCGAGAGTGTCAAGTTTGCAATGACCAGAATGTCTCAGGAATGATTGTATTAAAGGCAGAGCTGAAGTCCACGAAGAGCATTCGGACATAGCTCTGTTGCTGCAACCAGATGTGACAGTGCGGAGTGAAGAGAGCTACCAGCGATGGCATCTTCAGTGGATCTGCTTTGCCACGATATGCAAACTGGTAGGTGTCAAGTCTGGGGGAGAATAGTCCCGAACCCGTGTGCTGGAGGACCGGTCTTCCTGAGCACTTCATGATTATTGGAGAGTGAGGAGCCACAGGACAGTACAATCATTTGAGCTCGTGGTGGGTGACTCCTTAGGTACCGTGATGATTGTAAGGAAGCTTTTCAGACAAAGCGGGATGACTGCCTGGGCCAGGGAGAGGCTGAAGATTCTGGTGAAGATGAGGGTGAGCTGGAGGCTACTTTAAGTTAACTTTTACCAGAAACACCATCCGGGCCAGCAGCCTTCTTAGGGTTCACTGTCAGGAGCAATCTGCCTGACTTCATGCTCAAAGATTGCGAGTTTAGTGGTGCAGGAGCTGGGTGGGGGTGGGGGCAGGGCAGGGGCTGCTGAGTGTTGCTGCTGTGGTGTTTCAAGCGTAGCAAAGAAGCAGCTTAGCTCCTCAGCCAGCGGTGCACTCAGGTCTTCTGTTGTTGTAGTGCCGCCCCTGGAGTTTGTGATGTCATGAATGCCCTGATACACCGCCCGTGTGTTGTTGCTGGACAGGTGGGACTCTATGCTCTTCATATGGTCCGCTTTGGCTTTTTTAATTCCTCTTTTCAGATCCGCCCGAGCAGTCCTGTAAAGGTCTCTGTCACCCGATCTGAAGGCAGCATCACGGACTCTGAGGAGTGTGTGGACCTTGCTGGTTAACCAGAGTTTCCGATTTGGGAAGACCCGGATGGTTTTTTCCACAGTCACATTTCCAATACAGAACTTGATGTAGTCCGTAGTACTGTTCCTGTGAAAGTTTCCAGCTTCCGGTGTTCAAATAGGTTCCAGTCTGTCTCAGTGAAGCAGTCCTGTAGTTGATAAAGTGCGTTGTCAGGCCAGATTGTAACAGTCTTTATGGTGGGCCTGGCACTGCGTCTGAGGGAGGTGTAGGCTGGGGAGAGCAGGAGGGAAAGATGGTCTGACTGGCCGAGTTGGGGGAGGGGTATGGCTCTGTATGCGTGCTTAATGTTGGAATAGACATCCATGAGCTCTCTGTGGTTTGACATGCTGGTAAAACGTCAGGAGTAAGGAGTCTTCAGGTTACCTATTAACTCCTGCACTTATGTGGACACCATCCGGATGGTCCCGCTGGTGTGCTGGGATCGTGGTTCAACAGGATGGAGAGTTTGTGTTTACACGTAAGGTGTAATATATAATGTCGCACGATCACTACTGTTAGCTCTCTCTGTAGAAAAAAAGGCGAGGTCGGGGGAACAATGCTTGTCTATCACAGTCCCGTTGATGCACCAGTTATTATGCACATACATACAGAGCCCCCCTCCTCTGCTCTTACCGGAGTCCTTTGTCCTGTCCCCGCGTAGCAAAGTGAGGCCCACTAGCTGCACACTAGCATCGGGAATGTCTGAGTGGAGCCAGGTTTCGGTGATAATCAGAATACAGCAATCACGAACATAGCGATTCCCGGCAAGCTGTAGTTCCAAGTCATCCGTTTTATGCAAGAGGAGAGCCGTGAGCCGCTGCGACCGTGCGATCTAAGCTAAGCTAAGAGCTAAGATAATATCAAGAGCGAGTCTGTGTTGGATAACAGCTGTTCTAATTGCAAACATTTCAGTGTTTACTAAAGAGAGAGCTTCTTTAGTTCGGTTTGCCAGAGAGGACCGACCAGGCCAGTCCTTTGATTTTGTTTCGAGCTGCAGCTGTTCCACCTCCTAGAAACAGAGACCAGCCAACACTGGCGTTGGGGGAAGTCCAGGGATCAGCCAAAACATAACCATCATATTCTGGGGGAGCACTGGTGATATCTCTGTTGTTATGGATTTTTTCTAAATTTAGGAGTCCCTAGGGTTGGCTAGTGTCCTTTTTTTACAGCAGTAAATCCTTAAACTGTCCCTCCAGAATGCAGGGTTGAAGCACGGCAGCCCAAGGGAAAACAGATGGCTAAAGGTCTCTAAGTTGACTAGCAACTACAAGGTCAGAGGAGTTCTGCCAGCGTGGGCCCTTTGATAAGGCCAATGGCTGCTCTCAGCAAGACAACAGGCACCACTGTTAGTTCAGAGTTTAGAATGAGCATGCCCTGAGTGTAACGCTAATCAAGAGTAACAAAGTAATATACTTGTACTTAACTGCGTGTATTTATAAGGCCGATCACCATAGGGAAAGGTAGGAATATGCGGCGGACTCTGGCAGTTGTATGGTTGTCCACGACAAAGCGCATATTCCTCCTGATATATCAGAATCATCAATAAATGTTACTTCTTTAATCAACCGCTGGAGGCTCCTGGCAATATCCATTCTTTTCCTCATTGATCACTCAATATTTTCCAATACAAGCTGGTGTCACGAACAGGATTTCAACAAAACAAAGACTGGTAAGTGCAATTTTTATGTCTTACCATGTCTGCGCGAATTTAACGAAATCAAAAAGAAATGTATGGAAAATGTTGGAAAGTCAATAGAGTGATTTTTATTGATAAAATAACTGCATAAAGAAGAGCAGAGTAATCAAGGGTGTGTAGTTTGTGTGGTATTATGTGGTGTTTTTCTTTTCTGCCATTGCATTTTGATGCCAGGCCGGGGGTGAGCTAGCTTTAGTTGTGCTTGACACAGGTAGACTCCACGTGGAGGCTTCTGAACCAGAGGGAAGACGCTTCCTCGGGGTAGGGCCCTGGAGGCCATTTTCGCCAAGCCAAGAACGGGGGCTTGGCTGCTCAGGGCCCCTGTGCGGACGCCCTGTGGATGTTGTCCCTGGGGGTCATAAGACTGCTATGAGTTACTAGCGGTGCTGACAGAGTTGCTGTCAGCGGGTGTGTATTAAGACTGCTATGAGTTACTAGCAGTACTGACAGAGTTGCTGTCAGTGGGTGTTAATTCTGAAGCTGTTATTGAGTTGCATAACAGTGCTGGCAGAGTTGCTGCCAGTGTGATTTCTGACCACTGCTGCTGGAAATTCTAATTGGAGACCTTTGGGGCAGAAGTAACATCCATATTGAAGACTTTTCGTTGTCTGTCAGTTTGTCTCAGTGTAAACTAACACAATGGGTAATGAATCGTCCAAAGCTCTGAGTAGTGGTGGATCGAAAGCTAATGTGATTTAATTCTCCAAATAGCAGAAGGAGAGGTTAACCTGTCATTGAAGTCATGTGGTAATACATATTTTTGCACACATACCGTACATCTGAGCAAATAAAACGTTTATACATGATATGAGACCTTGCATGCGTGTGTGGTCACAGTCAGCTAGACGGAGGGCATCATGGTCGCAGGGTCACTTCACTGTAAGAAATTATTCTGTGCTCATGTAGATTTGAATTAATGTATTAGGTAAAATACATTCAATATGATTGTGTTTTTGATTTTGGAGATAACTATTTAAACAATTTCAATTAAAAATGCACCACGAGATAGTTAATAATAAAAATAAAACATAAGGATTATATTTATAAAATCTCAAATAGAGAGAACATTGAGTTTACTTGAAATTAATATAAAGAGGCAGATTTTAATTGGAAGGGGGCTTAAAAATGATGCCCACAATTCCCATCATGCTCCTGCCCCATATTACAGCATTTATGTTACTTTGTTAAGCTAGCTGATTGACCTTTGTAAATGCAGATATTACTTTGTGTTTTAATGCGCCTGTTTTAAACATGGCAGTTTATGGAGTTCATTGTCATGTTTTTGCTCTTTACAGTTCCACCATCGGTGGTGTGGCTGTAACGCTTCTTGACTTCAGCTCTATGAATACAGTTCATGCTTTGATGCTTTCTTCTGGTTTGAAAATGAGAATTGTGGTTGCAGCATACACAGATGTGCAACAATGTGTGTGAAGCTAACAAAATTCAATAGTTAATCAAATTCTTATTTCAGTATTTCTTCTTCTGTAATTTTCTGGGCCACAGGCTGCTTATTCATCAAAAGTGAGTTGAATTATTAAGATTAAATTCAGTGCACTGATAAAATTCAAATTAGATGATTATTACACAATTATGTATCATTGATACATAGAATTAAATTAATTTTTATTAATATTATTTACACATTAGGGAGTTCATCTTTTAAAAATCTCAAAAAAAAACTCAATATTTTTGTTTAGGTTATAATTAATTCTGTACCATTGTCTATTTGAATCTACTCATATTACATGGATAACTATTAAGGGCCTCATTTGATTAATATTTACTTAATACCAAACCTTGTGAAACTTAATAAACAATATTGCTTGTAATCTGTCCCCTCATTAGATATGGTGTATCTTTTCATACAGTGTGAGGTTGGTGATGAGGATTTAAAAAAAGGTGACTGATTAGGGTGCGTTGCTTGCTGAAGTGAAACATCTTCTGATATATTTGGTTCATGGTGTTATATTTATATGATGTGCATGGACTGATAACAGTAAAGTTAACATTTTGAGTCCCACAACAGTCCAGTTTTAATTGTGCTATGTACAGTGTATGTGTAAAGGAATTAATGGTATTCTTTCTTAAATAGGTTAGAGTTATCCTTTTCCTGAATACGATAAATATATGTCACGCCCATGCACATGTCTCGGTGAAAAGAAATGCTGCTGGGCAAACCAATAATCCAAATTTCTTTCTAGCCTTTTCTCAGATGAAGGAACAGGACCTGCTTCAGTGGTTTGAGCAGGCAAGATATCTAAAAATGATCACAAAATGCAACAGTAATTTTTATAGCAAGTCAAGTCATTGAATGATCATATAGTACCTCAGCATAGTTAAGATAGAAGATGAGTAATGTAGGTACCATTAGGATAGGTTCACAGTATTGCTAAGCTTAATACTCACATGTTCATATTTACAGTTCATGCAAAGAATTTTTGGTTGCTGTGATCATTCCTCATGTTCATACTATCTATAAATCATCCCCCTGATGATGGGAATACATTAAAATTGTTTTAGTTATGGATGTATTTGTGGTCAGTATTTAGAGGAAAATAATCATAAAAATGATTACCTAAGCAGTAGCATGTGAGCATTGTTGAAGGACTTCAGAAATCATCACACTGATAATTTTCAAAAAATTAGAAAATGTGTGGTGGGTTGGGCAAATTTCCTTATCTCCAAAATGTCCTTCTTCCATGGCATGTTAGTGTAACGTCATCAAAAAAAAAAACTGTTCAGTTCTTAACAGTTACCACTCATTTTTGTTATTATAAGTGTTAGCTTTATTTTGAACATTTTCCTCATGACAATATGGAGAAGATGTGTGTTAACAAATGATTAATATCTTTTCATTCATTTCAGAATGCCCCATTCATCAAGGGGAAAATGCTTGATGAATGTAAGCAGATATTGTAATTGTCCCAGCAGAAGTAAGAGTGCTTTGATCAAAAAGAGAGTGTCAGTGTTTAGCCACATTGCCCTTTTTTTATCTGATATCACTTGGACTTCAGCTTGTATTTACTGTTCATTTTTTAAAGAAAATAATTTATTAATTTATAATAATTTTGAAATTATTATTTGGGCTGTGTCGAGGTGTTGGTACAGTGGCAACCTTGCTCTGGATGGTGTGTATGTTTTCTGAAGTTTACTGTACTGATGGTGATTGGGTTAGAGGAACTGAACTATCCATCCATCCATTATCTACCGCTTATCCTCTTTGGGTCGCGGGGGGGCTGGAGCCTAGGAACTGAACTAACAAAATATAAATATTTCTATCAACTTAAACTGCAGTATGATTGGCGACAGCAAAGTCTGTTTGTCAAGCAGTCTACAAAGGTGTCAAATACGGTATGGTCAGGGGAGCTGATGGTGGGCTCTTTGCTGGCGGGTTCATATATTAGATGGTTGTCGGTGGCGTAGCCGCTTTTTTTTTTTCTTCTTGTTTAGTTGGGTGTGTGGGTCGGCGCGTGCGGTCGCAGGTGGCCAGCAGGGGGGCGGCATGGCCGGTGGGGCGGAGCAGTGTTGGCATCGCGGTGGGCCGTGGTGCATCCGGGTGGTGCGGGATGTCGAGTTTTTCCAATCGCTGGGCCGGAGTTTTTTTTGGTCCTTGTGGCCTTCCGGTGGTTGCTCCCGTTCTGGCTGCTGCCCGGTGATGGCCTGCTGCGTGCGGGTCCCGCGCTCCCTCGCTCTCTCGTCCCCCTCCCTCCGTTGGGGACTGCTCGGTTCGCGGGTCCTGCCTCCCGGGCGGCCAAGGCCTCCTGCCTCCCCCGGGTGTTGGGGTGGCTGGGGGGGGTGGGGGTTGGGTATGGGGGTGGATGGTGGGGTGGTTGGGGATGGGCGGGCCCTCGTGTCGCTGGCCCCTTGGGCCTGTCCTGGCCTCCTGGGGGGTGGTGGTTTCTATCTCCTCCTGGTCGTTGGATCTGCGTGGTTCATGGTGGCCCGGGTGGCTCTCTGGGTTTGGCATCGCCGGTGCTCCCGCTTCTCCGAGGTGTTGTGGACACCTGGCCGATCTGACCATGAGGGGTCGCGGTAGATGCTCTGGGCTTCGGTGTTCTTCACACATGCATGTTTTATCCAGATCTTACCAGCTCCTCTCGAGTCACATTGTTGAGTACTGATGTGAACTGCTAGTATGTGCCAATCATTCTTCTGATTTCTCACTAAGCTCATATCTTCTCCACATACTTCTCTCACTTGTGTTCTCGGTAGCCTACTCTATACGGTTAGGTCCTCCACAACTCTGGTGTTTAGTACCATTGGGTGTTGGGATGAAGGTGTTAGGAATGACACAGCAGCTTACACGTTTTTTATTCTAATAGCACTGCCTGTCTGTAACCTCCCCTTTTTGTTTTTGTCTTATCTCCCTGTCTGTTATTTATTTCCCCCTCTTGTCACCTAGGTGTAGCACGTCCCTCTCTGGCTTATAACAGGAAATTCCAATAAATAATGTAAGATTAGATTCCAGGGAGGGCCGGTGATGGTCACATATACGCACCAAATATTAATAGCTTTTGCTGCCAGACTAAAATATGCATAATCTCATAAAAGGTTGACACTTTTTTTATAGTGTTGAACAACGAGAACAGTGCAGACAAAGTGGAAAAAAAAGTGTCAAATACTGTTTGGGCAGTGTAGTGTATTGGATTTAAAACAGAAAAAAATGTAAATTTAATTTTTGGGTGACATTAAAGGAATGGGAACATTATACATTAAGTCAAAATCAACAATTTATCCTATATTAGGAGCATACACGTCTTTTATTATATAAATTTATTGAAATGCACTTTTATCCCTCAGTAACTTGTTAGTTATACAGTTACATCCTCAAATAATGGGCTTAAACTTTAATTTTAGGGTATTTTGATGATAATACATACCTGAAGACTCCATGTCTTATTGTAAGTTGTACAGTGGTAGCATGGTACATATTTCAAATGTCAGAATGTGAAAGTAATGATTTCTGCCATCTCTCTGTTTGTCTTACAGTGGAGCAAAGTGGAAAAACTCATGGGAGCCAAAAGACAGTGTTGAGAGTTGTGTTGCTAAATTGTTTCCAGTGTTGGAAGGGTATTAAAAATGTTTTCGGTAACTATATACATTAAGTTTTACTCTTCAACACTGTGTGTCATTTTGTTAGATTGTTATTGTTGTTGATGTTGTTGATGTTATATTAATATTATTTCATGTCATTTCTGATAGGTATCAGATCTGTCAAATTAACTGCTCTATTAAGTGCATAACCTCAGTTTTTATATCTGGATAGATATGTAATAAAATCTTTTGAAATAACATATACCGGTTGCTTGCTGTGTTCCTTCTTATACATAACATTTGTGTTATTGTTTATAATTTGTATATTAACAACCTAAATAGGTGCACTTTTCAATGTATTTTATGATATTTTTAGCCCTCTGAGAAGAATCTGTATACTTGAGGAACAAGTATGGTGTAACACCTGAGATCACGTAAATTCAGATGAAGCCACCTAGAATTGTTCACTTTTGTTCTTACAACAAGAATATAGTAACTTCAGCTGACAGATGACTTCATCATAATAACAAGACATAAATGGATCCTGCTTTGAAATTTTGACCTTTGAACCTTGATAAGGTCAAACCCTATTTATATAAAATATTATGTTGATAATGGGGAGAAAATGGGTGTAAACTGATCCAAAATGTGAAGTATGATTGTGTATAGGCCAATCATCAATATCTTAAACATGTTTAGCTAGTAAATACCCCTGAAAACATGTTTTTCTGATTTTATCCAAGTTGCCCCTGATAAAGGTCTGAGAAACTACATTTGAAAGGGGCTGGCTTGGAGCAAGATGAAAATTTCTGCTTTGTAGGACAACAGTGAATACATCGTTGGAAAGGTCTTGGCCTACATATATCAGTGTGAAATCTGTGTGAGGTTCCTGCACCTCAGGAGTGACCTTTGAACCTTGAAATTGAGACACTTACGAAGACTTACAGGACAGCAACAAAATATGTTAGAAACATGATATCAACAGTTTTGGAAAGTTGTTGACCTCTACTACCATAACAGAGGGTAATCCAACAGGGGGCACCACTGTATGGGGTCAAAACCCAGAAAAAACACAATTTTGCCTTCTAAATAATAAGAAATATCAAATTTGACCAAAAGTATGTGCTTTCCAATCTCAAAAAGCTTTGAAGTGACTTCATGATTCCTTGTAACCTTGTCACATAATAGGGAAAACTAAAATATTAGAACGACAAAACATCTGGCGAAACACACGTCTGCATATTGCAACTCTGTACAAATTGTAGTTCTTCAAGCATTCTTCCGGGTTAGGGTTAAGTTGTGTCATTAGTCTTTGTAAAATATCTATTTCAACAGAACAAAAACGAACCATATCATGTATGTTTAAAGTGTGAGAAAGTTTACGTCATAAAAACATTAACCTAAACATTTAATAATGCTATTTTAGCACTTACTTATTCCAGTCGCTCTGTTTCGCCGACAGAAGGGGGTATGTTCAAAGGCAGAATTGATTTTGCAACGTTTGAAAACAGTACTCCTGAGGCTCGTGACTTGGATCTATTTTTGTTGCTGTGGAGTGATGATGTGGTTTAAAGTTTGTTTAAATATTATGTGGCTTCCCACCGAGATGATACCTCATACAGGTCAATCAATCAGATCGATTAATAATAAACGCTTGTAGCTAAACATTGCAGCTAGTGAACATACCCCAAGAGAACAGTGAGACAATAGACCATAGCGTCCCCGTTCTTCCCTGTATAGTTTGGATAGGTTTCATTGACAATTCGCCTTTACATGTAGCCTTTGAGCTTCATTTTCCTTTTTAATGTGCAAATAGACTCTATAATAATGAATAATAATGATAATAATATAAACATTAGATGTTGTTAAATTTAACAGATGGGTTTCAAACAAAAGACACAGCAGAAGTGGATTAAACTGACATGTATTTATTCCTGATGTCACGGTTTATGTTTGCACATGTCAGGACCAAAAATACAATAATAGAATAGAATAGAATAGAATAGTTTTTTTATTCATCCCCCTTGGGGGGAAATTTACCTGCCACAGCAACAAAGACAAAATCACAGACACAATAGTAATAATAAAGTAGAATAAAATATTTACATATTAACATATTAACAATGAACTAAATACAATGGAATAAAAAAATATATGTATTTACTTGTATAGATGAAATTGTTGATTAAACACAATTATTATTGTGGCAGTGCAATTTTTTTTTTTTTTTTTCTTTTTGTGCAAAGTGATAGTGTGATGACAATGACAATAACAATGAAAGTGATGGAGATGAGTCCAGATTGTGTTTACATCAGCCAGTGATGCTGATGTTGTAAAGTTTTATTGCTAATGGTATGAATGACCTGCGGTAGCGCTCCTTCTTGCAGGGTGGAAGTCTCAGTCTGCAGCTGAAGGAGCTGCTTAAAGCCTCCACAGTCCCATGCAGAGGGTGAGAGGGGTTGTCCATGATGGATGTGAGCTTAGCTAACATCCTCCTCTCACCCACCTCCTCTATGGAGTCCAGGGAGCAGTCCAGGACAGAGCTGGCCCTCCTGACCAGCCTGTTCAGTCTCTTCCTGTCCCTCTCTGTGCTCCCTGCTCCCCAGCAGACCACTGCATAAAACACTGCAGACGCCACCACAGTGTCATAAAAGGTCCTGAGCAGAGTCCTGCAAACTCCAAAGGACCTCAGTCTCCTCAGCAGGTGGAGACGACTTTGACCCTTCTTGTACAGGGCATCTGTGTTGTGAGTCCAGTCCAGTTTATTGTTGAGGTGAACACCCAGGTACCTGTAGCTCTCCACCATTTCTATGTCCAGGCCCTGGATGTTCACTGGTGCTGTCTGGGGCGTCTTCCTCCTGCGGAAGTCAATGACCATCTCCTTAGTGTTACTGGCGTTTAGCTGAAGGTGACAAAGTCAGTGATGACGGTCCTGTACTCCCGATCGTCCCCCTCAGACACACATCCAATAATAGCTGTATCGTCGGAGAACTTCTGGAGGTGACAGCTCCCAGAGTTGTGGCCTCTGATGCTCTGATGTGTACAGGGTGAAGAGAAAGGGGGAGAGCACTGTCCCCTGTGGGGCCCCTGTGCTGCAGACTACCATGTCCGACACAATCCTGAAGCTTCACGTACTGTGGTCTGTCTGTGAGGTAGTCTATGGTCCATGCAGCTAGGTGACAGTCTACTCCTGCACTTTCAAGCTTCCGCCTGAGCAGAGAAGGCTGGATTGTGTTGAAAGCACTGGAGAGATCAAAGAACATGATCCTCACAGTGCTGCCAGTGTTCTCCAGGTGAGTCAGTGATCTGTGCAGCAGGTAGATTACTGCATCATCCACTCCGATGTTCGGTTGGTAGGCGAACTGCAGTGGGTCCAGATGTGAGCTCACCATGGGGCAGAGGTTTCTCAACACGATCCTTTCCAGGGTCTTCATCAGGTGAGAAAAGAGGACCACAGGCCTGAAGTGGTTGGGCTCCCTGGGGTGCGTCGTCTTCAGGACAGGAACCACACAGGAAGTCTTCCACAGCTTTGGGACTGACAGCAGACTCATGCTCAAGTTGAAAATGTGCAGCAGCACCTGACAGAGCTGGTCTGCACAGTCCTTAAGGAGTCTGGAGCTGATGCCGTCGGGGCCTGTGGCCTTCCTTGCCTTCATCTTCTTCAGTTCACTTCTCACCTGGTCAGCTGTGATGGAGATGGTTTTGGTGGTGGAGGAGGATGAGGTGAGGATGGATGGTGGTGGTGGTGGGGGTGGCAGAGGACTGAGGTGTTGAGAAGAAAGAGCTGGCTGGCTGGTGCTTTGATGAGTGGGGGGAGGAGTGGGGTCACAGTCAAACCTGTTGAAAAACAGATTGAGTTGATTGGCCCACTCCTGGTCTCCTTCAGCTCCCCTCTCATGGCCTCTGCTGTGACCAGAGATGGTTTTTAGGCCTCTCCAGACCTCCCTTGCGTTGTTCTGTTGCAAGTTACTTTCCATCCTGGTCCTGTGGCTGGCCTTGCCCTCCTTGATCTTCTTCTTCAGCTCTCTCTGCACCCTCCTCAGCTTCTCTTTGTCCCCAGATCCAAAGGCCCTCCTCTTCTCCTTCAGCAGGGCCTTCAGCTCAGGGGTCACCCAGTGTTTACTGTTGGAGAAGCACCGTACTTTCCTGGTCGGTACAGTGTTCTCCACACAGAAGTTTATATAGTCCGTTACACAGTGGGTCATGGTGTCGATGTCCTCACTGTGGGGGTCACACAGCACATCCCAGTGTGTGGTCCTGAAGCAGTCCTGCAGGGCCTCAGTGGCTTCCTCTGACCACAGCTTTACACACCTTATGGTGGGGGGTTGCTTCTTCACCATAGGTATGTAAATGGGCTGCAGTCTCACCAGGTTATGATCTGAGCGACCCAGCGGGGGGAGGGGTGATGAGCTGTATGCATCCTTGGTGTTTGCATACAGTAAGTCCAGAGTTTTATTGTCTCTAGTAGGGCAGTCCACATACTGGCAGAATGTGGGGAGAGTGGTAGAGAGCGATGTGTGATTAAAGTCTCCTGAGATGATGATCAGAGACTGAGGGTGAGTTGTTTGAAGCTCGGACACTTCACTGTGGATGAGCTCACAGGCTGCAGCAGCATCAGCCGAGGGGGGGATGTAAACGGTGATCGTGATCACGTGTGAAAACTCCCTCGGCAGATAAGATGGCCGCAGACTAACAGCCAGCAGTTCAACATCCTTAGTGCAGCGCTGTTGTTTAACGCTCACATGTCCAGCGTTACACCACCTCTCATTAACGTACATCACAATCCCTCCTCCCTTCTTCTTACCACTCTCCGTCGCGCTCCGGTCCGCTATGACGAGGTGAAATCCGTCCAGAGTTACGAGCGAGTCTGGAGTGAGTTCATTCAGCCATGACTCGGTGAACATCAGCAGGCTGCTCTCCCGATACTCCCACTGCAGCCGGGTCAGCACTGCCAGCTCCTCCATCTTATTCGGCAGAGACCTCACGTTTCCCATGATGAAAGACGGGACGGACGGCTTGTAGCGTCTCCTCTTCTCCCGACGCTTCACTCCTGCCCTGCATCCCCTCTTCCTCCTGCGGAGCTCCTCGGGGATGTCCGGTCTCTGCCATGACGGTGGTCTGGCCTGGCTCAGCGCTAACAGCTGTTCACGGCTGTAAACAATGGAGCTGTGGCTGAACGGGTTGCCAGATGTGGACTTAAAAACGCAGAAAAAAAGAAAAAAACAGACGAATAAAATCACCATTTGCACATCCATTTTTGTGTTGTGCAAATGTGGCACTACTACTTGAAAGAAAAAATTAAGAAAGATGGAAAAATAAAGGTAAATAAATAAAGAAACAGAACGGAGACAAGAGTTCCTGTGACTGGCTGCCACTCTCACGGCGCCATCTAACTAGAAAACCACAAGCAGTTATGTAGGGCCCTCGCGGTATGTCGCGGTCGGGTATCAGATGGGGACGGCGATGTGAGAAGGGGGCAATAAACCTTAAGCGATTTGGCCTAAACACAAAGGAGTTACGGCCATTCGATGGTTCAATGTGGAAATCAAGCCAAAATGAAGAGAGGAAACAAAATGGCCGACTTTCCGTTTGGAATAAACAATTGGTGCAAGAGAATTTTTTTGTGCATCTGGTCA
>CM056552.1:30732046-30765892 GCA_029721515.1 Synanceia verrucosa
TCCTCCGACATCTCCTGGACAGACAACACCAAGGCAATCATCCAGAAGGCGCAGCAGCGGCTACACCTCCTGAGGGTCCTCAAGAAACACAACTTGGACCCCACCCTGCTGCTGACCTTCTATCGCTCGTCCATTGAGAGCCTGCTGACCTACTGCATCACAGTGTGGTACAGCAGCTGCACCATGGCAGACAGGAAGGGGCTTCAGAGGGTTGTCAAGACTGCACAGAAAATCATCGGCTGTCCCCTCCCCTCCCTGATGGACATTTACACCTCCCACTGCCTTAAAAGGGCAAAAAACATCATCAAGGACAATTCCCACCCTGGCTCCGACCTGTTTCACCTGTTGCCCTCAGGAAGGCGCTACAGGTGCATCAGAAACAAACATGCACTGACCCCCCCCCCCAGACTACCTCATAACTGCCTACTGTGCAATAAGGACTATTTAAATGTGCAATATCACACTGACCATGCACCTTTCTTATTCTTTCATACTGTGTATATAACGTATCATTTCATCTTATTTATTATCTTCTCTTTTTGTGATTCTACTGGGGCTGGGGCCAAGAGTGGTCATCATGGTTACTAAGAATTATTATCCCATTTTTAATTATTGTCTTTTTACTCTGTACCATAATTCCATGTGTGTTGTAATTGTGATGGAAATTTAGCAGAATGTGTCAGAAGCTGTTATGTCTGAATTCATGATGATGTCGCTAGAAGTTATCTTGTTTAGTTTTCACAGAGAACAGTGTGTGTGCAGTATGCCTTTTCCTCGTCATCAGGCCTGATAGACTTGTGGACTCTGCCTACATTAAAACATACAGCATGTTCGTTTATCACTATGACGGTATTGCTTGTCGGCAGGAACTCACGTAAGCATGTATGTATCAGAAGTGCATAAACATTGTTTTTCCTGACACTCTGTATGGGCATTCACTTACAACGCTCTGTGCTGTGTGTCTGAAATCTCATCTCTGTTCTGCAGACAGATATTAAAAGCAACTCTTTTGGGCCACTGAATCAGTGAAGTTTATTCATTCCTTAGTTAAAGAACCCTGTGGAAATTAAAACATCCTGACAGAATATTTCCACAACAATTTTGGTGTCAGAAGTGGGATCGTTGAGGGGCTGATTTTTTGACCTGGGTTGACGAACCCGTTCTCGCGTTACAAAAATCCGAGGACGAGGACCCGGCGTCCTGGGGCCTGTGACTGACTCTGCTATGGTCTGCACAAGGGCAACACCCTGTGAGATGTTTACATTCCATTTATTATCATCTCTTCCTGATTCTGAGGTCCAGTATTGTTGCTCCTAAAGAAAGTAAATTGTGGGACTAAATTTAAATATAAATTGAAGCACCTCTATTTTAAAAATAATTGTAGAGTAGAATTGCGTCTGTCTAAAATAAGTGTTGAATCCCAAGCCTTAGATCTTGTATGACGGTCGTTGGACTGTCCTTGGTCTGGATATTCGAAGACAGTCAGAGACTGTATATGGTAAAATACCGAGTCTAGGACTCGAACACGGCAAAACAAGAACAGATGTTTCTTTTTCTTTTTTTATTTCAGTCCTGTGAGTTTGCGCGTAAAAGGTAATACCGAGTCTAGGACTCGAAGACGGCAAGGTGAGATCAGGTGTTTTTTTAAGTCCTGTGAACTTTGTACGTAAAGTCGGTAAAAGTGTGAGTTTTGAGCCCGAAGCCAAAAACAAGATCACTGTTTTCTGTCAGGGACAGACCGAGTCAGGGAAAAGGAAGCTATAGCATTGAGATAAGAGCTCTGAAAAAGTTAAAAAAAAAAAAAAAAGCACCAGCTGGCCCTATTGCGTATTGCGGAGGCCATGAAGAGAAAATATGGGGAAGATAGTGTGCAGTATCTTCAATGTTGAGTGAACATTTAGCAGAAATCAGTTGTTACAAGTTAAAGGGAACTTAAGAAGGGTAAAGTAAAGCTGCTTTGAGAACAAAAATGACTCATATGTGTTTTTCTCAAAAAGTTACAGGAGTCCGGAGTATCACAACGTTACCCTCATCTACCCAGATATCACAGGTGCCTGAAAAGCTCAAAAGGTAAGCACAAACCTTTTCAATAGAATTGTGCATATTGATTATAACTAAAACGATGTCTGGTGTAGGTGATGTTTAGTCTAAAGTGAGTCAATAAATACTATATTAATGGTAAAAGAGAAATAAGAGAAATAAGAGAAATGAGAAATGGAGGTTGAAGTCCTCACCTAAGAATATCATGCGCAGAAAAGAAGAAAAAGAGAATTAAAATACACGTGTTGGTTTTAAATTGTGTGGGCTGGGTCTTTCTTCAAGAGTTAAAAGAAAAGGAGGCCGGTGAAACAAAACTCTGAAGACTGAGTGTGAGTATTACCTTTGGGGTGGTTTTGGCGCATGATTTGAGGTGTATTAAAACTGTTAGTGAGACTGGGTTAGGACGCAGTATAGTCACCAGGACTTTCTGTAGAAGCTTGCTGACTAGGTCTCCTAACGGCATTGCGTCCATACGCTTGAAATTGTGTGCGTGTATAGTGTTTTTATGTACAACCGAAGTAAGTCCATAAATTATGGCAATTAAAGGAGCAGGCAAGTTCAAAATTTGTGAGAAGGAGTAGTTTTGTGTGTATTTAGGAGGCATTAATCCCAAATACCATAAGAAAAACAGGAAATAAGTGGATAAATTGAAACAGAATTTAAATATATATATATAGTTGATTCCCAGGGGATGATGCTCTGCTAACTTTGAGAGAGTTTGAATACTAGTTGATACAAGACAGACGACTCTGACGAACACAGATACAGAGGGAGAGACAGAACGACCAAGAGAAGATTAAAAAAAAATACAGAAAGGAAGCATATGCGGTCGCAGACTTTTAAACTAAATTCTAGACCCTCATAAGAAATCAGTCAAATTGGGAAGAATAACTTAGACCCTAACCAAACTAATGGTATGAGAGAAGGGTTAACTTACACATTTTCCACATTTCCATTCACATAGCCATGAACACAAGATAACACACTCCACACCTAGCCATCCTTCTCTTTCTCGTGATCAAACACTCATTTTTCCCTCCGCCTAGTGAGAACGATAACCATCTATTAATAGATTTGATGGCCCAACTTCAGGCCCAATTGCGAGCAAAACTAGACGCCAGAAACAGGAACCACAGGTCAGCATTTGCCAGCACATATGCCTCTGATTGCTCAAACTTAAGGCCCCTGATATGCTATCAGTTGAGCTAATAAATAAATAAATAAAAGGTTTAGCTTCTGTCTATATTAAATGAAATCAATCACTATTGCATTGTTATCATTTTCCACATGCCTGTGCAATGAAGAATCGCTTGCTGCTGATACTTGCAATGAAGACCAGCTTACACATAGTCACTGACATACAGGATGCTACTGAACATGCAATGAAGAACTGCTTACACCTGTGATTTAGCTCTCCAAAAGGGGGACACCACACTGTCTCCCACCTGGTTGTGCCGTACCCTAAAAGTTGGTGGTCACTTGCAGTTTGGGGGGGTCTGCAAAGTTGGTTACAGCCTGATGGATGCTGCACAATGCAGGATTTACATTTCCTACTTCTGTTGATTGATATGAAGAAACCATGTCAAAAGGGGAAATTTTAAATTGAATGTAATTCTATGATGGTATGTTAAACATTGCTCTGACTTTATGTGCTCTACTTAAGTCTAAATCGCTGGATGTATGTTTTTAATTAATTATAATGAATAACTGACCTTGATAATGTGATAACAAGCAAAAGCCTTTTTCTGTCTCCCACTCAAACCTGAGATTAGAGGTGTGTTCTCATTCACATTCAGAGGTCAACAGTACAGATACACTCGATTATTCAGCACCATTCCATTCGGATGTTTCTGAAAAAGGGCTGCAGGAAAAGGGGGGAGGAAGGCAGGTACTGATGTACTACAATTCAGATCAGACACTGTAGAAAACAGATAATCACCATGCACACAACATGCTGAAGAAGCAAAAGCCATCACAAAAACAGAACACATAGTCAGATATCAGTCACTGACTGTACTGACAACACATAGCCTAACATTAAACTGAGAGCTGATTTACAGAATGAGCCCCTTAATCATCCAGACACAAGAACTGTATTTACTGATGGTTGTTGTTTATGGCACCCGTAAAATGGACTACAGACAGGATATGCTGTATTTAAGTACCAAAGAGGAAATGTCTACTGTATGTGACTGTGACCTCTGAACTACAGACTTCACCCTCAGCACAGAGAGCAGGACTGAAAACATTGACTGAAGCGCTTAAAGTAGCTGAGGGACAGATTGTAGGCTCAATATATGCACACTGTAAGACACAATATTTACTCAATAAAAATGAGGTAACAGACAAGCAATATTGTTTATTAGATTTCACAAGGTTCGGTATTGAGTAAATATTAATTAAATGATGCCCTTAATAGTTACCCATTGAGTAGATTCAAATAGAAAACAGTACATAGTCTATTATAACCTAAACAAGAATATTGAGCTGATTTGAAAAAGATAAACTCCCTAATGTGGAAATACTACTAATAGAAATTAATTCCATGTGTCAGTGATATATAATTGTGTAATAGTCATCTACATTAATCTGCACATTGATTTGAATGTGATCAATGCACTGAATTTAGTCTAAATATTCTTTTCCTTTTTAAGAATATCCAGTCTATGGCCCAGAAAGTACAGACCTTAAGAAATACTCAAATAAGAATAACAATTCATTTTTGTGCTTTAGACACATTGCTCCACATCCATGTACATGGCAAGTATCTGCTTCAAAATCAAAATCACAATCATATTGAATGTGTTTTACCTAATACATTAATTCAAATCTACATGACCACAGAATCATTTCTTACAGTGAACTGACTCATTTTGGTTAATCAGCACATTATGTGCAGTTTGTAAGGTTTTTTTTTTATGAATCACTATCTACCTAGGTTTGGCAGGCCCAAGGTCAAGTTGAAAGAGTAAAAAGGCAAAAATCTGCGCAGATTCCAAATTAATCTGAGTTGAGGCCTTGCTTATTGCTTTGATGTCTATCAGAGCCTCCACCAACAATAGTTGGTGTTAGGGTTTTTACTGTTCAAGCTTTGCACAGGACACGTTTGAGGGTCCTGCAATAGTGGGTCTCAGGGGGACGCCTCTAGACCTCACAAATCTTGATCATGTGTCAATACTATGGTGCACTAACTGTACTGGTAGCATCTCTCCATACAGGTACAGGAAAAGAGTGACAGCAGAGGGTGACGACGACAACATTCGGGTAAGGGTGTGAGACCCTCCGACTGGATAGAGGACACAAGAGGTACCACCTGAATCAGTGTGCTAAAGCCTCCATAGTCACTAGAACAGGGGTATCAAACTCCATTTCATCGAGGGCCACATTAGTGTTATGGTTATTATTGGTTTTTGGTAATGACGTTGAACTATCCATACATTTTAAGTATAACAAGGCCAAATGTTTCTGATATACAACTGTAGTGTTGAAAGCAGCAAGGTCGCTATATAAACTCATTAATATCTCACAGGTGGGATGTTAGTGAAGTTTACAAAAGACTGAAGATTGAACACAGATATCAGTCCAGTTGGTTCTTCAGAATAAACTCTAAACATCGGTCTTTCTACATAAAGCTAGTCAAGCTTGCACTGAGTATTTATTCTTATACATATGGTAGGTCAAAATAAAGGTTTCATGTTAACAAACACAGTTCTATCAACAGACAAAAACACCGAAGGGCTTTTATTTTGAAATTAAAGCAGGAAATCTTGAGTAAAATAACACTCAATGGATTGTTTTATCTATGTTTGCTATCGTTGCTTGTTGTGTTGTTTTGCTATTATTGTATTTTGCAGACACACTGGAGGAAGGTGGAAATGAGACATCCAGGATACAGACAGCCAGTTTAACCAGTGTGCCTCAAAAGGGGTCAGATTGATTTCAACTGTAAAAGAAGATGGCCCAGTGTTTAGCTGAAATGGAGGGACTGTTGTCCATCCCACCACCAGGATCTGATGACAAGCAATGATGTTATTAAAGGGGAGCCATCACTGAGACAACAAGTGTCTGCTGCACTCCCTGGTCAAGCTGAAGGTCCACTGCATCAGCTCCTACCAGGGGACTATGTGGTCGTGAAAGACTTCAGAACAAAAAGCTGGAAACACAGACGCTGGCGAGGCCCGTTCCAGATCCTCCTCATGACACACACAACAGTGAAGGTTGCAGAAAGCGCAACATGGATCCACGTGTCCCACTGCAAAAGTACCAGCTCTTAACTGACCCACCACCTGGAGATCCACAATATCAGGAGGAGGTAAAAGCGCTCCCTGCTACATGTGACGTGCCAAGCCACCAACTAAATAGATGGTGAAAGTAAACGTTCTGTTCCAACGAAACCATGATGCCAGAGGTGTTTTCCCTTCATCTGACACGAATGGGGTTTTTCTCCTCTGGGCTCTATGAGAGGGTCATTCAGGAATTTTTCACCAGAAAAGGGTTTTCGCCTGAATTTGCTGTGTAACCATTGATAGGTGTGACCTCTGAGAAGAACTGAGATGCATTGTTTTACAGCTCCTCCTATACGGTAAGCGTATTGCATCATTTCCGCTCTCAGCCGCTACTCTGTTGTTTTCTACAGCACTCTGAGCTGCTCTGCCACAAAAATAGTTTTGTTACTGTCTTAATCCACAGTGGTTAACGTCCCGCCGTACATTTGTAGTGTACTAACCCTATCAAGCACTCTAAAACTTCCCTAGACTTTCCCTGTCACTCGTTGGTGTTTTCCAGCGGCTTTTTTCGGCTAACAACTAGCTTCCATAGCCTAGTTTAGCAGCTATCTTAGCGTATAGCCATGGCTTCTCCTCTTCCTTCTCCTGCTTTCTCTTGCTCAGTGTGTCTCATGCTCAGTTATTCCTCTGCCTCCTTTAGTGATAATGGTACGTGTAATAAGTGTAGCATGTTCATTTTGGAGGCGAGGCTTAGCGAGTTAGAAGCCCGGCTCCGCACCATCCAAAGTCCTAGTTATGCCTCCGTAGCTAGCCAGCCCCTAGCCGGTGCGAGCCGACCTAGCGTAGCTCCTGCTAGCCGTCCCCCGGCAACTCCCGAGCAGCCGGGAGAGTGGGTGACTGTCCGAAGGAAGCGTAGCTTTAAACAGCCCACGGCTCACCACCGACCCCTTCACGTTTCTAACAAGTTTTCCCCACTCAGCGACACACCCGCTGAGAAGCCAACCCTGGTTATTGGCAGCTCTATTCTTCGAAACGTGAAATTAGCGACAAATTAGCGACAGCGGCAACCATAGTCAAATGCATTCCGGGGGCCAGAGCGGGCGACGCTGAATCCTATTTGAAACTGCTGGCTAAGGATAAGCGTAAATATGGGACTATTGTTATTCACGCTGGCGGTAATGACACCCGGTTACGCCAATCGGAGGTCACAAAAATGAACGTGGAATAGGTGTGTGCTTACGCTAAAACAATGTCGGACTCCGTAGTTTTCTCTGGTCCCCTCCCTAGCTTGGCCTCTGATGACATGTTTAGTCGCATGTCATCCTTCCACCGCTGGCTGTCGAGGTGGTGTCCAGTTAATGATGTGGGCTTCATCGATAATTGGAGCAGTTTCTGGGGAAAACCTGGTCTGATGAGGAGAGACTGCATCCATCCTACTTTGGAAGGAGCAGCTCTCATTTCTAGAAACATGGCCAAGTTTATTAGTCGACCTAACCCATGACAACCCAGGGTTGAGACCAGGAGACAGAGTTGTAGTTTAACACACTTCTCTGTGCTTCCATTAGAGCAGTCACCCACCCAGAACCCCATAGAAACGGTGTCTGTCCCACGACCACTGAAATCAGTTCAATCCATAGTAAACAAAAGGGGAGTTGAACAAAATAATTTAATAAAAATTAAATCCACTGCTGAAATAGTTAATCAGGACAGGAGAATTAAATGTGGACTTTTAAATATCAGGTCATTATCATCTAAAGCTCTACTAGTAAATGAATTAATATCTGATAACCGGGTTGATTTATTTTGTCTTACTGAAACCTGGTTGTGTCAAGATGATTATGTCAGCCTGAATGAATCCACTCCTCCTAGTCATATTAATACTCATATTCCTAGAGATACAGGTCGTGGAGGAGGAGTTGCAGCCATTTTTGATTCTAGTCTATCGATCAAACCTAAACCTAAATTAAACTATACATCTTTTGAAAGCCTGGTTCTTAGTCTTTCTCATCTTAAATGGAAAACAGAGAAACCAGTTTTATTTGTTATAGTGTACCGTGCTCCAGGTCCATATTCTGAATTTCTATCTGAGTTCTCTGAGTTTTTATCAACTTTAGTCCTGAGAACTGATAAAGTAATTATTGTCGGTGACTTTAATATTCATGTGGACATTGACGGTGACAGCCTTGGTACTGCTTTTATCACGCTGTTAGATTCAATTGGCTTCTGTCAGAATGTTCAGGAACCAACTCACTGTTTTAACCATACCCTCGACCTGGTCCTGACCTACGGCATTGAAGTAGAACATTTATCAGTCCACCAACAGAATTCCTTCCTATCAGACCATTACTTGTTAACCTTTGAATTTTTCTTCTGGACTACACTCCATCAGGTAAATCCATGTACACTAGATGTTTATCTGAAAGTGCTGTAGCCAAGTTTAAGGATATAATTCCATTAGCTTTTAATTCAATACCTAATATCAATATACTTGAGGGCTCAGACTTCAGTCCTACTCAAATTGATAATTTGGTAGATTGTGCTGCAGACTCTCTGCGAGTATCTCTAGACTCTGTTGCTCCTCTAAAAAAGAAGATAGTAAAGCATAGAAAGCTGGCTCCATGGTATAACCCTCACATCCGCAGTTTAAAGCAAGCAGCAAGAAGATTTGAAAGGAAGTGGCGTCTAACCCGTCTGCAAGAGTCTCGCCTGGACTGGCATGATAGTTTGAAAGCTTATAGGAAGGCTCTCCGTAAGGCCAGAGCAGCTTATTATTCATCATTAATAGAGGAAAATAAAAACAACCCCAGGTTTCTTTTCAGCACTGTAGCCACAGAGAGCCACAGCTCTATTGAACCATCTGTTCCCATAACCCTCAGTAGTAGTGACTTCATGAGCTTCTTTAATGAGAAGATTATAACTATTAGGGAGAAAATCAGTCACACTGTGCCTTTGACTGAAACTGCTTTGTCTTTAAACACAGGAAGCATAGGACTCATTGAAGAACTTGATGTATACTTGGACTGCTTTTCTCCCATAGACCTCCACAAACTGACTTCATTGATTTCCTCATCTAAGCCTTCTACTTGTCTCTTAGATCCCATCCCAACTTCACTGCTTAAAGAAGCTTTACCGTTACTGAGCACCTCTTTACTGAACATGATCAACTTATCTTTGCTGTCAGGCTATGTACCTCAGTCATTTAAAGTAGCCGTAATCAAACCTCTTCTGAAGAAGCCCGGTCTTGATCCAGAGGTTTTAGCCAACTATAGACCAATATCCAACCTTCCTTTTCTCTCTAAGATCCTTGAGAAAGCAGTGTGCAGTCAGCTGTGTGACTTCCTCCAGAACAATAATCTATTTGAGGACTTTCAGTCAGGATTTAGAAAATATCATAGCACCGAGACCGCTCTGGTGAAAATTACTAATGACCTGCTAATTGCGTCAGACCATGGACTCGTCTCAGTACTTGTCTTGTTAGATCTTAGCGTTGCTTTTGATACTATTGACCATCATATCCTGTTGCAGAGATTAGAACATTTAACTGGCATCAGAGGAACTGCTTTAAGCTGGTTCAAATCCTACTTATCGGATCGATCACAGTTTGTTCACATTAATGATGAGTCCTCCATGCAGTCCATAGTCAGTTATGGAGTTCCTCAAGGTTCTGTGCTTGGGCCTATTCTATTTACTTTATATATGCTTCCTTTAGGCAATGTTATCAGGAAACACTCCATAAACTTTCACTGCTATGCAGATGATACTCAGCTATATTTGTCATTTAAGTCAGACGAATCCAGCCAGTTAGCTAAACTCCAAACATGTCTTCAGGATATAAAAACTTGGATGGCGCACAATTTCTTGTTGTTAAATTCAGATAAAACTGAGGTTATTCTAATTGGCCCTGAAAATCTCAGAAATAACCTATCTAATGACTTATTTACTCTAGGTGGCTTTGTACCAGCCTCGAACACCACTGTAAGGAATCTAGGGGTACTTTTGACCAAGATATGTCCTTCAATGTCCACATGAAACAAACAGCTAGAACAGCTTTTTTTCATCTGCGTAACATTGCAAAAATAAGGCATATTCTCTCCCAAAACGATGCAGAAAAATTAGTCCATGCATTTGTAACTTCCAGGCTGGACTATTGTAACTCGTTATTATCAGGCTGCCCTAATAAGTCTATCAGGACTCTCCAGCTGGTCCAGAACGCTGCAGCACGTGTTCTGACCAGAACCAGGAAGAGAGACCATATTTCTCCGGTGTTAGCCTCTCTGCACTGGCTCCCTGTAAAATCTAGAATAGAATTTAAAATCCTCCTCCTCACCTACAAGGCACTTAATGGTCAGGCACCACCTTATCTTAAAGAGCTAATAGTGCCTTATAATCCTGCTAGAACTCTACGCTCTCAGAATGCAGGACTACTAGCGGTTCCTAGGGTTTATAAAAGTAGAATGGGAGCTAGAGCTTTCAGTTATCAAGCTGCTCTTCTGTGGAACCAACTCCCTCTTTCAGTCCGGGAGGCAGACACCATCCCCTTATTCAAGAGTAGGCTTAAGACTTTCCTTTTTGATAGTGCTTATAGTTAGGACTGATCCAAGGTTGACTCAGGCTGCCTTGGATCAATCCTTAGTTATGCTGCTATAGGTCTAGACTGCCGGGGGACTTCCTCTGACACACTGAGCTTCTCTTCTTCTTCATTTGGATGCCTCCATTAAGTCATTTTACTAACTCATCTTCTTCCCCGGAGCCCCTGTGCTCCCAGCTCCCAGGTGTCCGTGAGCTGAGGCTACTTGTTGAGAAGGAGGTGGTGTCATCCAGGCTTCGTCTGTCCTGATGGTGGTGAGATGGAGAAGAGGCGATGCTGCTCAGGTTGTATCTGTTAGGGTAGTGGAGAAGAGGATGTGTTTACTCTTCCTCCCTTTAACACATGCTGCAGATTAGTTTTGTGCCTCGTAGTCCCTGTGCGTTCTCATCTCACAGGTATCCATGGATCCAGTCTACCTGGTGGAGTAGTGGTTGTGCAGACCAGTCAGGCTTCATCTTCTGGTTCTGAGTGACGTGGTGGTGATGAGGTCATCCTGCGGAGGTTTCTCCTGTTTGGTGTGGTGGAGTGGAAGATGTGCTGCCCAGGCTTCTTCTGGTTGGCGTGTTGGAGAGCACGACATGCTTCTCATCCTTTGCTGATAGCTTGATGATGCCCTTCATCCCCTTGGACACTCTCATATAATTCTATATATACACACTGTATATTAGCTGTTGTTATATTGATTTGGACATTTCCATACAATTTTGTATGTTAGTGTTAATATGTTTTCATTGTTGTTATTCTGTACACATGGCATCTATTGCACGTCTGTCCATCCTGGAAGAGGGATCCCTCCTCTGTTGCTCTTCCTGAGGTTTCTTCCGTTTCTTTTTCCCTGTTAAAAGGTTTTTTTTTGGGGAGTTTTTCCTTAGTCGATGCGAGGGTCATTTGTAAAGGACAGAGGGTGTCATATCCTGTACAGATTGTAAAGCCCAATGAGGCAAATTCATAATTTGTGATATTGGGCTATACAAATAAAGTTGACTTGACATGGACATTTGAGAATCATAAAGTTATAATGACTTGGTGAGGTGACTGCCCGATGGCCTGTATAGGCCCGGGAACAGGTTCTCACTCTGAGTTGTTTCTTTCATCCTGCTTTAGGATGATGACTGTTATCTGTACTGATTGATATACAGTAATGTAATACCACTGTAACTCCAGAATACCCGTTCTGTCTGTCTCAGCTTTGCTATAACCAGAGAGTTCTATTCTCGCAAGAACAAATGCAACTTTTTTTCTCTGTTACTGACATCTTAATGATGTTTGATCTTAAGACCCTGCAGAAGGTTCAATCTGATGTTTGATGCTTTCAGTAAACTTTTTATTTACTTAGTTGTTCCTGTCGGAACAAAAGGGAGGAAATGTGATGGAAATTTAGCAGAATGTGTCAGAAGCTGTTATGTCTGAATTCATGATGATGTCGCTAGAAGTTATCTTGTTTAGTTTTCACAGTGTGTGTGCAGTATGCCTTTTCCTCGCCATCAGGCCTGATAGACTTGTGGACTCTGCCTACATTAAAACATACAGCATGTTCGTTTATCACTATGACGGTATTGCTTGTCGGCAGGAACTCACGCAAGCATGTATGTATCAGAAGTGCATAAATATTGTTTTTCCTGACACTCTGTATGGGCATTCACTCACAACGCTCTGTGCTGTGTGTCTGAAATCTCATCTCTGTTCTGCAGATAGATATTAAAAGCAACTCTTTTGGGCCACTGAATCAGTGAAGTTTATTCAGTCCTTGTGTAGTTAAAGAATGCTGTGGAAATTAAAACATCCTGACAGAATATTTCCACAACATAATTCAATCCTCTACATATGTTCATGTGAAAGTTAACAGTGACCAGCAGAACTCAACTTCAGTTTATATCTCTGATCCCCATCATTACTCCAGCTCAGACTCTGAATTTGATGATAACATTTTATAAACAATGTTTCCTTGCTTTCTTTATTTTCTTTGTTATTATTTTTTTTATCATTAAATTAGTTTTTCTATTAGTATTTTCTGCCCCTTTCCTTTTAGACAACTGCCATGATGATACATTTTAAATCCATGTGAATTAATGTGTCGGATATTTAAGTTGTGACCAGCTTTGAAGTTTTCATTTTATATGTTTTATTGTTAGTAATGCATTTCTTCTTTCCTACTTATTTTTTATTATTGTAGTTTTCCTTTTATTAGTGATTAATCAATAATCACAAGGGGAATTGTAATGGAAAATTCAGTTCCTTAGCCTTTTGACCACTTGCTTTCCTGTTCACACTAGGATGCTAGACTCTCTAATTGTTACTCTCCCTTGATTTCCACGACCTGAGGTCCTTCATTTTGACCACTCATGTGAAGACTGACCTTTTCTTTGCAAAGAAAATAAAACCATTGCCGGCTGGCAGAAGTCTCTGTTTCAATTTTCACCAGCACAAGAGAATTTTAATTAATTTCCACAACAATGTGAGAGCAACTGGTCTGTAGTCTGCTGGATCAGATGGCCTCGAATTCTTGGGTACTGGAACCAGGCAGGATGACTTCCACAGGACTGGGACCTTCTCCTGACTCAGGCTCAGGTTGTATAGGTGTCTCAGCACAGAAGACAGCTGGCTGGCACAGGTCTTCGGGATCCTGGGGGTGATGCCATCAGGGCCTGCAGCCTTGTGTTGGTTCAGTCTTTCCAGCTGCCTCTTTACCTGGTCTGTAGTCACAGTTGGGTGGGGGCTGGTGTTGATGTTATCAGTGGAGGAGGAGGAGTGGGGGCAGATAGAGTGGTGCTTCACAGGAGAAAGTGGGGGGTAGGGCCAAACCATTTGGGAAGGTGTGAGTGTGGGGGGAACTGGAGGTGATGACGGGGGGGGACAACAGGAGGTGAGCTAAACCTGTTGAAGAACAGATTGAGCTGGTTTGCTCTGTCCAGGATCCCTGATGTCTGCCTGTCTTTCCCCTTCATTCCGGTGATGTTCTTCATCCCCATCTACACATCCCTCACACTGTTCTGGTCCAGTTTAGCCTGCAACTTCTTCCTGTAGGTGTCCTTGCATGTCCTCAGCTCCTCTTTGAGTTCATGCTGCACCCTCCTCTGCTCCTCTCTGTCTCCAGACCTGAAAGTCCTCTTCTTCTTGTTAAGGAGAGCTTTCAGGTGACTGGTGATCCAGGGCTTGTTGTTGGGGAAGCAGTGAACAGTCCGTGTTGGCATGGTGGTGTCCGCACAGAATCTGATGTACTCTGTGATGCAGTCGGTCATGTCATCTATGTCCTCCCCATGTGGCTCACAGAGAACATCCCAGTTTGTTGACTCGAAGCAGTCTTGAAGTGCATCAACAGCTTCCTGTGTCCACCTCCTCAACGTCCTGGTGTGAACAGGCTGCCTCCTCACAAGAGAGACATACTTTGGAGTTAACTTCACCAAGTTATGATCTGATCTGCCGAATGGGGGGAGAGCAGAGACATCATACGCATCAGTGGCATTTGCATACCAGAGATCCAGTATCTTATTGTCTCTGGTGGGGCAGTCGACATACTGGTGGAATTTATTTAAGGTGTTGTTTAGTGAGGCATGCTTGAAATCTCCTGTAATCACCATAAATGCATCCGGCTGTTCAGTCTGTAGTTTGGCTGCGGTGGAGCTGATGACGTCACAGGCCACCGCTGTATCAGCTGATGGAGGGATGTAAACAGAGATCACAATGGTGGACGTAAACTCTCTCGGTAGATAATACGGGCGCATTCCCACAGCAAGCACTTCAATATCCGGGGTACAGAGGTGCTTCTTCTCGTGCACATGTCCGGGGTTACACCACCTCTCACTAACATAAAGTGCAAGCCCTCCTCCCTTCTTCTTCCTGCTGCTAGCACAGTCTCTGTCTCCCCGTACCAAACTGAAGCCTGGGACCGCGACACTGTTGTCCGGGATGAGCGGGTGTAGCCATGTCTCAGTGAAGCACATCATGCTACACTCCCGGTATTCCCGCTGGGTCTTCACAAGCACCGCTAGCTCGTCTGTCTTATTCCCCAAAGACCTCACGTTTCCCATTATGGTCGCCGGGACTGTTGGTTTATGTTTTCTCCTTTTCTCCCTCCGTTTACGTCCAGATCTGCAACCCCGGCGTCTCCTCCGAAACTCCTCTGGGATCACAGGTCTGTCTCCGGGCCAAACTTAAAGTCAATCGGACGAAATCTCTAGGACGAGTTCGTTTTCATCAGAAAATCAAAAATTCAAAATGGCAGACTTCCTGTTGGAATTTCAGCTTCCTGCCAAGAGACAATTTTGTTTGTCTGGGTATGCATCTTTACCGATTTTCTTTGAGTTCTGACAAAGTTGGCGACTTTCCCTATGGGAATTTTTCAACTTTGTAGGTGGCGGTGTTCAGCCATTTCACATATGAAATTTGGGAAAGAGATGTACAGGAATAATAATAATAAGAAGAAGAATAAACACTACAGTTTCAATAGGTCTCTTGCGGACCTGTTCCAGTCCGCTCGGACCCTAATAATAAAAATAAACACAAGGGTTTCAATAGGTCCCTTGCGGACCTGTGCTCGGGCCCTAATAAATAATAAACACAAGGGTTTCAATAGGTCTCTTGTGGACCTGTTCCATTCCGCTCGGGCCCTAATGAGATAACCTGGTAAAGCTGACTTTGTCCTGATCATACTTACCTTATTGTTGAGGGATCCTGAGGAACAGGAGCTGTGTTCTGCTGAAATTCAGCTTCATCAGTTGCTTCTCTTCCGATTATTCCTCATTCAGTCTTGAATGAAATCACCACTCTATAGTTGGCACTTATTTTTAAATTTCATTGAGTTGAGTTCATTGGTGTGCTAAATGAGGTACGGACATGATGTAATGAGTTATGGGTGGACTCAGACTCCACCTGACCGAAAAAGAAAGAAACTAGTTTACTGTAAAATTACATAGTAGATTACACAGTAGCATACTGTCACAATTTTTTAGGTCATTTACAGTATTTAGCTGTGTTTACTGAGAACAGCTCTTTACTGTAAATATTTCCCTGAATTTCCCTGTATTTTTACAGCAATTTGTTACAGTGAATGCTTGAAACTGCAATGCCTTGTGACTTGCTTCACAGCCTGTGCAAAACATTTCACATGCAAGTAAAGGCATTCATTGCTCTGAGTAGAGCTTGTTCAAAACAACAAATTACAGAGAAGAGAATGATGCACCCACAAACTCTGTCTCCCTCTCACTTCCTCGCACTCCGTCTCTCTCACACACACTCCTGGTGTAACAGGCTGTGATGAAGGCAGTAGGCCCTCAAATAAATCAAAATGCCCTTTCCGTTGGCAGCTCCAAATCCTGGATGGTCAAAACAAAGAGATCCATCACTGCTGCTGCAACAACTGGCTCTTTCTGCCTGATTACAGCTGGCCTAAAATGGTCCCCATCACCACATCATGCCCTAGGAAATGACACACCTACTGACTTGGGCATTCATCTATACACACAAATATCAAAGGGCTCCATTAAAGTCAGGACTATATGTCTGGTTTGTGCGTATTATGTGCATTGGAGTGGAAACTAAAAAATGTGTTAATTTTGTCAAATTGCAACAACTTTAGCTGCACTGAGAAACAGTTGTGTTTTGTGCTTTGTGGAATCATCCAGGTAGTCTGGGTCCCTGCTGCAACCAAGACATCAATGTTGGAGAAGTTTTCAGGCTTTGTTTTCACATGCATGAAAGTAATCACCCCTGCTAAAAACTCTGTTAGTCTTTCAAAGCACATGTATAGCATCTAATTAAGAGCTGTGGTGTGTGACATAGGCACACACCTTGTGTGTATTTGTGATTCGTGTTGGAGAAAAATTAGCTTGAGTGAAAGAGACAAAGTAATGAAAATCTTCTGACCACTGAGTTTTGCCTGTCCCTCTGTCTTTCCTCAATAGGCTTTTCTTCCTCTTCTGACAACAACCTCACACTGAACATCAAGAAGACAAAAGAAAGGGGACGCCCTAGAGCAGCGTATGGAGTAGGATGCATATTTTGTAGCTCCTGCTGACTGTCTAAAAATCCTTATTAGTCAGCCCTCGTTTCTGAACCTTTTTGATGCCACAGTGAGTTCTCTTTTTACCCTTCTGCTTTCAGCAATTTTGACCACTTTTCATAATGCAGAAAGAGTCCACTGAGCCCCATAAAACTTCTCGTCAGACTTGGCCTGCTGCGCACAGCAAGACCCCAAGCTCAGGTACCTTATCTTCATCTGCTGACCCCATCCACACGGCTGAGAACACCGTTAACTATATGAAAGCTCTGAAGCTAGAAGTACTAGCATCGTTGAGACTGGATATTGCTGCCATTTTCAAAACTGAACTCTGTGCAGCGCTGGGTGACGATGTGACTGCAATAAGAGCTGATCTTCAGTCAGTGAAAACGCAACTTGAGCACGACAAAGCCTTTACGAAGGCCGAGATAGCCACGCTCAAGGCTGATGTGGGTGATATTGGGGCGTCCCTTTCTGGCTACGTGGACGACATTGTTGGGATGAACACTAAGCTTGAGAGTTTAGCAGCTCAAATTTCCAAACTGGAAAATAAACGTGAAGACGTTGAGTCTAGGTCTCACCGGAATAATATAAGGCTCGTAGGTGTCACTGAAGAGATTGTCACTGAAGAGATTGTTGTCAATACTGCTGCTGTTGCCGCTTTGCTTAAGGAGGCATTTGGGACGGAGAAGGACCCACTACTGGATCGTGCGCACAGAACCAGCCAGGAGCAGGACCAGGAGAGAGACCACGTCCCATAATCGCCAGGTTCCACTACTACAGCGACTGTGCAGATGTACTGCGGCGCGCCAGAGAGGCTCAGCAGATTACTGTTGGCAACAAGAGGATCTTCGTTTTCCCTGACCATACTGCTAAGGTGGCCCGGGCATGGGCGGCATTTAATGATGTTCGGAAGGTACTTCTCGGTATGGAGGGGGTCCGATATGGGTTGTTCTTTCCAGCTCGCCTTCGGGTCAGCCATAGCGGAGTGACTAAGGACTTTGTTTCAGCGGAGGAAGCTATGACCTACGCCAAGAAGTTGAACACTGCCTGACATCTCCGCTCTATGAGGTGTAGTACTGTCACGCTAGGCCACAGGCCTTCAGGTCGTTTGTTTAAGATAAAATAATCCTTTATTCGTCCCACAGGCGGAGAAATTTGCATCATTACAGCAGCAAAGTGGATAATGCAACATTACAAGGAGGGCATATAAAAGGGCATATAAAAAGAATAAGAATAATAACAACAGTAGAAAATGACCAAGTAAAGAAAAACTATAGCATCATATATACAATAAGTGAATACAAATAACTGAATAACTAAGCATGTACTACATACAACATAAGTGACTGAAATGACTGGGACAAAATCACTGAACATAGCAGATGGAGTGGCATGATAAATATAGTACAGCGAATGGTATGGTGAAGGAAGTGAAGGAAATGGAATTGCAAAAAAGTATGATAATGACAACACAAGATAATTTATATATTGATTATTATATATACAAGATTGTTATATATTGATTATTAGATATGTATATTTATATATTGGTATTGCACAAAATTATTTATTGCACATGTAAGTGGGTCATTGCACGTGTGTGTGTGGGTTAACAGGAACTTAGTGAGGTGTTGTAGAGTCTGACAGCAGCAGGCAGGAGGTTTACATACTAATACTGTTGGCCAACTGTATGTCTTCAGATCGGTGAGAATTGGTGGGATGGTGTGGTGAGTAAGTCAGGCACTATCTCATCCTGTGCAGGTTTGGCACTAATTCAGTTTAAAGTGATACACAGGGTTCACTTCTCTAAAGTTAGGTTATCTCGCATCTACCCTGAGGTACAGGACAAATGTGACCATTGTTCAAATTCACAGTGTCATTTGAGTCATATGTTTTTCTTCTGTTCTCACCTACATAATTATTGGTCCAGTTATTTCAGTATAATATCCACTATAATAGGAATTGACCTACAACCTTGTCCATTTATTGCTATTTTTGGAAGTCCTATGGACCTAAGTTTATTTAACTCAACTCAACAAGAAATGATCAGTTTCACCTCTTTGATAGCCAAACGCCACCTCCTCCTCCAGTGGAAGTCTTCTAAACCCCCTTCTGTGTCACAATGGCTGAAAGACACCATGTTTTTTCTTAAACTTGAGAAAATTAAATACACAATGAGAAGGTGTACCAATAAATTCTTTTGTAAGTGGCAATCCTTCATTTCATGTTTTAATGAGCTGGGGGTCCTGCCAGATTAGGTGCTGGTTTGTTAAATACTCATGTTAGTATATATTCTGTTTCAGCCAGAGTGTGACGTGTGGATGTGGGGATTAATTTATTGATTTTATTTTATTTACCCTGTTTTTGTTTTTGTTTCCTGTTTGTTCTTTCAAAAAAAAAATAGAAAAGTATTTGTAAATCTGTATTGCAGTTGTACTGTGAATTGTTATTTTTTGCCAATAAAAAAAGAAGACAAAAGAAATCATCATAGACTTTAGGAAACACCATAAGGGCCATGCCCCTCTAACCATCATGGGACAAGAAGTGGAACAGGTCACAAACCTCAAGTTTCTGGGGACCTACATTAGCGAGGATCTCATGTAGTCTTTCAACTCCTCCACCCTGGTGAGGAAAGCCCAACAGCAGCTCTACACCTGAGGACACTCAGGAAGAACCATCTGTGTGCTGAGCTGCTCCGAGCCTTCTATCTCTGCTCCATCCAGAGTGTCCTCACATACTGCCTAACATCCTGGTATGTGAACTGCACAGGGGCAGACCGGAAAAACTTAAAAGTCATCACATCCACAGAGAAAATCATCGGGAGCCACCCCTGTCATCACCTGTTCTCTGTGCTGCCCTTCTGGCCTTCGGATGGAAATGACAATTGACCATTCCATCATGTAAAATAATCACTCCTTACCATGAGTAAAGTTTTGTTCTGTGGTTTTCATATTGTTGTTTGGTGTCGTTCTCCAGCTGAGAGTGAGAAGCTTTCGAATAGAAAAGCATTAATGTAGTAAAGTGGTATTAACATTAATGGAAGTTAAGGAAAGAATGTCATTTCAGTCAACCGGAAATAGTTAGCTGAACTCACACTGGATTCTCAACAGAGACCATAAAACTACAAGCTTCAGCTGGTCTGCTAGTCTAATCTGTTCTCCTCCTGCTGCGTGCCTGATCTGCTTCCCCTCTCTCTGGTGCACATACTGGGAGAAGGGGTTGATGACCCAACGATAGAGACATGCTGCTCTGCCGTCAGGAGGGCTACCACATGCCATCAAGAGAAATCCTCTCCAGACCTTCAAACATGCTCCAAATAAGACAAAGACTCTGCATACTGCATCTCTGCTCCTTTGCCCTGAAATAAAGTGGGCAGCTCCCCTGCCCAGACACAGGCTGCAGAAACGACTCCAGCTTCCATGAAGAACCTTCAAGAGAAGCAAAGACTGTCTACAGAATACATGTTGAACTGGTGCGATCCCAGTAGACCCTCCATCTACGAGAGGGAGGTTGAAGAAAGGGCACAGCAACTCTGCGGCACAGAAAAGAGAGAGAAAGAGAGGCAGAGATGGAAATCGATGTCAGTCCAGTCATGTCAGCCGACTATGTCGGGGGATGTCCAAAGATGTCAAAGAGAGTCACTGGTGATGAAGCGACTCAAGCGAAGTTGCCTCCGTGGGATCCCGCAGATCCTAAAGGCCAAGGTTGTTAGGAATTAAGTCATAAAAAACATTTTCCTGCACGTAATGGCTACATGGATTTGGTTTTAGTCACATTCTGAAGGCAAACTGTCCTTGGACAGTGAGGATTAACGATAAGGTACAAACAGGAGATAAGAGGACGGGGGATGCTTTTAGAAATGTGAGGGTCGCAGGTTTGGTGACTGGGGTTGCTTGATTGCATCTGGGTTTGATGTGGACGCTGGTGGTTTGAGTGTCCTGGGGGTTGCCCTGTCTCCTGTTTGGGTCGGGTTGCTGCGGGCTGATGGCTTGCAGTGTGGCCTTGTCGACTGCTGGGGGCGACTCCGGTGCTGCGGCTCCCGGGAGTCATCGTGCAGGGGGGGACCCGTTGGTTCGTTGAAGTTCCCCCTGGTCCTTTGCCTCTCGGCTCTGGGGCTCCGCACTCCAGCAGCAATTTCCATCCATACCAGATTCACCCTTGACTCTGTCGCCTCGAGCCGGACCTGCACCAGACTGCCTCTTATCCACACAACTCACTGTATATATATTCACATATAAGGATTATTAGATATTATTAGATAGGGCCCGTGGGAGTATGGGTGGGGTTGGTGGGTTCTGGGGTGGGGCAGTTTGCATGGCGCTGTGTCCTCCCCACCCTCCCTCCTGCTGTTCTTCCCCCCCACCGCTCTCCACTTTTAATGCAGCTGCTGGTCGGGGTGACCCCAGAGTAGCCTCCTCTGTCCCCCACCCCACCCCCCCATCCACTGCCCATCCAACTTTTAATGCACCACACTACACTTAGCACTACGGCTGCACTTATACACGGTGTAGTGTGAATATTTCTTCGTCGGGGATTGGAGAAATATAGTAATAGGGTTAAGGGTGAACCACTCTTCATGGCATTGCTGGTGCGGCCCGGCCCTCGGGCTTTCAGACGTTGAAGGTGATCCAGCGCTGGCCTTGTGTTGCTGTGGGGTCCCCGGGGTCTTGCGGTGATGGTCTGGTGTTCCTTCGGAGTGCTGGCGGGCCCCCCCCGGTGCTGCTGCCTCTGGTTTGTTGCGGGCCGGAGTTACTGGCCCGGTTGGTCGGCGTGGCTGCGGCGTGTGCCGGCGGCTCATGATTGCCTGGCTCATGCATGGGGATGGGGCATATTTCCCGAAGCGAGGGCCATAGGTCTGGCATGCCACCATGGGACCCAGTGCTGATGGGATACTGGGCGGCCACTCACCGCGGCTCCCCGGCCCGGCGCTCTGGTCATTTTATGGTCATTTTATGCTTTTTTGGCTATGAGGATTGGGCGCAGCAACAGTATGGTCTTGTATTATGACCAAAAGTGCAATGCAGGTTTTAGTTTAGTACTGGGGAAGTAAAACCGGCGTCTCCACCTTGCTTCTCTGTGAAAAGTGAATGGCAAAACGCGGAAATGCATTTTGTCGTATTGGTACTAGCAGGTAGTGCTTTGTGTCCCTCTCGGCAGTTCGTAGTTTTTGATAGACCGGAAAGACGTGGAAGCCTCCGTATGAGCAACCCGCTCTATGTAAAGACAGATAACTGATTCTTCACCTGGGAGGATAAGTCAGATTGTTAGCATATGTTATTTTACACCAATGAGGGTCTATTTATGAATGAAGACATTGATTTGAGATAATAAAATACTTTAACTATTACATAGTGCACCCCTACTCTTTATTTATTACCCTTTAAATCAGAGGAGAAGAACACAAATACTCAATTCATTAAAAGCCAAAGATGGCAGCGCCCTGGTCGGCTGCGGGTACAGTGGCTCAAGATCATGGTCACGGTCTGCCACAGCCTGTGAGTAATGCTGCGGCTTCTGTGATTTGTAGCCGTGACATAAAGGGTTAAAATGTACCACACCGATCAAAGCAGAAAGTGCACACGATCACATTTAAAAAGAAAAATACACAGACTGTGGACAAAAAGTGGCAATTTTGGTGAAAGTGGCCTCTACTCTCCAGACCAAACAAGAACAGAACAAGGTAAAAACAAAAGTTTGTGTTTTTTTCATGATGAAATAGCATGACTCTTCTTCCATTTGAGCTACTCTATTTTCAGAGACATGGTACAAAATATTCTGTGGGTCTAGAAATTGAGCTGAAAAATGAGCAAAAACGCTGGCACAAGTTATTTTCCAAAAAAACGGCTGGCACTCAAAGAGTTAATCAGGCCAATATGAACACAGTGTTTCCTCACTTCCACCATAATGTGAATTTTGCCACAAGAGGAGAAAATACGCTGAAGCTGATCTACAGCAACATCAAAGACGCATTCAAGGCAGTACCCTGCCACACATTGTACGTTGGCTCCTAAGATCATCTCTCTGTGATGCTAATTCCTGCATACAAGCCTCTGCTGATCAGGAAAAAACCTACTGTGAAGCAGGTAAGAGTTTGGCCAGCAGGAGAAATGGAAACACTGCAGGACTGTTTCGAGTACACTGACTGGGACATGTTCAAGTCAGCTGCTGAGGACATTCAGGAGTATGCTGAGTCTGTGTCTGGGTACATCCAGAAATGCATAGAGGATGTCACTGTTGTCAAAAACATTCACACACAGGCAAATGAGAAACCCTGGATGACCGCTGAGGTACGTGTGAGGATGAAAGCAAGGACCAACGCTTTCAAGTCTGGGGACATGGTGGCACTGAAAACAGCTAGAGCCAACCTGAACTGTGTCATTAGAGTCACAAAGTGCACTCATGGGCAAAAAGTGCAGGACTTTTTCAGTGACCCCACAAACACCAGACGGATGTGGCAGGGCATCCAAGCTCTCCCTGCTATAAAGCCTCACCCACCTCTAACTCCTACTGCGAGAACAACATCAGCTTCTTCAACAAACTGAACAATTTCTTGGGGAGGTTTGAAACACAAAATAAAAGCGTGGGAAAAAACCTGTACCCCACCCAGATGAGCAGTTACACTGCCTGGACCCAGGGGATGTCCGTAGAACCCTGAGGAAGGTCAACATCCGGAAAGCAGCCTGCCCAGACAACATGTGACATCAGACAACATGCCCAGACAACCAGGAAAGGTGCTCAAGGAATGTGCCAACCAACTGGCTGGGCTGACATCTTTAATGCCTCACTGCACCAGGCAGTGGTACCAACCTGTTTTAAGACTGCCACAATCATACTGGTACAAAAAAAGAACACAACCTCCTCCCTCAGTGGTTACCGCCCAGGAGCACTTTCCTTAATTATGCTGAAGTGCTTTGAGAGGTTGGTAAAGGACCACATTGTCTCTAGACTCCCCCCAACATTTGACCCGCACAAGTTTGCTTATTGCCCCAACCGCTCCACAGAGGACGCCATCTCCTCTGCACACCATCGGAGCCTAGAGCATCTGGCGGGAAACGATGCATATGTGCAGATGATATTCTTGTGTTTCAACACTATCATCCCATCGCATCTGATTAACAAACTGGCCCCCCTTGGTTTTAGCACCCATCTGTGTAACTGGCTGCTGGATTTCCTCACTAACAGATCACAGTGTGTGAAGGTGGGAAAAAGAGTCTCCAGTTGTGTCACATTAATTTTAGGGCTCCCATAATTATGGTATCATTGCACACATAATCACTTAGAATGGTTATTTATATCATTAATGAAATGTAAATGTTGTCCACCGTATAATTTGGTATGTATGTGTGGGGGGTTTGACTTTAAGGCCGCGGCCGCCCGCGACTCCTATCAGGGCGCACCTAAGCTTACTTAGGGGCTGGCGTGAGGTGAGTGTGTGGCCCGTGGTGAGATTCAGGAAGTGAGGGTGTGTGTTGAACGTGTGGTGCCAGCGTTGTGGGCTGCAGCTGCCTGCATTGGCAGTGTAAGCCTCCTTTGTCGGAAAGGAAAAATAACTCGGGATACTGGATGAGTTAGCATCCCTTGCCCTGGGGAGACAACACCTGAATTGGGTCATCCAACTGATCTGCACCACATAGGTGTGTGTGCGCGTCCCCGCAGAGAGGCCGCCTGGACCAAAGAAGCTTGTCGCTGTCCCGGACAGATAATAATCCACAGCCTGGTGAGACGATCCCTTTTGTATTTTTTGTGTGGTATACCACTTTACATATGCTTTTTTGTTGTGGATTAATTTTTTGTTGCGCTCCGGATACTGGATTATTTACACGCCTGCCATGCTCCCTGGAGTTTAAAGACTGTTTGTGCAAAGCACAGATTGGACTCAGCGTTTTCGTTTAGTTTGGGCTCTTAGTTTAATCGTGTGGACTGGGACAAAAGGGGGGAATTCAGAGGAGGTGTGATTTTCGTTGTTAATTCAGGGATTTACAATATAAAGCGCCGAGCGCAACATTTAATGAAATTGTATGTGTGTGTGTGTGTGTGTGTTTGGTGCTTTCCCTGCAGAATTAAATAGGCCTATATAAGTGAGTTCACTAAGAGATATTCACCAATATTCATCACTGTTGCGGTGTTACCTTAATATTTAGTCTGGTAATATACATGTATGCAAACTTTCATTCCCTTCAATGAAAAGAACTCCTTGTGCATTTCAGTAGCCCAGTCACTTAGATGAATGTTTAAGGGGATGTTTGTTACACAGTGTGATCTCCCTGAGCACCAGTTCCCCCCAGGGGGGCGTCCAGAGTCCACTGCTGTTTACGTCGATGACCCATGAATGCTGCACCAGGCTCACTATTACCACATCGTGAGGTTTGCAGATGAGACAACAGTAGTGGGCCTCATCAGAAACAATGATGAATAGGTGTACAAATGAAAGAGATCATCCTGGACTTCAGGAAGAACCAGCCTCGCCACACTCCTCTCATCATCAACAACTCAACAATGGAGATCGTCAGCAGCACCAGGTTCCTGGGGGTGCAGATAACGGACTCTTTAAGTTGGTCGGAACACACTGGTAACACTTGCTAGGAGGGCCCAGCAGCGTATGCACTTTCTGCGACGGTTGAGGAGAGCACATCTTCCTGCTCCTATCCTCACCACCTTCTACAGGGGAACTATAGAGAGCTTACTGACCAGCTGCATCTCAGTCTGGTCAGGGGCCTGTAGCACCTCTGACTGGAAGTCCCTATAGAGGGTGGTGAGGACAGCAGAGAAAATCATCAGGACTTCCTCCCATCCAGGTCACTGCAAAGACACACTGTCTGACAAGGGCCAAAAACATCACAGCAGACCCCTTTCACCCCCTCCATGGACTGTTCTCGCTGCTGGCCTCGGGAGGAAGGTTCCGCAGTCTACGAAGCAGAACAGCTAGGTTCACAAACAGTTTCTTCCCATATGCCATAAGACTGCTCAACTCAACATAACATTCCCCCCGCCTCACCACACGCACATACACAGGACTGTTCCACTCAGGAACTATGCACCTTATTGCCGTGAGGCATTGGCTCACATTTTGGACTCATTTTGTGCAATATATCTATATTATTTATTATTTTAATATGTATATTTTATCCTTTTGTGCATTTGACTGTCATTTGTTCCTGTCGTACTACACTGAGCCACTGCATCAAAATTTCATTTTGATGTAAGTCTAAATGACAAATAAAGTTTGTCTAAGTCTAACAATCATTTAATTGTACTATTATTATACTGCTTTTTCTTCTATTCTGAAATTTCACCATCTTCTCACTGATATATAAAGACTCTGTGGGGTTACAGGTAGTTTAGGAGGTCCAGACAGAACCTGCAGCCACTCCTCAGCAACACCTTGCATCTATTACATCTATACATTACATCTATATAAAGCAAATAGAAACACTGTACACTAGGTCTAAGAACTCTGTAGCTCCCTGAGATGAAGATACTCTATTTCCGTTTTAATAAAACTGGGTGGTGCCCTTATAATTTCTACTATTAGGCCTACTATGAGGCCTAATGGCAGGGTTCCCTTCCTGCTACACTGGACTTCTACAGGTCCACACACGCACGCACACACACACGCACACTCAGACAGGCGCAAATGGACTAGCATATTAACTTGCAGTGGCGGTGATGTTTCCATGTGCAGTTGGGGAAAGATAGAATAGCTTCATGTATTAGTGACACCCTGAGTGTTTTTTTCTCTTAGTTAAACATAGAAGCACATGATAAAGATATGTCAAACTGTAGAACGACAGATGAGTGATTTTTTTAGGATTTCGATTTAAATTCATTATTTTTAAGAAATAATGGTGTAATGAAAAATCCAAAATATGAACAAGCGAAAGGGAAATTTTAGTTTGTTACCATTTTTAGAGAGAGTCCAAATAGGCAGGTTTTCAATGCCTTACTGTACATACCTGTTTCATGAATCACCCAATCACATCTGTGTGGGTAAAAAAATGTGGATGCCATTTCCCTAGATAGCCACCTCGTTAGATAGACAGACAAACTGCTAGGTCCTAGCAACCATGACATCGCTGTGGCAGCATCACTTGCTGCTGATACCTCAGGACAAACAAACTACCCCTCCCAAAAGAAATCTCTGAGGAAGAAATAATAATAACAACAAGAAAAAAAATCCTGAAGAAATTTTAATATGTGCCTGAAAACAGAAAGCCGGACCCATGCGACGCCGGGCTACACGGCCCCGCCTTATGCATGCTGACCCTCCCCTGCACTGAAGCACGCACGAAGTGCGTGCCTGTCCCGAATTCATGTTGCAAACAAACACACCTTGTTTCCTGTGAAGATTAAATTAGATGGAGGTTCATGCATATCACCTAATTCTGCTGGCCACCCCTCAAAAGCTTCGACACCCCATGGGGCACCCCTATGAAAAAGTCTAGGCGCGGCCCTGGTCTGTCTCCCACACTTGGCTTTCAATGACTGCCACTGATTTCAAGCTGAGTCAGACCATGTCCAACTCCTCTGAATAAATCAAGAACCATAAGGAGTATGGCTTTGGACCATAGGTGGCACGAACTTGTGAGGATCGCAGCGGTGTAAATTTTGTTTCTCTAGCCCACTCAGAAGGCCGACAGCGGCAGGTTAAACACAAGAGGTTTTCCTGCTTTCTCACGCCTTTTCCTCTGAAAATTAACATTGGGCCCAATGGAGAGATTTTTGGAGGTGCCGCCCTAATTAAGGGTCAGGAGCCAAAACTATAAATCTCACAGCCATAATACACACATCACTATGATCAGGACGAAATTTCCAATTTTGCTGTAAAAATAATGTTGGTGGAGTGGTCGTAGCCCTCACAATTGCGATTTAAAAAAAAAAAAAAATTCAGACGATTCTGAAAGTGCTCTCCACTCTAGGTGTGTAGTTGTGTCACTCTAGTGCACATAATAGACACCCATGTTAAGCTCAGATTTTTGACATTTTCCATGCTCCGAATAAATCGATCTGACGGACAATAGGTACATTTTATGACATGATGATGAATGATGAAAATGTAGTCAGGTAAATTTGCTGTGTTTTGAAAGTTGAATGGAGTTTCTAGGTGAAATGAGGGAGCTGTGACTGTTTGTTCGCTGAAGAAAAAAGTTTGAAATCCGACCCTTTCCCCATTCATTCCTATGGGACTTTTTTCGGCGGTTTTTGGGGTCTAGCGTCGCCATGGTAACAGTTTTGGCGGAGACAAGTAATACCACCCCTCACACGATCGAGACACACGTTTTGATATATGTCATGCCTGGGTGCACCTTACGGTTCGGGCCGCATTAATTGCCGAAAATATGTCTATAATAATAAAAAATAAACCTCGTCCTGGATACTAATATACGCGTTGCTGGCTTAAAACACAGTGATTTTAGGATTTTTGGATGGATTTTTTGGGATTTTTTGGTATTTTTTTTATCATTTTATATCATTTATGTATGTTGTGGACCTACTACAAGCATTCATGGCAGGCAAATGCTAAGACACTTGGGGGACCCCCCAAAAGGAATAGTAAAATTTGCCATAATAATAAGACACATATAACATATAACACACATAACAAGGATAAGAAATTGGTTTGATCCTAAATATACATTTAGAAAATCTTTGATGTTGTGCTTCAAAATGTGCACACAAATATTTGAATGAAAACCTGTATACTGTATCTACTCTGAGTATCATAGCCTATAGAAAGAAATAATCAGAAATATGAACAAAACTTCAAAATGTTTCTCCTTTTATTTTATCTCTCTCATCACATGCTTGAAAATGGGCCTGGTTGCACTGAGCTGCTGATTGTTAGCTTTTACTCTTTATGCTGGGCAAAGGAAGAGAGTTTCCTGTTAAAGTCAGCATGAGCTGCATAGCGCAAAGGCAGTAACGGTGAAGTGAAGAGGAAGGTGTGTGATGCCTGCCAGTGAGAAAAAGTTAAGCTTGGGCAAACTCAGCAGGCACCCACCAGTCAACGCTGACAAACAGCACAGAGAGAATAGGAGAAGAATAAGTGCTTCCCATCATGTTTCTTTCAGAGGAACAAAGCCTTGCACTCATCGGTAGTCTGCTTCAAACTCTAGAATGTCTACTCACTTAAACACTCACAGCCTAAGACATACATCATTATTGGCATCACAAAATCAACAGGGGTGGGAAAGGAATGAGGAGGAAGAAAATAGAATCTGAATTTCATTTCAGTATGCTCTATTGAGATTTGGCAGGCATTGTGCCAATGTGGAAGGCGCTGTTTTATAAATCAGAGAGTCATTGTCTGAGAAGATACGATTTCTTCGCCTGTGGTTGAATAGTCTTTAGAGATGACTGACAGTGATCTGACAAAAAGAGCCACTCTATAAGAATATGAAGGGCGTAACAGCTGCATAATTTATTGAGAAGACATGTCACCTTAGTTTGTGGATTTCATTTGAGGAAATGTCCTGACCAGATCCAGAGCAGAAAAACAGCTGACCACCATCAGCAACTGGCAGTATGTCCATGCAACTCAGGAGGCAAAATGAATCCAAAATCAAATTGCATCCATACAATCATTCAGCTTTAACTGACACTTCTGCACCAACAATATGGCCTGAGGGAGAAAAGCAAAGCTGTTTAGCTACCAAGTGCTGACAGCCATATATGTGATCTATGATGTGGGGAGAACCTTCACCTGAACACAAGGACAAGCAAGCGTGTTGTTATGGGTCCCCAAATACACAGCCCCTCTGTTGGAGGGCATATTATTCAGGGGCTCGGGTGCATTCGTGAATTTATGATTGAAATATCACCTGGCCTGAAATGTAGACAAAAGCGAGGGAATAAATAATCATATTAGGAGCAGATGTAGAGCTTGAAATTATGCACACAATATTCCATATCCACCCCATAAAACTGACATGAAGACCTGTAATTTTTGATGAATATACAGGACATGCAAAAATAAAGTTGCCAGGTCTGGGAACAGCAATAGCAGCTGGTCATTTTGTTTACATCTGAAACATTAAATCATGCATATGTATTGTTGTGGTACAACAGGAGCTACCACAATGCATTCTGGGTCCAAGTCATAACCTTGTGCTGACTCACATGCAGTCACCTGGCATACTGTAATTCAAAGCAGCTGGTTTCAGCAACCATGTCTATAAATTACAGACACAATGTTTCTGTTCTGCAGTCCTCCTGGATTAGTGGTTTTCTTCCACATTCAACATACACTGTTTACTGACAAAATTTTTCACGGATAAATTAAAGCATTTCCTAATTATGATTAAAGCATGGTTAAGGTCAGATATTAGACACAATTATCTAATCACATAATCACAATTATCTGTCACAAATATCTAATCATTCACAAGTTAAGTTAACCATTTTTGTCAGGTCGTCCCATCATCTCTACTTTCATTATATAGCAATGCCTTTTCCCTCTTGTTTCAGATCACTTTGCCTCCTGCCCTCCTGTTTTCCTGTATCTATGATTGTCATGCCCCTCCCTGATTGTTTCCAGCTGTGGTCCTCTTCCTCATGTTTACCTCATTGAGTGACAGCCATTTTATAACGCAGAAATTGCCTTGTGCCAGCGTTTTTTGCCCATTTTGAGTCATATTTCAAGAACCACCAAATATTTTGTACTATGTCTTCTGAAAACACAGAATAGGTGAAATGAAAAACGCTTGTTTTTACCTTGTTCCATTCTTGTTTTATCAGAGGAAGAGTAGAGGCCACTCCCACCAAAAACAATACCGACTGCAACTGTCAAACAAAAATGCCGCCATATTGGCAGGAAGGCGCTCTGTTCAAACTACTGCCAAGGAATCTCATCGCTTGTAGTTAACACCTGTAAACGTTTCTCAGAGATATGGTGGATAGCTTTTGTCCCCCAGGATGCCAGAACAGCCGAGGATGAGCAAAGGGAAGATCATTTTACAGGACTTCTAAAGATCCTGAACAAAGAGAGAGGTGGATAACCGCCATAAAACGTGCAAGAAGTGATCATAAGAAAACAGCAGTGGGAACCCACAGGCAACGGATTCTGCTTATGTAGTGACCACTTTATATCAGTTACAGAATCGAGTGTTCACTAAACTTTATATCTGATTCATTTTCCATGCTTTTATTACGATTCTGAACGGCTGTACTTTCATTAAACGCATGTTAGACCAAGGTATTATGCTGTGGATTTTGCGGTGCTTCCCGTTGCTCACAACGACAAAAATGTTTGTCTGCAGTGTTGTTACAATCTACAATGCACGTTATGTCTGCAAGTGTGCTGTGTGTTCTTGTGATTACAGCAAGGAACAGAACATTGTGCAGTTTTTAGTAATATGATTCATGAGAGAAGATATTTTGAAACATCTACAGCTACTAAACCTTTTCAAGATTTGTGAAAGGCATACTGGGGCAGAGATGTTGTCACTCTCATTTACTTGTGCATAATATCTTGCCACTTTGATGTATACATATATACGTCGATGACAATCAAGTGTCAGATTTTCAATAACGTTGAATTATGTCACTGGCACTCAAAGAGTTAGTTTCCCTTCATAGTAGTTTGTTTGATAACCCTCCTAGAGAATGTTTTATGTTATAGTTTATTATCCTTCCTTACTTTGTCCAGCCAGTTGTTTTTCCCCACTGTTAGGAATTCCTTGGTTTTTCAAAGAGTGTTGATGTTATCTGTTTCCTTGCTTGTGGCGGCACCTTTTGTTAATTCAATAAATACTTTGTTTTGAAGACTTTGTTTCCTGAGTTGTAAATTTGGGTTCAACCTCGCGATGCAGTGCTTTTTTTTTTTTTTTTTTTGTCAGCACCTATTCCCATCGTTAAACACCACAACGAGATGGAAGGTGTCAAATATTTATGGGATTGGTGCATTTTTCTCTTGCAGAAAAGTATTTTTTACATTTTTGTGCGTGTGTGACCGTCACCGCACCCTCTCTGGAGACTAATCTGTCATTCTTTATTTGATTTTCTTATAGTGAGCCAGAGAGGAAAGTGCTACACCTTAGTGAATTGAGGAGAAACATATGATAAACAGGGTGAGAGAGTATGGGTAGGAAAGAGTACAAACAGGCAGTGTCATTAGGAATCAAGAATGTGAGAAGCTGCATGATTCCCAGTAACCAATGTCTCAAAAAGAAGGAGAGAAGAAAAACAATAATAATAATGATTAAATTAATAAAAAGTAAATAAACAGAAAAATCAAAAATAATTACAAAAGGGCACAGAGGGGCACAGGAGAAATGTAGGAATACATAGAGAAAATGATTTTAGTGTAACGCCTGAAGAGTGGTTTAGCCCATTCTGGCGAGTCCCATCAGTACTCAACAATAGGACACGACAGACGTTCGTACACCCTGAGCCAACATGCATAAATGATTAGCACCGAAGCCCTGTAGAGCCTGTGTAGAATGAGCTGGAGCTCGCGATGCAGTGTTAATTAACACCCATACAGACACTGAAAGCTCATGGCACTTTGAGCGTGTGAGATGAGTATTTAGTTTGTTTGTTTTTTCGATTAAAAAAAGGAATCTACATACATTTGAGCTGTTAACTGGTAATATGGTTAAAGTTAGTTTGTTCTGGCAGTTTATTGCTATCGATACCTGGAGTTCAATGGTTAAATTGGAGGATTGTGGCAATTAAGACATGCTCAGAAATTTGACTTAAATATCCAAAAGTAATTTAACATTATGAGCGGAATGTAAAGAGATTACAGAGGAGTTGGGGTTAGGGTTTTGGGGCTTCTGGGTTTTGTAGTCGGAGCATAAAGACATCACAGAGATCAAAGCAGGAAGTGGAGACAATTGCGATTAGAGATCAAAACGGATGGATTCTGAACAAATGTGGCGTTTACAGTAGGAGCAACTGAATTTTTCCCATTCCACTCACATGCCATGCAGCTGCCGTGCAGTTCCCAGCCAAAAGCCAGCCATGCCTTTTCCCCCCTCCCCCTCCTATGTTAATTCAAAGCACGCCCATTCATGCGATTCCAGAGTATTGCCAGGGGATGGTGCTTCTCTCACAAAAGAACATCGCCTACAGTTTAGAGGCAAAAATGCATATAGGACAGGCGGCACAAACAGTAAAGCCTGGTTTATGCTCCAGCGTCGCGGCGACGGTGGAGCTACAGCGTACACCCGACGCCGTCATTGAGCATTCAAAGCTCTGCGTCGAGGGAATGCGTTGCTCTGCAATTCCCCGCCACGACGTGTAGTCAGGATTTTTTTGAGGTGCGCGTCAGGCTACGGCGTAGGGTCCGCGTAGGGGTCCGCGGCGACGAAGCAGAAGCATAAACCAGGCTTAACACCAAAAGAAAAAAAGCTGACTTTATAGCCCATTGCAGTGTAGTGCCAGTTCATACTTATAAAGAACTAGGTCAAAGTTCAGTTCACACATATGAAAATGAACTAGTTCACGTTCATTTTTTGCATTTATTTAAATAAATCAGACACTATGTCACTCAATAGAACCCTATCAAGAAAAAATCACAGGCGGCACCGGGATGGCTTAGTGCCAGCATCGGACTAGCTCATCAGTACTGGCTGGCTCCCCGAAACTTTTTTTTAAATTTATTTAACCTTTATTTTGCCAGGCAAGTCAGTTGAGAGCTAATTCTCATTTACAATGTAAGTTAAACAAATAATAGATCAGATTTGCAGCTGCCAAATGCCAGGAGCACAGGCGGCACATACAGTAACAACAAAAGATGAATAGCCTATTAAAGCTTACTGCAAATGATGATTCTTCCCAAAACAATTGGGATAGATTAGTTATTAGTTAGATATTAAATTGTTTTGTTGACTGTTTTTTTCTCCTACAGTACTTCCATTTTTACTTCACTACATATTTTTTCGTTGAGATGAGTTTGATACTGTTACTCTGGAACATTTTTTATTTACTTTATTTTTATTTACAGTCTGTAAAGCTCCTCGAAAAAGCTCTTCTCAACACAGTATGTCCTGTGA